>VWZO01017870.1:20338-33106 GCA_013396975.1 Bucco capensis
CTGACCATTGTGTGATTGTGTGATTGAAAATCTGCTGTGCCTGGGGAGGACACCCTCAGTATTGGGGCCATCCCTGGGGCTTTGTGGTTGGTGACCAGTGGGCAGGCAGATGGAGTCTGCTAGCCCTGGGTCTAGCCCTAGTGGGGGATGCAGAGTGGAGCAGGGTAGTGGGAGAGGAGACAGGGCTTCCCCAGCTGGGGAGGAGGATGTAATTGTACAGTACAGATTGAGGCTGTCAGGCCTCCCTCTGACAGAGCATCCCGGGGCTCCTTCAGCCTAAATAATAAATCACAGGCCGGAGAGGAGGGGATTAGGCAGGACAGGAGAGCCACTTAGCTCCTAATTGATGGGTTTGCATTCCTGCGGAGACTGGAGCCGCAGCAACCCTGATGCCATCGGCGGCAGCAGACACCTCCTCCTCCTCCCGGCTTCTCCAGGCAAATGCAGGCAGGGGAAACACAGGCAGCTCTAGGGCAGCTGGGGCACAGCACAGCCAGGCAGAAGGGCACTGGCAGCCTCATCCCACAAGAGCCACCATCCCCTGGTGAGGGAAAGCCTTGGGCTCAATGCTTTTCCTCTCATCCTCTATTTAACTTCATTTCTACTAAAGCTTTAGAGGGACCAAAATCCTCACTGCAAAGCTCCTGTTTGAGAGGAGAAAGAGCTGTGCCCAAATGTCTGTATCCTGCCCCATTCCCTGCTCAGAGAGGCCAGGATGGGAGTTGTTTCATCTCCTGCCTTGCCCAGGATTTGAGCATCACAACTGGACAGGAGAGAGAGGAGCAGGATGGGGTCCTCAGGCAGCCCAGACAGCTTCAATTTCCATGTGGGTTTAACCAAGCTAAAACCAGCTCTGGGAGGAGGTTGGGCCAATTTGGGAGATATAATTATGGATAAAAAAAGCTTGGCTTTGTCCCTCTGGGGAGGAGATGTGTCCAGCTCTGCCACTTAGGACATGCTGGGACCTGAGGAACTATGTCAGCCTTTGGGGACCCCAGAACTTGGCTTGACCACGTTGAGGGTCTTTCCCCCACCAGCCAGCCAGCCTGCAGGCAGGGGGATGCTTGGCCACTGCCATGCACAAGGCTGGGGACCCTCTCCTGCAGCCTGGCCTGGTTGCCATCCCAGATTACCCTCTCCCCACTGACAGGAGGGGGAAGAGCTTGCTGAGTGCCAGATGGTGTCATTTTTTTTTTCTTGGTGAGGCTTGAATCTGTTTGTGCCCATGAGCAGGACCCCAGGAGACAGACACAGCACTGGGCTGAGAGCCCTCCTGCCTTTGGGCACAGCTCCTTCTCCTCTCAAACAGGAGCTCTGCAGCCAGGACCATTCCCCAAAGTATCTTCCAAGGCTTTTCCTCACTTTGGAACCATCCCTCACTGCCTGGAGCAGTGTTAACATAGTGACCCAAGCCCCTTTTAGGGTGATCCTGCCTGCTGATTCAGGCTTCCCCTGCCAGCTTGCCTGCCTTTGCCAAGAGCTGAGGAACACCATCATCTCTGAGGAAGAGGAGGAGGGAAGGAAAAAGGCAAAGAGATGTTTGCAGAGGTTTTCTGGGTGCTGGGCTGGCTGTGCAGGTGCTGGCTGCCAGATTGCTGCCTGTGGCCTCCTCTCAGCTCATAATTATCTGGGGTAATGGCAGGGGAGGGTGACCCAGATAGCGCAGGGAGGAGGATAATAAGGAAGATGTAAGTAAGGCTTTGGGAATGAGAAACAGGGTGGTGGTGGGGAGGGGGACAAGAGAGAGAGGAGAGGAGCTCCAGGATGAAGCCTGAGCTGGTAGATTGACCCAGCAGAGCCCAGAGCATCCGTGTGGTACACGTCATCCCTAATCCAGGCAACACACCCCTTGGTGACCTTAAATGTCCCTTCCTGGATCTATATTTTTGTGTGGTTTGGAGTAGAAAAGGGAGTAGGCAGAGGACAGGGCTGGCAGCAGTGTCTCCCAGACAAAATCTTCCTCTCAAAGTGAGTACTGCTGGCTGGGATGAGCAGAGCGGCTCAGAGAAAGCTGCTCTAGGGCTGTGGGGGAGGCAGGGGTGGACATCACCATGCTGCCATGCAGGAGGGATACAGCTTTCAGCATGGGGCCACCCACTGTCCCCAGGGCCAGGTGTCACACAGCTATGGGGACTTTGCTGGAAGGCACCTTGCAGAAGAGCACCTGCAGGTCAGCAAAGAGAGGACTGGGGCTCCTGCCCTTGCTGAGCACCTTCTCCTGCTTGCAAAGGCTCCACACAGCAGTTCTGGGACCCAACAGGCACACAGCAAGTGATATTTCATTATAGATGTCTCAGGCCTCTCCCACCTTCCCTTCTCCACAAAGAGCTGAGGAAGCAGATGCCTCAGCCAGCGCTCGTCCATCAGCACACAAAGGTGTCCCCACGCTGCTGCCACCTGCTCTGGCCACCTCGGCCATCTGCTCTGGCCACTTCCCTGGGGCACACGCTGCCTCTTGGCAGCCCTGGGATGAAGCTCCTCTCTCTAACTCGGTTTCTCCCCTGGCTCATCCTGGGCTGGGGGAGAACTCTCCTGTCCCCTCTCCAGTTGGAGGGACATCTGCATTTCCTGCTCTGCTCACACCTCTGCAATACTGGGTCCAGCTCTGGAGCCCTCAACACAGAAAGGCCATGGAGCTGCTGGAGCAGGTGCAGAGGAGGCCACGAGAATGCTCAGGGGCTGCAACACCTCTGCTCTGAGGACAGGCTGAGGGAGCTGGGATTGTTCAGCCTGGAGAAGAGAAGGCTTCAGGGGAACTACTAGTGACCTTCCAGGACCTAAAGGGAACTTCCAAGCAGGCTGCAGAGGGCCTGTTTGCAAAGGCCTGCAGTGAAAGGACAAGGGGCAATGGTTTTAAATTGGAGAAGAGTAGATTTAAACTGGACATTAGAAAGAAGTTGCTCCCCACGAGGGTGGTGGAACACTGGCCCAGGTTGCCCAGGGAGGTGGTTGAGTTGCCATCCCTGGAGGCATTGCAGGTGAGGCTTGCCAGGGCTCTGGGCAAGCTGCTCTAGTTGGGGATGTCCCTGCCCACTGCAGGGGGGTTGGACTAGATGAGCTCCAGAGGTCCCTTCCAACCCTAACCATGCTAGGATTCTAGGATTCCTGAGGCCAGCAATGAAGAGGACCAAAAGTGAGGGCCATCCATCCAAGCACGATGCTGATGGCTTGCTAGCAATGCAGGAGCCTTCATTTACAGGAAAGGAAGCTGGCAATGGTGTGGGGACAGGCCAGTATTCCCAGATCCAACACCCCTCAGCTTCCCCCAGCCTGGTGCAAGCCACGTTTGCACTGAAAGCTGAGGGGCTCTGTGTCTGCATGGTGAGCACAACCTGGGGGGGACTTGTCCAGGACATGGAACAAGGCTTTGGTTGGTGCTTGCCTCTGAGTTGCAGCCCTCAGTGAGGCACAGGGTCTCATTCAAGGCTCGATTTGGGGGAGCAGAGTCTGTAGGTAAAGCAGAGCTGGGGAGGGGAGCTGCAGAAAAGGGACCTCGTGCTCCATCAGTGTGAGGGTGCTGCTGGGTGACCTCACATCAGCATTCCACTCTGGCCAAGGGCAAGGAGCCAGGGAAGAAAACCCAGCAGAGCAGCACCAGCGTTTCCAAGCAATCATTGCATGATATTTTAAGTGGCAGAAAAGAAAATACAACAGGCAAGGGAGGGTGGGAGAGAGGATTTGCTGGAGGGAAGGGGGAGCAGCTCCTCCCACACAGCCCCATGGCTTCAGGGGGGCTGGGGTGATGCTGGTGGGATCTGGGGCTCTTTGCAGCTTGGCTTCCAAAAGGAGAAGCTCACTGCTGAAGGGAGCACAACAAGATCTTCCACGACAGGCTCAGACGTGACTCAACGTCACCTACTTTCCACCAGGATGACTTCTGCTGCTACATCTTCTCAGTGCAAATCTGGGGCTTGGAACGTGCCTGGGGAGGGGGGCTAAGGGGAGCAGGTTTGGAGGAGGAGGATGTGCTCCTTCCTCCTTCATTCCCCCTCTGAGTTGTCCTGAAGGGTTCCTCTGCCCCATGGAAGGGAGCACCCAGAGCCCTGCAAAGCCACTCTTTCAATTAATTGAATATTCAATCTTCAAAATAACCTTGAGGAACTAAATGAAGAGGCTGGGAAGAGACAGCTAATTGTCAGCTGCACCTGCTCGGCACACACAACCACAAAAATGCTGCTTCCAGCTTCCTTCCAGCCCACTCACATGAGTTATTTATTTCTTTTTTGGCTTTTTTTTCTTTCTTTCCCCAAGCCATTACGTCAATGCAGAGGGCAAGGCAGCCTTGCAGGGCACCAGGAGCAAGCTGAGCCCCAGTGCCTGGGGTGCTGGGGGGTACTGGGGATGCAAAAGCTGTTGAGGGGTTTCTCTGGCTCTGGGTGATGGTTTTTTGCAGGGCTGGGAGAGGAGAGTGGGATGGAACAGCCCTGTGAGGGATGCAGGCAGAGTTGCATGTGGGTGCTGCATCTCAGGGTGCCCCCCAGGTTCAGGTGCTGCTGGACTGGGCTGTCTCTGTGAGGGATGCAATGGGCTGCATGGACTGGCAGGGATCAGAGCATCCTGCACCCATGCAGAGAGGTTTTGCACATCCTCAAGTCTCAGCCCAGGCTCTGCAGCCAGTGTCACTGGGTCAAGGCTGGGGCTCTGCAGCTTTGCTCAGCACCAGGCTCCACTCCATGGCTGCCCATAGTGCTATAATCCAGAGTATCACAGACTGGTTTGGGTTGGAATGGATCTATAAAGGTCATCTAGTCCAAGGCCCCTGCAGTCAGCAGGGACATCTGCAGCTAGAGCAGGTTGCTCACAGCCCCAAACAACCTGAGCTGCAATGGTTCCAGGGATAAGCTATCTCCCACCTCTCTGGGCAACCTGGGCCAGTGACTCATCACCCTTAGTGTGAAATATTTCTTCCATCTAGTCTAAATTTCCCTCTTTTAGTTTGAACCCATCACCCCTTGTCATGTCACAACAGGCCCTGTGAATATGATTGTCCCCCTGGTGCTAGCTTCTCTCACCTTCCTTTGAGCAATGTCCTGGCCCTGCAACAGACCCATACCGTGGAGAAGGTCTTCTGTGCTAGCTGGCCATTTTACCCAGCAGAAGTAGCACTGCTTGCTCTTCCCAGAGGTCCTGAATCCCCTCCAGCCTGGGCATCCCAGAGCAGAGGATGCCCTGCACACCTGAGCCAGGAGCTGCGGGTGCAAGCAGGAGCACGGGTCACTTCTGCAGCCATGCATGCAGGAGGAACAGGCAAAGCTCTGCTCCTAGCACGGCAGGGAGCAGGTAGCACCCTGCAGGAAAAGGAAGCTCGCCACGGGGGCAAGCCAGGCTGGGGCCATATGCTGCCTTTCACCAGCACCAGCCCGGCTCGTCTCTCCGAACCGCTCGCTGCCTCCACACTTGGCTGCATTAATAATCAGCCAGGCTGATGGGGAAGGATTTACCAGCTGTTTTTTCCTGACTCCATTGGCCTCAGATAAATCAGGGAAGGGAGGTGTCGGCTGGCGTTTGCCAGGGGGGCTGATGGATGGCGCCGAGCGAGCGGATCGCTCACACGCTGACACTTCCCGGCTCCGTCAGCCTGCCGGAGAGAGGCACGATTAATGACCCCAATCAAGCGGCAAGGAATCGCCGGGGTGGTACCCAGCCCACTCCCCTCAACACACACCCACCCTGGAACCACTCCCTGCGTGGGATCTCCCCCTCCCCGGGCTGGCGCGGGCAGCTTTCCCCCTCCCTCCCTCCCTCCCCAGCCCCGGCTGCAGGATGGAGATTAGCGCTTAAAGAGCTGAGCACACAGAATGCTTCCAAAGCGATTGCAAGCGAAGCAGGGAGCAGCTGTGGGCTGAGCAGCCTCCCTCCCTCAATACGGGCAACAGCTGGATGCAGCAGCTGTGCCGGAGAGTGAAACCTGTTCGGGGTAGAGGGGGAAGGGTGCAGGACCCCAGCGCTCAGCACGGCTGGTGATGAGGAACCTGCCTCTGGCTTCAGGTCTCTGTGCTGGCGGGTGAATTCTCCGGAGGGATCATCAGCTCCCTGTGCTGGGAACACCCCCTCCTACATCCACCACTCATCCCAATTCCCTGCGCTGTGGAGGGAGCCTTTACCCTGGGACCACGGCACACTGCTACCTCCCTCCGGCACGCTTGTGGTCCCTGATGCGCAGGACCCCTCCCGTGGCATGGGTGCTGTGGCATGTGGGGGCCCCAGGAGGGGCTGGGGACTTCAGTGGGGAGCCCAGGTCTGCTCCACCAGCTTGGCAGCATTGCTAGAGCTGGAGCTTGTTTTAAAGGAGAGCTTTCAAGTGAGCTGAAACCCGAAGGGGCTGTAGATTAGGGGTTGCTGTGGGTGATTGGGAGCTGCTGTAACCCAGCCCTGGGAGCAAGCAGGGTCTCCAGCACAGCCCTCCCTGCCCACAGGGGTCTGCTGTTCCCTTGTGCTGCTCCACATTCCAGGACTGGCACACACATCCTGCTGCACACCCACTCAGAGCACCCCTGGAAGCCCCTGCCAGCTCAAAGATGTGGTCATACACAGCCTGTGTCACCCTGACACTGTCCCTAGCACACTCTGCCCACCCAGCCCCTCTCCCCCCATATCACCCACCTTCTGGCTTCATCCCATGAGACCCCATGGGCCACAGGAGCAGTGGCATGGGGTGAGTGTGGTGGCACTGAGGGTTGAGGACACTCAGCATCCCAAATGACACTGGGTCCCTGGTGCAAGGAAGATGTCCTTCCATGCCAAGGCTACTGGGCTAGAGTACCATCAGGGGTGGCACCACACATCCTGGCCACAGTCCTTTTGTGTCAGTCAGTGCTGCCGGGACCATGGAGCAGTGTTAGGTGGCAGTGTGGATCAGCATGGCTTGGAGCACTGCTGGCAGCTCCCTGACCCCTCTCCTGGACAAGGAGGTGAAGGAGCAAGAGCTTTGTCTTGCTAGTGGGAGTACCAAGATCGTGAAAGGAGTGGAGCGTGTGCCCTAGAAGGACAGGCTGAGAGAGCTGGGTCTCTTCAGCCTGGACAAGAGGAGACTGAGAGGAGACCTCAGCAATGCTTAGAAATATGTTAAGGGTGAGTGTGAGGAGGAGAGAGCCAGGCTCTGCTCCATGGCATCCAATGGTAGGACAAGAGGGAATGGGAGCAAGTTGGACCACAGGAGGTTTAGTATTAACACGAGGAGGAACTTTTTTGCAGTGAGGGTGCCAGAGCACTGGCCCAGGCTGCCCAGGAGGCTGTGGAGTCTCCTTGTCTGGAGCCATTGCAGAGCTGCCTGGACACATTGCTGTGTGAGCTGGTCTAGGTGCTCCTGCTCTGGCAGGGGGGTTGCACTAGATGATCTTTCTAGGGCCCTTCCAACCCCTGACATACTGTAAGCACTAAGTAGCTGGTTCCATATCTCAGCCCCAGTGTGGTCTTGGGGATGGGCAGAGCGTGCTGCTGGCACACAGGGTGCTTCCCCCTGAGCTGGCCTGGAGACAGGGTATTGGGGGGCAGCCCCACATCCACACTGAGCCCCACTGGCCTCCTGGGGACAGTCCCTTAGGGTTCTGAGGTCAAGAGAGCATCTCCTGGTGACAGCCCTCCCGTGCATGCCAGCTGTGCCAGGAAGCAGCAGCAGGGCCAGGACATGCTTCATGGGACTTCCAGCAAAAACCTTGTTGAAGCCAACAGAAATGAATTATTCTGTTTAATTTGAGGGCAGGAACAGCAGTGCAGGTGGCAGTGCTGCCTCTTGCAGAGCAGCAGCTCCTGGCTCTGTGCTGCCCTGTGCCCCACAGCCCCTCGCTGGCAGGGCTCAGGGTCAGTGCTCACTGCAAGGACTCTGTGCCTCTGGGAGCTGCCACCTGTGCAGGCTGTGACAATGGCAAAGCAGGGCACGATGGCAGCTGGAGACAAGCCTTTTGCCCAGCCATACTGGGGAGGAGCAGCATGCTACAAGGGGACAGATTCAAGCAGGCAGCCCCTTGCCCACCCATGGGTGTTTGTCTGGCCAGCAGCTCCCTTGTGGGGCTGTGGACACAGGCTGCAGCTCCTCAGTGTCCCCAGCACACAGTGCCAGCCCTGGGACAGATGGGCTGAAGGAGGGCACGGGCTGTGCCCAGATCAGCTCGGCCTTCCCTGGGGATCATAGCCAGGTATGCTGCCCAGGTGAGCTCCTGGCCAGGCTCCCTCCATGCAGCTTTGATCTCCCTCCCCTGCTTGCTCTAAGAGGACGTGCCCAGGTATAATTGCTGCTGCCTCTTTGCTCTGTGCAGGGCCTGGTGAAATATTTACACCATGCTCCCCTTTGAAGTCTGGCACGCTCAGCAGCCCCTGCAGCTCACTCCCCTCTCTGCTCAGCACCTTGCAGGCACTGAGCTCAGCCCCACTGCACCCATCCCTGTGCTGGGGAAGGGCTGATGGCTGTGCTACCTCCCACCAAGCCCATCACCCTTGCTCCTTGCCTCTCATGTTGCTCAGCCTCCTGGTGTGGAGTGAAAAGGATGCCAGAGGTTTCTTCCATCCTTGGAGTGATGGCTGGCTGGATGTGCTCATACTCACAGAGAAGCATCCCTGCAGCATCTCAGGGCTTGCCATGCTGTGCTTCCCTCCTGCCCTTGACCTGTGCTGATGGTGCTTGGCCCCACGCTCAGCAGCAAGCTGGGAAAGGTTCAGCTGTGTGCTGGCTGGCTGGGGAAGCCATGGCCTGCTCTGTCAGCCTGGATGCCACTCGGGCAGCAAGGCTAACAAAGTGGAAAATGGGAGCTGGCTGTGGATTGCTGAGCTGGAAACAGAGCCACTCTCGCTCCTTCCGAAGGCAGCAGGGGAGCAGCCCTGGGCAGGGAACAAAGGAGCATTCCTTGGCCAAGGTGTGCTGCTCCCTGCCCTGGCCTTGGCTCATTTGATGCTGGCTGTGCCAGGCACTGGTGGGCATCCTTGTCCCTGGGTGTGCCTTGCACTCACCACAGTGCTGGGCAGCCTTGCAGTGGGGAATCCTCCACCTCCCCTCTCCCTGAGGCACAGCAGAGATTTGACTGAGCCTGGCTGCTCTCCAGGAGAGCCTCACCTCTCTCTTTGCAAAGCCATGGTCCTTGCAGTGCCACCATGCAGACAGCAACATGGAGGGGA
This sequence comes from Bucco capensis, assembly GCA_013396975.1. NCBI lineage: Eukaryota > Metazoa > Chordata > Aves > Piciformes > Bucconidae > Bucco > Bucco capensis. The sequence goes on from VWZO01017870.1 coordinate 29,447, forward strand.
CAAGGTGCTACAGCTTGTTGTGGCTTTGGCTCTGCTGTGGGGCAGGTGCCTTTGGGGCTGGCCAGGCAACACCCCAAGCTCCCCTTTAGCTCCAGGACTTGACAGGACTCTTTCTGCTGCAACACTGCCTCTCTTTTCAGCAAAAAGGAAAATTGGACTCACTGGGAAGTTGGATTTGGCAGGTGGAGCTTCCAACCAGGGCTCTGCCTCCTTGCCTGCCTGCCAGGGGCTTGACTGGCATGGAGATCCTCACCTTCTCTGAGGCTCTGATGCTGCAAATGTGAGAGCTAGCCTCCTCTGTCCTGGGACCCTCAGTGATATTCTTTGCAGTGGGAGAAAATCTGCCCTACTCTTGCTTCAGGTCAGAAAGCACAAATGGAGCATCCTGCCCCTGGAGTGTCATGCCCCACCTCTCCATTCCTGAGGGGTACACTGGCTGTACCTGAGGGCACTGCTGGGGTAGGGCAAGAGAGAGCCCTTAGGGCTGGCCTGTGAGCACTCCACGCCCTGTGGGTGCCCATGGCTTCTCCTCTGCCTGCTACAACCAGGGGCTCTTGCCAGACTCACCTCTCAAGATTTTGGGATGGTTCTCCCAGTATTCTGCCAACCCTGATTCCCCTCCTGGAGTGGGAAGGACATCCTGTGCAGGGTCAGGCCTGGAGTGGGAATGCTGCTAATTGCAGTCCTCTGGCATCCTCCCTGAAAGTCCCTGATTTATGGGCTGGCAGCAATAAAGCTTCGCATCACTGCAAAGGGAATTCACCCTCCTCCAAAACAAGGTTAAATAAATAGCTAAGAGGAGCTCTCAGTAATCCTGCAGCACAAACACACACACACACACTCAGTGGCATTTGCCTTGTGCCACGCTCATGCTGACACAATTGGCACGTGCAGCCACACTCGGTGTCACTTCTCCCTCTCCCCACCCCCAGTGATGTGCTCAAACAGGGACTTACACACAGCCATGCACCCAGACCTGTGACACCTGAGCTGGTGGCAAGGGACCCCCAGAGCCACCGTGCCCTAACATGCTCATGTTTGACTCCTTCTCAAAGCCCAGCAGTGATGCTTTGGGGAGAGCCCCATGAGCAGCTGGATCAGCACAGGGTGGAGATGTTCTGGGATGACTGAGAAGCATCTCCAAAGGTCCTTGCAGCCATGCATCAAGCACAGGGAGTCACACAGGAGTTGTTCTGCCTGAGGCAAGACGCTGGCTGGTGTCCTCAGGACACAGAGCTGAGCAGCAACACGGCTCAGGGCATGGCAGCAGTGGCTCCTGGGTCTGGCTTTGGTTAGCCCAGGCTCTGGACACATCATGGATGAGGTGGCAATGGCCTCAGAGCTGTCCCATCTGCATGGGGATGGAAAGCTGGGTGCAGCTGGGCTTGGTGCCTCCACAAATCATCAGCTGTTTGACCCTCCCTGGGCTTAGGCAGTATCAACGCTGCCTGCTCCCAGCAGCAAAGGAAATTGCCTGCATGGTGGTGATGGTGGGAGGGGGTTTAAGGAGTTCCCCAGCCCTGCAGCAGGATTGCTAGGGTGACAAAGCCTTGAAACCCCCCTCTCTGGATCAGCTTGTTCAGCTGTGGCCAGTCCCCAGCCCTGGCAGGGTGGACACCAGCTTGTCAGGGGGACCTGAAGCACCCATGGGAGCAGCCCTTGAGGGTGCCCTGGGGAGAGGCCAGCCTGAGCAGGGGCAGAGAGCCAGGCTGCTACAGGTGCTGCTGGAGGGGACAGGAGGAGGGTGGCATGCTGTCACCTGCACCTCCAAACCAGCTCCAGAGGCCTAGCAAGCATCTCTGCTGGCTGTCAGGAAGAGCTTTCCCATCAGGCTGGGAGTGCTGGCACATTTTTAGCCCCTTTGTTCTGGGTATAAATCCATCCCTGGGAGCCAGCACAGTTGATTGATTTTGTGCTGTGCTGTGGTGGCAGCCACCAGGAGGGACCCTGCACCCACCACCTTGCCTCCTAAACCCTCCAGCACCTGAGGAGGTGGCAGGAAAGGGATGGGGGACTGGGGGATCTCTGCCCTGGGATGGATAGATGGATGGAGAAGAAGGGGTGGGAAGGAGCGGTTGAGGATTTATATAAGGGAATGGGGTTATGGAAGTTTGTCATATGGATGCTGAGCCTCACTGTATTGGGGTATCTCTGCCTTGGGATGGATGGATGGATGGATGGAGGAGAGGAGGAGAAAGGGTGGGAAGGAGGGATTGAGTGTCTTTGTATAGGAATGGGGGCTAAGGATGTTTCCTGTGTCTGCAGCTGAGCCACACTGTCTGGAGAAAGCAGCTATAGAAAGATGAACAGGCTGAGATGACAGGCTGAGAGAGTTGGGATTATTCAGTCTGGAGAAGAGAAGGCTCCCAGGAGACCTTCTTGTGGCCTTCCAGGATCTGCAGGGGCTCCAAGAGGCCTGGGGAAGGACTTGTTAGGATGTCAGGTAGTGCTAGGACTAGGGGAATGGATCCAAGCTACAGGAGGGGAGGTTTAGGTTGGATGTTAGGCAGCAGTTGTTCCCCATGAGGGTGGGGAGAGCCTGGCCCAGGTTGCCCAGAGAGGTGTTGGCAGCTCCATCCATCCCTGGCAGTGTTGCAGGCCAGGCTGGCTGGGGCTGGGAGCAAGCTGCTCTAGTGCCAGGTGTCCCTGCCCAGGGCAGGCACAGGGGTTGGGCCTAGAGGAGCTTTAAGGTCCCTTCCAGCCCTGACAGTTCTGTGACACCAGGAATGCTGAGTGCCCTGAGCTGAAGCTGAGGATGAGGATCAGCTCCCGTGGGCTGGGCAGGAAGAGGATTATAGACTCAAGCATAGAATCGATGCCGGAGCTGAGTGGTGCAGGAGAAGAGCTCTCCGGGCAGGGCTCCTCCAGCCCCGGGGCCTGAGGGGCGGGCGCAGGCCGCGGCGGCACGGTGCGCTGCGCGGGAGGAGCGGGCCGGTGGCAGAGCGGTGCGGGGCTGCCGGGGAGCTCCTGCCCTCTCGCCCGAATTGCGCGGGGTTTGCGCGCTCCCGCTTCGCCATGGCAACCCTTGCCTGGCGCCTGAATGTGCCTCGCAGCGCCTATTGTTTCGGAAAGGTCAGCGGCGAGTGGCGGTGGGCTCGGCAGAGCGAGCTGCTCTCAGTTCTACAGAGGGATGGCAGGTGATTGCAGCCCCTGGGGGAGAATCGAGCTGCCGATGGGGAGCAGCCCTTCCCCGGCACGGGGGCTGCAGACTGGCCTTGGGCTGGGAGCAGTGGCCAGTGTGGCACAGCAGTGGGTGTGAGGCACCCCGTGGTGTGGGTACCACCCGGGCCATCATCACAGGAGCACAGAAGGTTAGGAAAGGACCTCTGGCGATCCTCTAGTCCAGCCCCTCATGCAGGGTCACAGGGCAGTGTGGTGGAGCACCATAGGGCACCATGGCATATGGTAATGTGTGTTATGGTGGGACAAGGATAGCCATGGGCAGTACCAAACCCTAGTCATAGAATCCTAGAATCCTAGAATGATTTGGGCTGGAAGGGACCTCTGGAGCTCATCTAGTCCAACCCCCCTGCAGTGGCCAGGGACATCCCCAACTAGAGCAGCTTGCCCAGAGTCCTGGCAAGCCTCACCTGCAATGCCTCCAGGGATGGGAACTCAACCACCTCCCTGGGCACCCTGGGCCAGTGTTCCACCACCCTC
>VWZO01017870.1:45286-69970 GCA_013396975.1 Bucco capensis
CCACAACATCTAAACCATGCCACTCAGTGCCACATCCAATCTTCTCTTAAACACCTCCAGGGACGGTGACTCCACCACCTCCCTGGGCAGCCTATTCCAGAGCCCAATCACCCTCTGCGTCAGGAAGTGCTTCCTAATGTCCAGTCTAACCCTCCCCTGCTGCAGCTTCAAGCCATGGCCTCTTGTCCTGTCACTAGCTGCCATGGAGAAGAGCCCAACCCCTACCTGACTACAACTTCCCTTCAGGTAGTTGTAGAGGGCGATAAGGTCACCCCTGAGTCTCCTCTTCTTCAGGCTGAATAGTCCCAGTTCCCTCAGCCTTTCCTCATATGGCTTCCCCTCCAGCCCCTTCACCAGTTTCATCGCTCTCCTCTGGATCCTCTCCAGCACCTCAATATCCTTCCTGAAGTGACTTATTAATTGCTGTAGGCTGAAGGAATCATCTGCCAGCCTGGGGCAGAGTCTGGGACTTGCATGTGCTGGGGCTGGTGCAGCTGCAAGGCCCCTACAGCTCCCAGTGCTTGGCTTTGCCTTTATCCAATCTATGGCTGAAGCTTCACCTCCTTCTTGCCTTGATCCCAGAGCCCAGCAGCTCTCTGTTGGGGTGTCAGCCACAAGACCCTCTGGGTGTGCAGATAGGAGTGTGACACAAGCACAAAGAAAAGGCCTTGGGGTGCTGGTGGCTGAGAAGCTGCACATGAGCAAACAGTGCACGCTGGCAGCCCAGAAGCACAATGGCATCCTGGGCTGCAGCAAGAGAAGCGTGGCCAGCAGAGCCAGAGAGGTGATTCTGCCACTGCACTCTGCTCTGCTCACACCTCCTCTGCAATACTGGGTCCAGTTCTGGAGCCCTCAACACAGAAAGGCCATGGAGCTGCTGGAGCAGGTGCAGAGGAGGCCACGAGAATGCTCAGGAGCTGGAACAGCTCTGCTCTGAGGACAGGCTGAGGGAGCTGGGATTGTTCAGCCTGGAGAAGAGAAGGCTTCAGGGGACCTACTAGTGACCTTCCAGGACCTAAAGGGAACTTGCAAGCAGGCTGCAGAGGGCCTGTTTGCAAAGGCCTGGAGGGAAAGGACAAGGGGCAATGGTTTTAAATTGGAGAAGAGTAGATTTAGACTTGATACTAGGAAAAAGTTCCTCCCCATGAGGGTGGTGGAACACTGGCCCAGGTTGCCCAGGGAGGTGGTTGAGTTCCCATCCCTGGAGGCATTGCAGGTGAGGCTTGCCAGGGCTCTGGGCAAGCTGCTCTAGTTGGGGATGTCCCTGCCCAGTGCAGGGGGGTTGGACTAGATGAGCTCCAGAGGTCCTTTCCAACCCAAACCAGTCTAGGATTGTATGATTCTGTGTGGAGGAGAGAACAGACTATGCTGGGAGCAGAGCTAGGGGGGTGCTTAACCCTGCCCTGACCAGCATGAGCACAGGAGAGGTGCTGGGAGGGCCAAGCCTCAACCTTTACCTCCCAGCACTCTGCTATGAGGGCAGAGAGGAGACCTCCCCCCTAGGAGAGGCCACAGTGATGGCCACAGGGCACCATGCAATGTTTTTGTGGCTTCCCATGTCAGGCTCTGGGCTTGCTCTTCAGCTCAAGCCCTGTGGTGAAGACACAAGAGGTGCAAAGCACTGCAGATGCCCTCAGCAAACACTTCCTGTGGTGTGAAAGCTCCAGCAGAAGCAACCTTGCCAAGGCCACGAGCAGCCAGCACGGGGAGGGATGTTTAGGCAGCTCTGTCACTGAAATCACCTCCTTTTCTCCCAAGGTGCCAAGGGAGTTTATTTTAAGGCTTGACAGAAAGCCAAGCTTCCCCTGGGTGCAGTGATCATGCAGCAGCCATGCCAGGTCCCAGCAGCACAGGGATGCTGGAGCAGGATGCTTCCCATTGGGATGCCAGGGCACCTCAGCCCCCTGTCAAGCTCCAGGGCACTGCCCTCCAACCTTGTGTTTGTTGCCTGTGGGACAGGGACTCACCAGGGCCCAGGAGCTGCCACATGGTGTGTTTAGGTCCTTGGCTGGCCCTGGAGGCTGAGATGCCCCAAGTGGGATGCTCATCTCCAAGCAGTGTCTGGGCTGGAGAAGGCAGTGTGAGGCAGAAGCCAAGTGTCTTTTGCTCTGAGTATTTGTGCTTTTTCTCTTCTTCTTTATTTGGTCAAATGACACCATTTCTGCAGGGAATGACTGTGACTGATTGCATTTGTCAGGGATTTTTATCAAGCCATTGAAAGAGCTGGAGAGTTTTGGAAAGCAAATAAGTGAAATATTTTGGCTGGTCAAAATTGTTTCCAGTAAAATTCCCCAGAAAACAGGGAGAGAAATCACTGTAGAAAATGTGCAGTGCAAATTAAAATGTGGGGTTTCTTCCAAGGGAAAACAGCCACAGGGAAAATCAAACCTCTTAGCATCATTGCTGGAAGGATGATCCATGCCTCAGACATCACTCCAGGCAGCAGATCCCAACTATGCCCTGGCTGCTCAGCCCTGGCTGCAGAAACAAACCAGGGACAGTGGATCTCCCTTCTGCCCTCATTGAACTGGAATATAGCTGCACAGCTTCTACTCACCTTTCCCCCCAAATGCTACCTTTAGGCCACAGTGAAGGGAGGAGGGGGACTGAGGCTGGCAAAGTGGTCTCCTGTGTGCAGAGGACACCCTTGGGCTAAGGCTGGTGCTCAGGAGATCCCTTGGGAAGGCTTCAGGATGCTGAAAGGATCCCTCTAAAAGTCCTAAGAAAGTCCATGAGGAGGGATGGGCAGGGAAGGATGTTGGCAGGACAAACATGTTCACACTCTCTTGCCCCTTTGGCTTACAGACTGGAGCCCTTTCTCCAGATGCCAGGCTCCACTGATGGATCTGTGGCCTGAAAAGGGGAGGGCAGTGCCTTCTCCATGCAGGAGCTCTGCTGGGGCTGTCCATGGGACTGCAAAAAGGTCTCCTACAAAGCCAGACAGGTCCTTGCTCCTGAATCCCAGTGAGGTCACTGAGGCTCCAGCTGGGGCTGGTGCTCAGGGAAACCTGGCACAGTCAGCCTGGGTGGCTGTGCCATGCCCTGGGGACAATCTGCCATCCTGCCATGATGCTCTGACCTTCCCTGGCAAGGTGTGCTTCCAGCCCAGAAGTCCTGGGCTCATCCCCAGCAGCATGGGCAGCAGGGCAGGGAGGGGATTGTGCCTCTGCTCTGCTCTGGGCACAGCTCAGCTGCAGTGCTGGGACAGCCCTGGAGTGCTCAGCACACACAGACATGGAGCTGGGGGAGCAGGGACACAGGAGGACATGGAAATGAGCTGAGAGTGGAAGCTCTCTGCTGTGAGGCTGAGAGAGTTGGGCTTGTTCAGCCTGGAGAAGAGAAGGCTCCAGGGGGACCTTAGAGTACCTTTCAGTACCTAATGGGGGTTAAGAAAGCAGAAGGACTTTTTGCAAGGACCTGTGGTGATAGGACAAGAGGTGATGGCTTTAAACTAGAAGAGAGGAGATTCAGGTTAGATATCAGAAAGACTTTCTTCACTGTGAGGGTGGGGAGAGCCTGGCCCAGGTTGCCCAGAGAGGTGTTGGCAGCCCCATCCAGCCCTGGCAGTGTTGCAGGCCAGGCTGGCTGGGGCTGGGAGCAAGCTGCTCTAGTGCCAGGTGTCCCTGCCCATGGCAGGCACAGGGGTTGGGGCTACAGGAGCTTGAATTCCCTCCAACCCAAATCACTCTGTGGTCCTTGATGCCAGCTGAACCTCATCTGGGATGTCCAGAAAACATGGAGCACCTAAAGAAGACAGGGTTAAAATAGTTAGCAGAGTCAGGCTTGAGCCTGTGCCAGATGAGGACAGAGCAGGAGGTAGCATGAAGGTGCTGGGACAGAGTTTGCTGCCTTGCCAAGCCTGTTGTGGCTGTGGTTTGGGACCATCCTTGCAGCATTGCCCATTGCTCCTGATGCCAGCCATCCTAGCAGCTTTGTGGTCAGGAGGAACCTCCTCCTCCTCCTCTTTAAAGCCTGTGCATCCCCAGAGTGGCACAGCATGAGCTGATCCCTGACCCCGGAGCAGCCTGAGCTCTGTGCTGAATGAGCTGAGCTCCCAGGTTAAAAATAGCTCATGACCATGTAAATCACTGCCTGGATATTAATGTGGATGCAAATAGGCCCTGGCAAAGCTGGCAGAAGCCCTGCCCAGCCTTTCTCACCTGAATTTGTGACATGCAGGCTTTTAACATCTGCTGCTGGGGGTAATTTGTTGGGCTGGGTGCCAGAGGCTTGGAAAGCCCTGGTGAGGGGCTGCAGATTCCCTATGGATCCCTCCTGCTCTAGTGGTTGAGGAAGCTCCCATGGGGCTAAGGGGAAGGATCTTATCTCTCTCTACAACTCCCTGCAAGGAGGTTGCAGTGAGATAGGGGTAGATCTCTTCCTCAGGGTTAGCAGTGAGAGGACAAGAGGAAATGGGTTCAAGTTGTAGCAGGGGAGGTTTAGATTGGATATAAGGAGAAATTTCTTCCCTGCAAGGGTTGTTAAGTCTTGTCCCAGGCTGCCCAGGGAGTTGCTGGAGTCACCATCCCTGCAGGGGCTTAAGAAACATTGAGCTGCTCTCCTTAGGGCCATGGGTTAGAGGCATGGGAGTGCTAGGGATGCTTGGACTGGATGAGCTTAGAGGTCTCTTCCACCCTTTGTGATTGTGTGATTCTGAGGTGGCTCTGGGGTGGCTGATCACCCTTCCCAGCACTGCTCCCTGGTGCTGCTGGGGCTTGAGCACACCTGGAACCACCAGCACAGGGTCAGGTACAGAACAGAGCCCTGGGTTGTGCTTCTGGATGCCACATGCATCATGCTGCACATTGCAGCTGCCTCTGTCACAGACCCTGAAGCAATGTGACTACCCCAAAAATGCCAGCCCGGGAGCAGGTTCCCCACCCCTGAAATGCCTCAGCAGCCTACACCCCTGAGAAAAAGCCATTTGCCATCTCCACTGAAACCCTGTGCATGTCAGATGTGCTGCTCCTGCGGGCACAGCTCCAGTCAGGAAGAGCCAGAGCACTCCACGGGCAGAGAGAGTCATGTGAAAAATGCTCTTGTTCCCTCTTAAGATGCTTGGAAGCAGCCTGAGGGCTTTAGCACTGTGCTGCTTTGGTTTAAGTTTCTCTAATGAGGTTTGCCTTCTATTACTGTCAGGGAACATTTTTCATTGTTGAAGCCACTGTAAATGCAAAGCCTTAAAAATGAGTTTCCATTTCAGATCTGACAGCTCAGCTGCTAATGTAAAATAGAGAAAAACCACAGATCAGGCTGCCTTTTAGTGCAATTAGCCCTCCAAATGGAGCAATTTACATTGGCACACTTGTGTATCTTCCTGCAGAAGGGGGAAAAAAAGAGCCTCATTACTTAAGCTCAGACCTTTATGAGCAGAAATGAGGGGAAGGGAGAAGAAAACACACCAGGGACAGGAGCTCTGGGATGTGCTCTCCCATCCTGCTGCTGCTTGCTGCATGCCAGTGAGCACAGGGCTGGGCTTGGCCATGGTGCCTGGCTTCCAGCTTCAGCCCAAGGTGTGCTTCTGCTGCTGTCCCTGTGCTTGGCCATGGTGCTTGCCTTGCTGCTTCAGCCCAAGGTGTGCTTCTGCTGCTGCCCCTGTGCTTGGGCATGGTGCTTGCCTTCCAGCTTCAGCCCAAGGTGTGCTTCTGCTGCTGTCCCTGTGCTTGAGCATGGTGCCTGGCTTCCAGCTTCAGCCCAAGCTGTGCTTCTGCTGGTGTCCCTGGAATTGGGCATGGTGCTTGCCTTGCTGCTTCAGCCCAAGCTGTGCTTCTGCTGCTGTCCCTGTGCTTGGCCATGGTGCCTGCCTTGCTGCTTCAGCCCAAGCTGTGCTTCTGCTGGTGCCTGTGCCCATCACAGTGCCCGTGGCACCCATGCTGGGCAGGGTGGGTGCAGTGTGGTGGCATTTGTCACATTCCCCGTGCCAAACACTCCTCTGTCTCTCCTTTGCCAGAAGGGTTTAGGAATTAGAGGCTGTCCCCATTTTTTCAGCCCACAGTGCTCTGATGCCATGCCCCTTGCTGTCACCTGCAAGGTGGCACCGGCATGATGCTCAACACAGGCTGGGCTGCAGGTGCTCCCAAAATGCATTCCCAGAGGAGCTGCCATGTGCTTGTCAACACCTGCCTGGCTTGCAACCTTGTTCTCCTCACCAGCTCTGTGCCTGCATCCTTAATATCCACCCAAGGCCATAGCCCTGAGGCCCCAGCCTCTCTCAGAATAAAATAAGGTTTCTTCAAGGTCTCAGAGCTCTGATTCACACCTGGCTCTGGTGTCCTCCTCCCCTCCCCAATCCATCTGTCCCCTAATGAGGCTCCATCCAGAAGGTCTGTGTGCAACCCCTTGCTTGTGAGGGGAGAGCAGACCTTGAGACACAATCCAGCAGCAGCCAATTCCAGCAGCACCTCTGTGCATTTATTAATACCATTTGTGAGGACATAATCCAGCTGCCTCAGGAGGAGGAGGAGGCAGGAGAGCAGCAGGGAAGCCTGTCCCCACAGCAGGCAGGGAGCAACCCTCCTGGCAGGCAGAGATGAGGATGAGCTGGGGCTGGCTCAGGATGTGCTGTGGCTCCAGGCAGTGATAAATCAGCATTAGCTGAGCAGCTTATGAACTGCTTTGAACTCAGGGATGGCCTGGCTGTGGTGGGTTGCTCTCTGCCCACCCAGCCCCACAGGGAATGGGGCTGAGCCTGGTGTGCTGCAGTCCAGCATGGTTGCTGAGCCTGGAATCCCAGCCTTTCCACTCTATCCTCGATATCCTGCACCCAAATCCATTGCTGTTCTCACCCTTCCAGCCCTCAGCACAGGGTTCTGATCCACAAATCTGTGTGCTGAGCTGGCTGTGACTGCTGTAGCCATCCCTGTGTGAGAGCAGGCTGCTTGACTGTGGACCCTGGCAGGACCAGCACTTCACATCAAGGATTTCAGCATCTCCTGCAATGGCCTGGGGGCTCTCCCCAATGTCCCTTTGTCTCCTTTGGGGAGTGAGGAGCTGGGCTTGTGCCTCAGCTGCTGCTGGGCATGGAGGGTGGAGGGATGGTTCTCAGAATCACAGAATGGTTTGGGTTGGAAGGGACCTCTGGAGCTCATCTAGTTCAACCCCCCTGCAGTGGGCAGGGACATCCCCAACTAGAGCAGCTTGCCCAGAGCCCTGGCAAGCCTCACCTGCAATGCCTCCAGGGATGGGAACTCAACCACCTCCCTGGGCAACCTGGGCCAGTGTTCCACCACCCTCGTGGGGAGCAACTTCTTTCTAATGGCCACTTTAAATCTACTCCTCTCCAATTTCAAACCATTGCCCCTTGTCCTTTCCCTCCAGGCCTTTGCAAACAGGCCCTCTGCAGCCTGCTTGGAAGTTCCCTTTAGGTCCTGGAAGGTCACTAGTAGTTCCCCTGAAGCCTTCTCTTCTCCAGGCTGAACAATCCCAGCTCCCTCAGCCTGTCCTCAGAGCAGAGGTGTTCCAGCCCCTGAGCATTCTCGTGGCCTCCTCTGCACCTGCTCCATCAGCTCCATGTCCTTTCTGTGTTGAGGGCTCCAGAACTGGACCCAGTATTGCAGAGGAGGTGTGAGCAGAGCAGAGTGCAGTGGCAGAATCACCTCTCTGGCTCTGCTGGCCACGCTTCTCTTGCTGCAGCCCAGGATGCCATTGTGCTTCTGGGCTGCCAGCGTGCACTGTTTGCTCATGGCCAGCTTCTCAGCCACCAGCACCCCAAGGCCTTTTCTGCAGGGCTGCTCTCCATCATCTCATCCCCTAGCCTGGATTGATAGTGGGGATTGTTCTGACCCAGGGGCAGGACCCTGCACTTGGTCTTGTTGAAGCTCCTGAGGTTCCCCTGGGCCCACCTCTCCAGCTTGTCCAGGTCCTTCTGGATGACATCCTGCCCCTCCAACTTATCCCCAGCACCCCATAGCTTGGTGTCATCTGCACACTTGCTGCTGGTGCACTCAATGCTGCTGGCCATAGCGTTTATACAAATATTAAACAGTGCAGGCCCCAGCACAGAGCCCTGAGGGACACCACTTGGCACTGATCTCCAGCTGCACTTGGAGCCATTGAGCACTCCCCTCTGGATGTGACCAGCCAGCCAGTTCCTTATCCACTGAACAGTCCTGTAAGCAAGAAGTATTAACCCCAGAGCTCTGCACTGTTCCCTTTGGCTATCAGACCTGTCTCATCCCCCTTTAACTACTGCAGGGCTGCACTGAGGTCTCCCTGGAGCCTTCTTTTCTCCAGCCTAAACAACTCCAACTCTCTCAGCCTGGCCTCACAGTAGAGGCCTTCCAACTCTCAGATGATTTCTGTGGCTTCTCACTCCCAAACGATCCTGTCAAGATGACATCACACCTTTGCCACAAATCCCTGTTGCCTGCTGCTGGTTACAGCACCTTCCTCTGCCTCCTCCATCACCAAGCCTTATACAAGCTGCTCCATGGCACTGCCTGGGATGGATCTCAGGCTGACCTTTTCAAACACCAGCATGACACCACTCACCTGAAACTTCCCCACTCCTCATCTGCTCATGGAGCACAGAATCACAGAATCACGAAGGGTGGAAGAGACTTCTAAGCTCATCTAGTCCAACCATACCTAGCACTCCCATGCCACTAACCCATGGCATCTAAATGTTTCTTAAACCCCTCCAGGGATGGTAACTGCAGCACCTCCCTGGGCAGCCTGGGCCAAGACTTAACAACCCTTTCAGGGAAGAAATTTCTCCTTATATCCAATCTAAACCTCCCCTGCTGCAACTTGAGGCCATTTCCTCTTGTCCTCTCACTGTTAACCCTGGAGAAGAGACCTACCCCCACCTCACTGCAACCTCCTTGCAGGGAGCTGTAGAGAGAGCTAAGGTCTCCCCTGAGCCTCCTCTTCTCCACACTACCCAAGCCCAGTGCCCTCAGCTGCTCCTCAGCACACTTGTGCTCCAGAGCCCTCCCTAGCCTCCTTGCCCTTCTCTGCACACACTCCAATGCCTCTGGCTCCTTCTTGGCCTGAGGGGCCCAAACCTGACCCCAGGGCTCTAGGTGTGGCCTCCCCAGTGCTGAGGACAGGAGGATGATCACTGCTCTGCTCCTGCTGCTCACACTAGTTCTGCTCCAGGCCCAGATGCTGTTAGCTTTCTAGGCCACCTGGGCACTCTGCTGGTATGGCAGGACACCGAGCTTCACATCCAGCTCTTCCCATCCTCCCTACCCTCCACCTTGGGCACCCATCAGCAGCAGAAAGTGCCTCCTGACTTCACTCAGCTAAATGCCATGGGAAGGCAGAGAGCAGGTCCTGAGCCTCCTCCAGCCTCGCCTGTGACGCGGGATGCGCAGGATGCCGCAGGTGTCCAGAGGCTGCTTCCCATTGTCTGCCACGGTTGTTTTGTCCCTTTGCAAGGTTGGAAATGATCAGCTTCCCCTTCCCCCGATTGCTGGGTGCTGCTGCTTTCATTCTCTACAGCTGGTTTCACTTTTGTCTCACGCTGCCTTGCTTTGCTTAGCAGGCCTCTGCTCTCCTGATTGAGGGATTGTCTCTTCGGCTAGCTGGGGAAGTATTCTTCACAGCTTGGAATTATGATTCAAATTGTTCAGATGGAATGTGCTCTTGCAGCTGATTCAGCTCAGAATTGTTTTCAGCTTGGTGGAACTGGCCTGCCTGATGCTGCAGGCATGCCTAGTGTTGGAAGGGGAGAGCTCAATTGCAGCCACGTTGTGGTTGCTCTCACCTAAGCAACCGCTGCCTTTGAGCTCTGAGATCAATTCCTCTTTCTCCGCCAAGATCTCTCTGATAGAGGCTTCCCTGTGCTGCATGCAACTTCGTTTTACTGAGGATATTGATCTGTGAATCCCTGGCCCCTTTGGATCCCAGCAAGTGTGTGATGCTTACAGGATGCTGGGTTTTAAGTACTCTCACCCTGTCCTTCCCCCACCACACAAGAAGCATTTAAGGAGTAAGTCACTCAGCTCCCAGTGCCCCTTGGAGTGCTGGGAAGGTTGGTGACAGGAGGTTTGACCAGCTCTACCTGCTGTGCTGGCCCAGGGCTTTGCAGCTGTGGGATGGCATGGGTCCATCCTGCTGCACTGATGCTGTCTGGCAGGTAGGATCACCCTAAAACCCAAGGAGAGAGACTTGGCACCTAGTGTCACCTCTTGAACCTGGTGTCTGCAGGTTGTGCCTGCACAGCTCTTCTCTGTCAGGCATTCAGAGAATCACAGACTGGCTTGGGTTGGAAGGGACATTTCAAGGTCATTTAGTCCAACCCCTGCAGTCAGCAGGGACATCAGCAACTAGAGCAGGTTGCTCACAGCCCCAAACAACCTGAGCTGCAATGGTTCCAGAGATGAGCCATCTACCACCTCTCTGGGCAAACTGGGCCAAGGTCTCACCACCCTTACCATAAAAACCTTCTCCCTTATCTCTCCTCTACTCTAAATCTCTTTTAGTTGAAATCCATCACCCCTTTCAGAAGTGTCCTGCTGCAGCTGGCAGTAGCTGCTCCTGCTAAAAATGATGCTTTATTGATGCCCAGAGTACATGTGTCTGTACATCCCCATGGGAGCTGCTGACCATGCTCCAGGTGAGCTGAGCAGCAGCATGCACTGTTTCTCCTCACTCCAGGGATGATGGCACTGGCTTGTCTGCTCCATGGGTCAGTGCTGAGGGCTGCACAGGCACCTGGGAATTAGGACAAGAGGGAATGGGAGCAAGTTGGAGCACAGCAGGTTTAGTATTAACACGAGGAGGAACTTGTTTGCAGTGCAGGTGCCAGAGCACTGGCCCAGGCTGCCCAGGAGCCTGTGGAGTCTCCTTGTCTGGAGCCATTGCAGAGCTGCCTGGACACATTGCTGTGTGAGCTGGTCTAGGTGCTCCTGCTCTGGCAGGGGGGTTGCACTAGATGATCTTTCTAGGGCCCTTCCAACCCCTGACATACTGGGATAGTGTGATACTGTGACTACCTCACACTGAATTGCTGTCCTCTTTGTTGCAAGCATCATGCAGACCAGTGCTTTCTCCCATCCCTCTCATCCATCCTATCCCAAGGTATCCAGTACAAAGCCCCCACCCATATTTGGCCATGGAGCCACATGGCTCCATCAGTGTGAAGCTCAGCCTGTGCTGCCAAAGCACAGAGCTCCCAGCCCTGGGATGGGCTAGTCTAGGAATTACCTGGTTTGGGACCCAGTCTGGAGTGTCTAGCACCAGCACCAACCCCAGCCCCAGGAGCCCCAGGAGAAGGACCAGGGACACACTATTCCATCCTGGGGAGAACAGGGCACTCACCTCCTCTATGTACCCACAGCCACTCACTTGGGACCATGTTGGGGCTCCCATTTCCCCAGCCCTCACTGCAGAGACCCCAGAAGAGCTATTCACTGGTGTGGTTCATCCACACCTTCACCAGATCTGGGCCAAAGCAGCACAGGGCCAGCTCCAGCTCTGCCTGGGAGCTGCTTAAGGAGCTCTAGCCCAGAGGACTTAGCTGCCCTCAGGCTCCAGTTGGTGTTTCTATCAGCATCCTCTATCTGCTGGTTGCTTGCTCTGGGTCAGGGGTGGTACAGAAAGCTGCCTGGCTTTGCCCTGCACTGGTCCTCTCCTTCCTCCCACTCCATCAACTTCCAGTTGCCTGGAAGTTTGGGCTTTTTTCCTCTTCCATTTTGCCAATCCACCCCTCTCCTCCAGGCTGAAGTGCTCCACACAGTTCAGCTGTTTGTCCTCCTCCAGCCCTTGCTGCTCTGTGCCATGGGTGCTGCCCAAAAACCCTCCTGGGGCTTCAGCATCCTGCTGGGAGCCACGGGGAGCTGCTGCCATCCCCCCCCCCCCCAAAGGCTGGGGTGCAGGGGCTGAGGTGGGCAGGCTGGCAGGCACCATGTGTGGAGGCTGGGGAGGCTCCAGAAAGGGCTTCCTGTGCCTGTCCTGGGATTTATGAGGTCTCCTCTGCCTGGGAAGAGGCTGGAAATGGGATGAGGCACAAGGCTTGGTCCTCCAGCAGTCCAGGCAGGGCTGGGGCAGGATGGAAGGCATAAGGATGGCAGAGGGGGCAAGGGGCTCAGCTTGAGGGTGGATCTCACCCCTTGTGCCTTCTGATGGAGGTGGCTGAGGCTGGATCTGCCCCTCTCCTGGCACCAAACCTGAGAATTCAGAGCTAAAACCAATTCCATGTACAAGGCAAGGGGAGGCTGCATTTTTCATGAGCCAGATGACTGCAAACAAACCAAGCCTTTTCCAAACAGGGGGGGCTAGCTGGGGCTGGGTTTGGCTGCCTCTGCCAGTCACGGTCACTAAGCAAATGAGCTCGGAGCACATTTGACAGGCCATCATGTTCCCCTGATCCTCTGACAGGATCCATCCTCACTCCCCAGCCTCCAGCCAGCTTTTCACACCAGCAGCCAGCAGTGGTGGGCATGCTGGGCTCCCCAGGGAGCCACTGGGGCCACCAACACCAGCACAAACATCAACAGCCAGTAACTCAGCCCTCTGCATGACACCAGCCCCCCCAGAGCAGCTCCAGCAGCAGATCCCATGGGAAGAGCTGAGTCACTTGTTGCTGGTTTTTTTTCTCTTTCTGTAATTTTTAACACAATTAATTAAACCCCAGCCATGGTCTCCCAAAAGACAGTGTGGAAAAGCACAACCCCAAGAGTGCCTTGGCTGGCTCAGGGATGCTCCTCTGTGTTTCACCCCAGCAGAGGGGCTGCAGCCTGCATCTCTGAGGGGAGCATCTCTGGCTAAGGCACAGATGGACTCTGCCAGCATCTGGTGTAGGATGTAACCAGGTCCTAGAGCTGCTCCTCAGCCCAGACTGGATGTCTCCAGATCAGCAGAGCTTTGCAGAAGTTTCCAGAAGTGCCTTTTCCCCAGCAGCAGCACTGAGCAGTCCAAAGCATCCCTCTGCAGCTGGAGGCAGAGGTGGGGCAGCAGTGGTGCCTGAGCTGGTGCAGTGAGGGCAGTGCTTGTGAGGAACCATCAGCACCTTCCCAAACCCCCAGGCCTTTGATTCTGCTGCTGTCTAGACAGGAGCAGCTATCAAAGCACAGAGGCTGAGTGCATCTGTGAGGGGGACAAAGGCATGTAGCACAGCCTCTGCTCTTCCAGAGCTGCCATCAAAAGCCTTTTGACTCAGAAACTAATGAGCAGGTTCCCTAACAACTTCCAGACATGCTGCCAGAGCCCAAAACAAAATGCTAGGAACCTGGGAAGGGACCTAGTAGCTTATTTTTTCCTGTAGAAGAGGGATTTTGAGCTTAGTTCTCCATGAACTCAATGGAGATGTTCTCTCTGGATGGGACTGGGTATCTCATAGAATCATTCAGGTTGGAAGAGACCTNTCCCTGTTAACCCTGGAAAAGATACCTACCCCCATGTCACTGCAACCTCCTGTCAGGGAGCTGTAGAGTGAGGTAGTTGTGCTCTCTGGGAGCCATGGTGTGGGAGGATGGGATGTGGTGTGGGGCTGGTGCTCTACAAACAAGGACCTGGTTGAGTTTTGACTTTGTAACTTGTCCAGAGGGGTCACTGGAGAGTGTGGGGTGATTTTGCCCTGCCTTGCTCCACCCCTGCATTGCAATTGCTATCTGAATCCCTATTTTAATCATAAGTAGGTGACAAGGACAGTGAGTGACAGATGTCCATCCCTGCTGTGCCTGGTGCCAGCCCCAGTGTGCATCCATCACACACCTCAGGAGAAGAGCCTGCTGCATAAAACCAGAGAGGCAGAATGTCCTGGGAGCCAATGGGATGGATCATCTCCCATCATCCCTGTGAGGGTCCAGAGGTACCCCAGCCTGTCCCATGGCCAGCATCACCAGCAGCACTGTGAGGAGAGCAGCTTCATCCCCACCATGGCTCAGGAGCTGCAGTGCTGGGTTTGCCACCATCACCTGACCCATTCAGAGCAGTGGAAAGAGACTCATGAAGCTTGGGTGGGATTAATCTCCAGACAGGGCCTTCCTGATGTAAAATCAAGGCTGGCAGCCAGGCCATGGCTCTGCATCTGCAATGGGAATGGCTGAAGCCCTGGTGCAGGCACTGTCACCTGCAGGTGACAGCCAGCATGTCCCCATCTGACAGCACCTGCAGAGTGCATCACTGGAAGGGAGCACAGCCTCCATGGGCCATGCCATGGGTGGATGCAGCACAGCAGCCAGAGAAGGGAGGTGCCCTGGGCATGGTGGGGGATGCAGGAGCATGGCTAGGTGCCAGCACAGGGCTGGGGAGCAGCTTAGTGCATGCATGTCTGTGCCTTGCACAAGCTGGGACCACCTCACCTCTATGCTACCCTGCAGAGGATGTCCTGAGGATGGCTCAGGAGCCCTGAGTCTTCTCCTGCCCCTTTCCAGGGCAATGCATTGCTATCCATCCTGGTGCACTTATGTCACAGCAGCAGTGGGCTGCTGAGCTCCAAGCCTGCTGGAACAGCCATGGGCAGTCTGGTGCTGGCTCTGAGAGCCAGCACAGCAGCTCTGGGATGGGCCTTAGCAACAAGGAGACAACTTTGTGCCATTCAGAGGGAAATGGAGCTGCTGGAGTCAGAGTAAATAATTCAAGTTGTTAGCTGCAGAGGAGAAAGCAAAGATAACAAAGGGAGATCAAGCAGAAAACGTGGGATTCTCTGCTGCCAGCTCTCCTGAGCATGCTGCCCCCATTGCTCTGCTCCCCTGTGCCCAGCCTGCCTGGGTTCTGACCCTGCTGCCTCCCCACCAACCCCTCCCTGAGCACACCTTTGCTATCTCCAACCCTTCTTCACACCTCTGTCACAGAATCACAGAATCATTAAGGTTGGAAGAGACATCTAAGCTCATCAAGTCCAACCATCCCTAGCACTCCCATGCCACTAACCCATGGCCCTAAGGAGAGCAGCTCAATGTTTCTTAAACCCCTCCAGGGATGGTGACTCCAGCACCTCCCTGGGCAGCCTGGGCCAAGACTTAACAACCCTTGCAGGGAAGAAATATCCCCCTATATCCAATCTAAACCTCCCTGGTGCAACTTGAAGCCATTTGCTCTTGTCCTTTCCCTGCTAACCCTGGAGAAGAGACCTACTTGCATCTCACTCCAACCTCCTTTCAGGGAGCTGTAGAGAGAGCTAAGATCTCCCCTGAGCCTCCTCTTCTCCAGAAGAGGACTTTCACACTGGGGTTTTCTTCTGGTGCTGTTGTCAGCTCACTGTATCTGCCCATAGCCCCAGGAGGGCCTGCTGGGGCAGCCACCCCCATTGCTCCTCCTGAGCCCTCTGCTGCCCTCGCAGTGCCTGGCCCCATTGCCCAGGGAAGCCCCTTCCCTATGCTTTGTCTTGCTGTGCTGCTCCCTCCTGTGCTTCATAAATGTCAACTTTTCTTCCCTCTGACAAAGAAATGTGCTGGTAATGACTCTTTGTGCCTCTCCTAAATCCCCAATTACATAAGGAGCAGCAGCACAAAGCCATTCCCTTTGGTGGAAAGCTGCGCGTAATCCCTTTTCCAGAAAAGCAGCCCCGCCAGTGACACGCTTCTAACTCTTTGTTTGTTCTTTTGGATCAAATCTAACTGATTGCCGTGACTAATTAACTTTCCCTTTCTTCAGGCCTCTGTTGTCTTAATTAATTTCACAAATACTTCCTTCCCAGCTCCCAGCCAACAGGCTCACTGGTGCACATCACCCGGCGAGCGGCAGCCTCCTCGGGCAGGGCTTGTGCTGGGCCAGGCCTTGGGCTGACCTTCTGGGCAGTGTGGGTTCATGGCAGGGAGATCCACCTGCCCATACCCCCCATGGCACCAAGCTGGGCTGTGGGGTGCAGTCATAGAATCCCAGCATGCTGGGGGTTAGAGGGGATCTCTAGGGGTCATCCAGTCCAACCCCCCTGCTCCAGCAGGCTCACCCCCAGCAGCTTGCCCAGCATCACCTCCAGGGGCCTTGGCAATCTCTGCACACAAGGACACTCCCCAAGCTCTCTGGGCAGCCTGGGCCAGGGCTCTGCACCCTCACAACAAACAACTTGCTCCTCCTGTTCAGATGGAAGCTGCTGGCTTCCAGTGTGTGCCCATTGCCCCTTGGCCTGGCCCTGAGCACCCCTGAGCAGAGTGTGGCCCCAGCCTCTTGCCCCCTGCCCCCTTCAGCTCTTGCTGAGCATGGAGCAGCTCCCCTCTGGCTCTGCTCTGCTCCAGGCTCAGCAGCCCCAGGGCTCTCAGCCTTTCCTCCTGCCACACATACTCCAGTGCCCTCAGCATCTCTGGAGCCTGTGCTGGACTCTCTCNAAGCTGCTGGCTTCCAGTGTGTGCCCATTGCCCCTTGGCCTGGCCCTGAGCACCCCTGAGCAGAGTGTGGCCCCAGCCTCTTGCCCCCTGCCCCCTTCAGCTCTTGCTGAGCATGGAGCAGCTCCCCTCTGGCTCTGCTCTGCTCCAGGCTCAGCAGCCCCAGGGCTCTCAGCCTTTCCTCCTGCCACACATACTCCAGTGCCCTCAGCATCTCTGGAGCCTGTGCTGGACTCTCTCCGGTAGCTCCTTGTCTCTCTTGACCTGGAGAGCCCAGAACTGAACTCATTACTCCAGATGTGACCTGACTAGAGCAGAGTAGAGGGGGAGAAGAACCTCCCTTGACCTGCTGGTCACACTCTTCTTAATGCACCCTGGAATCTCCAAGCACCAATGCTGGTGTAAGTGCATCCAATGTGGTTGGGCAGGAAGCAGCTCATCAGAGGTGTGTGTGGGTGAGCCATGTCCCTATGGGTCTGCTCCCTCTGTAGGGCTTAATTCAGGTCCTCACCACCTTCCAGCAACTGCCATGTCCTAATCTTTGCCCAGGCCATTTTCACCTGCCCTGCAAGCCCCCCCTGGGAGCAACGGCCAGGCCAACACTAGTGTGGAAGAATCCAGCCCATGCACAGCAGAGCCTGTTGAAGAGAAGTTATGCTGCAAAGAACTGATTTTGTGACAGCTCATCCATTCCCTTCCTACTGGATCCTGGTACAGTGACCACCACCACTGCCCTGCCACTCCAGGATCCCCTCAATGCCTGCAGCACTCCCTCAGCATCACTGCAGCCAAATCTCAGGGGACATGGCTTATGTTCAGGAACATGGGTTTGAGGGCTAGCTCTTCTGCGGGATGGATGTGTATCTCTCTCTGATTCTCCCCCAGGGTGGATTTTTTCTGGACAAGGGCTGGGTTGAGATCAGCCTTAAAATATGTCCTCTTATCCCAGCCAGGGCTGCACAATGGAGCTGCATATTCATGAAGGCAGTGAATTACAGAGTGACTAATGCAGCAATCTCTCAGATCCTATCTCCTCTTTTCAAGCAGCCCTTGGTGGTTGTTATCAGTCCAGTATCTGGGGCTTGCCCTGGATGAATAAACATTGGGAGCTCTTCCACTCCAAGGCACTTGGGCTGTGGAGTGCAGTAGGAGATGCTGGCTGGAGATAAAGGGCTGGCAGCCTGGCAGCTGGCAGGAGGCAGGATGCACAGTGACTGCAGCCCAGGCTGAGATGGTTGGCAGCTTTTGTGTGCATGCTCCACAGCTGAAAGTGGAGCTGATTGCTCTTGTCACCCCCTGAGGAGGCTCTTGCTTCATGGGAAGACAGGTCATAAGTCTTGGGATAGGGCTGTGCCTTGGAGATTGCTCCAATACTTGATGTGGGAGAGTTGTGTGGCCTCTGTGTCCCATGTGGCAGAGGATGATGGGGACATGGGAAAGAGCCTCAAGTAACTCCAGGGAAGGTTTAGGTTGGACATGAGGAGCAATTTCTTCCCCAGAAGGGTTGTCAAGGCCTGGCCCAGGCTGCCCAGGGCAGTGCTGGAGTCACCATCCCTGGAGGGGTTGAAAAGCCATGGAGATGTGGTGCTGAGAGACATGGCTCAGTGGGGACCTGGCAGTGCTGGGTAATGGTTGGACTGGATGATCTGAAAGGTCTCTTCCAAGCAAAATGATTCTGTGATTCTATTCTGTGAGCATGTGTTGTGGTTTAACCCCATCCAGCAACTCAGCCCCACACAGCCACTGGCTCCCTGCTCCCAGGGGGATGGGGAAGAGAATGGGAAGGGTACAAGTGACAATATTTATGGGTTGAGATAAAGACAGTTTAACAGGTAAAGTAAAAGTTACACACACCAACAAAGCAAAAGAAGGAATCCATTCCCCAGTTCCCACTGGCAGGCAGGTGTTCAGTCATCTCTAGGAGAGCAGGGCTCCATCATGGGCAATGGCTGTTTGGGAAGACAAATGGCATTGCTCTGAATGTCCTTCCCTTTCCTTCTTCTTCCCTCAGTTTAGATGCTGACCATGATGTTCTTTAGTGTGGGCAATCCTTTGGTCAGCTGGGATCAGCTGTCCTGTCTGTCCCCTCCCAGCCTCTTGTGCACCCTCACCCTGCTCCCTGGTGGGAAGAGGAGCAGAAAGGACCTTGGCTCTGTGGAAGCACTTGCTCAGCAGCAACTCAAACATCCCTGGGTTATCAGTGCTGTTCCCAGCACAAACCCAAAACACAGCCCCACAGCAGCTACTGTGAGGAAAATTAGCTCTAGCCCAGCCCAAGGCAGCACAACATGGCAGGTGTTAGAGCATCCTGCTGGCTTGGGAGACCTGCTGGATGTGCCCCTGGCATGACTGACAGAGCTTCAGCATCCTGAAGTCAATAGCAGCGTCACCCAGGCTGTGAGAGGGGGCAGGCAGAAGGTTATAGAATCCTAGAATCCTAGACTGGTTTGGGTTGGAAGGGACCTCTGGAGCTNGGGTGACCCAATCAAGGCCTTTGGGAGCAAGCAAAGGAGCTGGTGGGAATCCAGGAGCTTGGACAGGTTGCTGGGGTGGGTGAAGCCCTTCACCTCAAGCAGGTTCTGGGATGTCTGAGGCACCTGCAATTCAGAAAGCTTGAGGCATTCCTGGAACAGAAGATGACTTGCTCTTAAAGCTGCCAGGAGAAATCAGATCCTTTGCAGGGAGTGGACTGAAAAACCATTTGCAGTTAAGCACCTGCCTTTCCTTCTGGGTTGTCCAACCTTCCCAGGGGAGGCTGTGTGGTCCCACCTGGGGCAGCAGCCACCCCTCACCTCAGCAGCCAGGAGACAGCCACTTCCAATCCCCTGTGCACAGTGCTTGTAGCTAAAATGCTTCTCTCACTAGACAGAAGGGTACTTGGCTTCTGGGGATGGAGGTGTCAGCACCGTGGCTCTGCTGCTCCCCTGGCAGAGGGGAGATAGAGCTTCAGAGGAGAGGGCTAAGGCCAACTTGGAGGAAGATTTGGTCTCCCTTTGTAGAAACCTTTGATTTCAAGCATGACAGCTGGGATTGAGCTGGGGCTCATCTCCCTGGCCTCCCACCCCCTCCCTGCTTCTTCATCTCTCCTCTCTTCTGGTTTTTCTTCTTTTCTCCCCTGACTTTGGAAGGGAGCAGATCAATAAATAAATAAACCAACAGAAATGTTATTTCTCCAGTGAGAGACTCCTTGAAGTTCATCACAAATAACAATCCCAACCCCCTGTGCATGCACAAGTGAGGGAGAAGGGATGGGATGGTGGGGAGAAAAGTCCAGTGCAACACCTTGGGCCTCTTTGGGAAGGTGGGGGACTGACACTCTGACAGCAGTGTTTGAGGCCTTACCCAGTGGCTGGAAGGTTTTGACATGAAAGGGAGACCAAGTGAAAGGAAGGGAAGCATCTTCTTGCTGGATTAAATGTCCTTGTCACTGAGCCATCAGAACATGGCATTATTTTGAAGGGACCAATTGTGCTGAGGAGTTTATAGCAGATTAAACCTGAAATTCCAGGGGATATTTGGCAGATAAAAATGCCACAGGTGGCAACAGTGTTGCAGGAGTACTGTCAGGCCCTGAGACAACTCATCACCTGGAGGATGAGGATCTGCCTGACCCTGCAGGGAGCCCCAACCATTCATTTGCCATGCAAAGGAGCATGCAAATCCCCATGGAGTTGCTCCTAGATCAGTCCAAAGCTTTCTCCAGGAAATGGGTGAACTGGAAATCCAAAGTTTCTGTAGCTGGTGCAATGAGTGAAGATCTAAATGCTTTCATCTTGGGGTTTGACCACTCTCAGAAGTGCCCCAAACTGGCACCAAAGGGAAAGCTCCTGCAGACATCCCCAGGCTAAGACACATCCACACAAAGACAAGCAGTCTGGGTGCATGCCTGAGATTAGGCATGTCCCTGTGTCCCACCAAAGAGGGTAGAGTCCCCAGAGGATGAAGGCTGTGTGTGGGACACAGTCCCAGGACCTTAGCTTCCCTCCCTCCATCCCCTTGTCAGGGAAGAGTAGGAGTCAGGGTGAAGGTGAACTGGAGCCTCCTGGTCTTTGCCACAAGTGAGCTCTGGTTGTGTTTGACCAACTGAGGGAGAAGGGTTAGGGACAGAGCAGCCAGTGCTCTAGGTTCTCCTGCCCTTGCAGGGGGTTGGACTAGATGATCTCCAGAGGTCTCTTCCAAGCCCTAACAGTCTGGGATGCTGTGATGGGTGACTGCCAGGACAGCCTGCTGGAGAGGAGCCATGGGCCACAGGTCTCTGAGGACCCTGCCCTTGCTGGTGGGACACAGGGACCTTGTCTCAGCAATGAGCCCAGGCTGCCTGGCTGTGTGTGGACATGAGTGTTAGCCTGGGAATGGCTGCAGTAGTGTTTCTTTTGCAAACCCTTCCAGGTGGCTGGGGTGTGAGTCCTGGGACAAGGTGGAAACAAGGCTGTGAAGTGTTAAAGCAGCTCTCCTCCAGGTGTTAACAGGAGCTGGGCTTGGCTGTAGGCTGTAGGGTAAGAGGGAGTCTGCATGGAGGATAGGAAGCTAATCTAGGAGTTATTGGCTATGGGTCAGCAGTGGCTGAGAAGAATGAAACCTGATGCTGGAGAAGCTGAGGTTTCTTGCTCTGAAGCAGACTGCAAATGATCAGTGTTAGGAGTTCCTCTGCTGCACACCATCCTTCATGCTTTACAGCAATAACAAGCCACTGACCTGCATCCTCACCCCTGCCCAGCTGAGTCCTGCAGCAGGGCTACAGCCTGAGCTGCCTGGAATGGCTCAGGCAAGGAGCATTTGGGGAAATCTAATTCAGGGACAGGTGGTCTTAGGGATGGGAAAACCACCAGGATACATCAGGAAAGGCATGAGCAGCAGGGCTAGGGAGGTGATTCTGCCTGTCTACTCTGTGCTTGTGAGGCCTCACCTGGAGTACTGCATCCAGTTCTGGGCTCCTCAGCAGAAAAAAGATGTGGAGCTGTTGGAATGAGTCCAGAGGAGGCCACAAAGATGATTAAAGGACTGGAGAACCTGCCCTATGAAGACAGGCTGAGACAGTTGGGATTGTTCAGCNCCATCTTCCAGTCCTTGCCTACAGAAGGAGACAGAAAGATAACTTGGTTAGCAGCTATTGCTGTCAGTTAGGTGACATGAAAATACTTGCAGGCAAAGTCTACTCCATAGCCTGTTCATGGGAAGATGCTGGCAGCTTGAAAGAGAGCTACAACAATTGCTGGATGTCTTCAGCAGTGACACAGACAGAGGGATTGCATGCACCCTCAGCAAGCTTGCAGATAACACCCAGCTGAGTGGTATGATTGACATGCCTGAGGGACAGGATCCATCAAGTGGCACCTGGGCAAGCTGGAGAAATGGGGCCATGAAAAGCTGGGCATTCCCCAGCAAGGTGTGCTCCCAGCCCAGAAGCCAACTGTGTCCTGGGCTCATCCCCAGCAGCATGGGCAGCAAGGCAGGGAGGGGATTGTGCCTCTGCTCTGCTCTGGGCAGAGCTCAGCTGCAGTGCTGGGGCAGCTCTGGAGTGCTCAGCACAGCACAGATGAGTAAAGCAAGTCAGAAAACTCACATCACCTGGAAAAAAACAACATGTCTAAAAAGCATGGGGAAGGAGAGTGGAGGTGAAGTGTGATCAGGTGCTGAGATGAAGAGCTGAACATGGTGCTGCTGGAGCCTAACAGAACCCCCACAGCCCACATGAGCATCTCTCACGTGGCTCCTGGGAAGCTCTGGAGCTTGCACCTATCAGCTTTGTGCAGCACAACAGCAGCACAGACAGGAGGAGGTCATCAGAGGTGACCACTTCACTGCCTTTGTCCAAGCCTGCCAGCCCTCAGGGGAATCAGCCCGAGGAGTGGAGTGGCAAGTGGCATCTTCAGTTCTTGTGCTCTAAAACTGTCCTTCCTCCAGAGAAAATCATTGTGACCTGACCAGCTGGTTTCCAAATTACCTATCCCAAGGTGACTTGCTCCCAGGAGCACTGCAGATCCAGCACGTCTCTCCTGCCCCTCCCCAAGCTCAGCAGAGTGCACTCGAAAGCCAGCACACGTAGGGCACAAAGAGCCACAATGGCAGGACACTGGCAGCCATCCTAGGTTCCACCTGCTGTGCTCACACCTGGATTTGTCCTCTGCCATACCAGCAAGTTGCTAGAGAGGCTGTCCTTGCTCTGCCTGCACCCTGCTATCCAAGGAGCTGAGGAGAGGAGCCTAGGGATGTCTCTGAGGTTCTGCCAGCACCTGGCCATGATCCCATCAGCAGCTGTGAGGGCAGACAAGAGGAAATGGCCTCAAGTTACACCAGGGGAGGCTTAGATTGGATGTCAGGAAGAAATTCCTTCCCTGAAAGGGTTGTTCAGTCTTGGCCCAGGCTGCCCAGGTAGCTGCTAGAGTCACCATCCCTGCAGGGGTTTCAGAAACATCTAGGTGTGGTATTTGGGGACATGGTTTAGTGGCATGGGGGTGATAGGTAGATGTTTGCACTTGATGAGCTTAGAGGTCTCTTCCAGCCTTCAGGATTCTGTGATTCAGCCAAGCAGCCCAAAGGGGATGTGTGATCAGCAGGCAGCCCTGCTCTGCTGAGCCTGTGCCGTGAAGGCAGGGTGAGCAGGTCCTACCAGCATGGGGATGCAGCAGGGCAGCTTCATGTCTGTGCCTGAGACAGGCTCTTCTCCTGCCTGCTGTCGGCACAGCCTCCCTAGATAGCCCACAGCACCCATCCATGGCTCCTGCAGCCCTACACTGG
This sequence comes from Bucco capensis, assembly GCA_013396975.1. Lineage (NCBI taxonomy): Eukaryota > Metazoa > Chordata > Aves > Piciformes > Bucconidae > Bucco > Bucco capensis. The sequence goes on from VWZO01017870.1 coordinate 68,236, forward strand.
GGATGCCAGCTGAACTCCTGAGGTGACATCTGACCCCTGTTCAACATCTTTATTGATGATCTGGATGAGGGGATCGAGTCTACCATCAGTAAATTTGCGGATGACACCAAGTTGGGAGGCAGTGTCCATCTCTTGGAAGGAAGGAAGGCTCTGCAGAGGGACCTGGACAGGCTAGGTGAATGGGCAATGACCAACGGTATGAAATTCAACCAGGCCAAGTGCAGAGTCTTACACTTTGGCCACAACAAGCCCATGCAGCGCTCCAGGCTGGGAGATGAGTGGCTGGAGAGTGGCTCAGCGGAGAGGGACCTAGGAGTATTGGTTGATAGCCGGCTGAACATGAGCCAGCAGTGTGCTCAGGCAGCACGGAAGGCCAATGGCATCTTGGCCTGGATCAAGAATAGTGTGACCAGCAGGACTAGGGATGTGATCCTCCCCCTGTACTCTGCACNGGTTTGAAGGGAAGAAAAAGGGCTGAAGACAGATAGTTAAGTCTGCTGAGCGCTTTGCAGCATCAAAGGGTGGCCTAAGCTCCTCTCCACTCCCTCTCTGTCCTGCCGAGCTTGTTTTGCTGCCTCAGGGGTGATCCCAGCCCCCTCCTCCACATCTCCTTTTAAACAGCTTTTTTTGGTCCGTCCCTCTGGGAGATTCAGTGCTAAATGCTCAAGCCTGGTGTTTGAGCAGAGAGGTGATCCTTGCAGAGACTCCGTGGTGGGGCTGTGCTGGAGAAACAAGGATAAGATGTGCAAGGAACAAGTAACCAGATCACAAAGGATTCTTCCCTTCTCCACGCTCTGACAAGGAGAGGGAAGAGCAAGCACAGTTCCTGCTGGTAGCTAATGCTCTCCGTGACACAAACAGCTTCCCTACGCCTGGAAAATGAGGCTGGGGAACCTGGAGATGAGACAACTGCCCATTAGGCTAATGTGACATTAATGCTGCACGTGGTGGAGATAGGAGAGCCCGTGGTGAGCCTGCAAGCTGCCAGCAGCAGGGCTGGGAGGAGAGGCTGCTCAGAGATGGGAGCTGCTGGGCCGGCCCATGGCTGGGCCAGCCTCACCTCACCCTCCCAAACTGCATGTGGCTGGGGTGCTCTGTGCCCAGCCCCCCTCCCTGGAATTCTCTCTTCCATTGTGAGATTGCTGTTGGAGCAGTAAATGAAACACTATTGCCCTATTAGAGTCAGGATATCACTCTAAATTGACTGTTTTATGGGCTTGGGTAATTTGATTTCTTCTATTTCGTGAATGGCTTGCCATATGCCTAGTGCCTGAGTGATGCAGCTGCAGCAGGCATCCTGTCAGAGAAGGACTCTCATCACTTGTCCAGCCCTCCAGCACCTTCAGGCCCTGCTGTGGTGGTTAGCTGTGGGAAGTCCCTGGCTCAGTGGGCAGAAGAGCAATCCTGAGACTCTTGAGGGAGACCAAGACTGAGCAGCAACCTGTGGGTCCTGCAGTGGACTAAGTGGTTCTGAGGTTGGGATCAGCATGGTGAGGATGTGTGTGGTGTGTGCACCCAGAGCTCTGGCACAGTGCTGGGAACCCAGGGCACTGGGATGGAGGAGACAGCAGAGTGCCCAGGAGGCCAAGAAGGACAACAGCATCCTGGCTTGGATCAGCACTAGTGTGCCCAGCAGGACTAGGGCAGGGATTGTCCTCCTGGACTCAGCACTGGGGAAACTGCACTTTGAACCCTGGGGTCAGTTTAGGCTCCTCACTCCCAGAAGGACACTGAG
>VWZO01017873.1:0-36305 GCA_013396975.1 Bucco capensis
GGTCCAGCCCATGGTGAGTCACAGCTCTGCTAGCAGGGGTGGGGTGTTTCATGGGTTGATAGGGTTGGGACAAAGGCTGGACTGATGATCTTCAAGGTCTCTTCCAGCTGTAACTGTTCTATGATTCTGTGATCGAATGCACCCTCAGCAAGTTTGCAGATGACACGAAGCTGAGTGGTGTGGTTGATATGCCAGAAGGGTGGGATGCCATCCAGAGGGTCCTGGATAAACTCAAAGAGNGAAGGAAGTTCTTTACCCGGAGGCTGGTTAGTCACTGGAACATGTTGCCCAGAAAGGTTGTGGATGCCCCATCCCTGGCAGTGTTCAAGGCCAGGCTGGATGTGGCCCTGGGCAACCTGGTCTAGTGATTGGCATCCCTGCCCATGGCAGGGGGGTTGGAACTAGATGATCTTTAAGGTCCCTTCCAACCTGGCCATTCTATGAATCTATGAATGAAAGAAGCCCTTGATGGAGATAGCCAGGGATTGGTGTTAGTAACGTGCTCATCCAGGCCTGTCCCTCTTTGCTGTCACTGTTCTCCTAAAGATGAGAGTGTGAGCATGGGCCTCCCTTAGGATAAGAAGAGGCCACATCACCATACATTCCGTGAGGAACTCAGCCTTCTCATTCAACAGCAGCAGCCACCTGGGGCCTGCAGGAATTAGGCAGATTGGGCCCCAGTTGGGCATTAATCAGTTCCTTTGATCCTGCAGCCAAAATGGGCTGAGCCCTGGGAAATGCCCAGAACAAGCTGTCCCCAGAAGCTGTGTCTGCCCTGGGATGCTGAGGTCCCACAGCACTGGCATTGCTGCCAGAGGCTGGACAAGAGTAGCTGGAATGCTGCTGCAGAGCTAGGAACAGCTCTGGCCTTGGGAGCTCTTCTCTTGCTGCAGAGCACCTGTGTTTGGGCGCTGTTCTTGGGAAAAGCAGTGTCCCCATCCTGCTAGGGTTCTTGCTCTCCCTTAGTCCTGGGAGAGCATTTGTGAGGTTGGTCAGGTCACTTGCTGCCATCAGAAGCTTTGGGCCTCAGATCCTGTACAATCACAGGGACGGGGCACAACAGAGGGCATGTCAAAACCAAAAGGAAATCTAAAATCTAGCATGGTCCTTTCCCTGCCTGCTGCCCCTCTAGCACCTCTGGAGCTTAACACCAGGAGACAGCACCAAAATGCTGCAGAGCTCCAGAAATGTAGGAAACCTCTGGAGCCAGCCCTTGCAAAGCAGCTGCTTTCCATAATGGTCTGTCATCTTCCCCCTGGCTCCTTTGCCTTCCTGTGACAGCAGCCCATCCATGTTGCTATCACCAAAGCAAAATTCCCAGCTTCATTGCTTACGTCCAGCCAGCTGAGCAAGCAGGAATCTTGATGGAGGCTTGTACTGGGAATAAAGAACAGGTCAGGCTGCTTATACAAAAGAGACAGAAAGAAAGTAGTGCTGGAGGGTATTTGAGGTTGAGAACATATTACATTAGCTGCACAGTCACATCTGCCTTTTATTTCCCCTGTGGTTTGGGAGGAATGCTGTGTGTTTGCATTTCCTAACTGACAGCTGAACCAGGAGGTATGTGAAGGTTGGTTGGTCCTTGCTTTATGTGCCAGTGCCCTGGATTTAACTCTGCAGGTGCTACCTCTCACAGAATCTGCAAGGGTGCCCTGAGTTGTTCTGTGCTCTTTTGCTGGGGGCTGCTGGTGGGATGCATTACCTCAGCCATATCATGAGCCCCATCCTCTGCCTCCAAAAGGTGGCCCTTGCTTCACCCACCCACAGGGCTGCCTTCCCTGGGCTTGCATCACCCCACAGTGAGTGGCCTCAGCAGGGCATTGGCCCTGAGGTTGTCAGCGTGGCAAGATCAAGTGATGTGGCCATGCTGCTCCTGGACAGCAGCACTAGCAGAGAAGCCTGTGAACGTCACATGGTGTCTCTGGGGAAGATTGCCATGATATGGTGTGACAAGGGGGGAGTGGGAAGGCAATAGGACAGCATGGTGTCACCAAGGTCACCCAGTCGGAAGCCTGCCTTTGCCCTTTCCGTGCCCCATTGCCCTCCCATGTGCCCCTCCACAGCCACCTCTCCAGAAAAGCATAGGCATCTCCACGTACATGTTGGTGCTCATCATGCCTTTGGCTGCTGGACTGACTTGGGATGTAAGGTTGGAGAGCTGGGCAGAGAAAAAATTCATGAAATTCAACAAGGGCAAGTGTAGAATAATGCACCCGGGGAGGAGTAATCCCATGTAGCAGTACAGGTTAGGGGCTGATCTGCTGGAAAGCAGCTCAGTGAAAAAAGACCTGGGTGTCTAGGTGGACAGCAGGATGACCATGAGCCAGCAATGTGCTCTTGTGGCCAAGAAGGATAATGGCATCTTGTGGTGCATCAAGAAAAGTGTGGCCAGCAGGTAGAGGAAGGTTATCCTTCCCCTCTACTCTGCCCTGGTGGGGCCACATCTGGAGTGTTGTGTTCAGTTCTGTCTCCCCTGTTTAAGAGAGATGGGGAACTTCTGGAGATGATACAGAGAAGAGCCACTAAAATAATTAGGGGACTTGAGCACCTCTCTTATGTGAATAGGCTGAGAGAGCTGGGCCTGTTTAGCCTGGAGAAGACTGAGAGGGGAACTTATCAATCCTTATAAATACTTAAAGGGTGGGTATCAGGAGGATGGAACCAGTCTTTTTTTCTGTGGCACCTAGTGACAGGACTAGAGGCAATGGGAAAAATTAGCACACAGGAAGTTCCATCTTAACATGAGGGAACTTCTTTACTCTGAAGGTGATGGAGCGCAGGACCAGGCTGCCCAGGGAGGTGGTTGAGCCTCTGTCTCTGGACATATTCAAAACCTGACTAGACACCATCCTGTTGCAACCTGTTCTAGGTTATTCCGTGCTTGCAGAGGTCCCTTCCAACCCCTAACATTCTGTGATTCTGATTGATTCTGTGATTCTGTGATGTGGGTGCACTCTCACTACTTCCATCTGCTATTGTGTAAATAGCTTCATCTTCACTTGTGAAGGCAAACAAAGAGGCTATTTTTAAACCCTCAGTATGCAGGCAGCAGGGAGGAGAAATGACAGGTATCTTGGGACCAAAACTGTCAGGGAGGTGATGAAAATCAAAGCTTAAGTCTGTTTTCTGGGCAAGTGAGGACATATTTGGCCACTGGAGACCCCGTTCTCTTGGCAAGCTGGCCGTGAACTCTTCCACAAAGGAGGGCCACTATTACAGATACTTGGGGGTGGGACCTAGATGTGCCGCACTGCCATGAGGTGGGGCCTTGCAGCCCCAGCAGCAGTTTAGCAGCTGCACCCCAGGGGACTGCAGAGACTCCTGGGCATGAAATTGGCTGTGATCCAGACACCAAGGTGTGTTCCCAAGGCAAAGCAGTGGCAAAGAAGACGAAACAGCTCAGTTTGATCCACATAACTATTTCTTTCTTTTTATTTATGAATTTGTGCCTTACCATAGAAGAGGAAAGAGTGAGCAATTTGCTGCTTCAAGGAACTACACTGGCACCACCAAGAGCGCAGCAAGGTCTCACGATGATAACCTTACCAGGGCACGGACATGCACACACGGAGTCTCCAGCTCTTGCAAAAGCAATTGTTGGCAATTTTAAGGCATTGAAGGAAACCTATGGTTGTAAATCCTGTATCAAATTTGGCACATGTTGAAACAGTTAAAGTGGAGACAAGAATGCTTTGCAGGTTGGTGTTCAGGTGTCCTGCAGCTTCTTAGTGCTGGCTAGGACACGATGCTAATGTGAGCACGGGGTTTTCATGCGATGACTGTGCAGCCAAACAAGGAGCCCTACAGACCCTGACATTTCAGAGCCAGCAACACTAGACAAGGTGCTGTGCCCTGCACCATGGTGGTACCTTCACTTCTGATGCACTGGTTCCTCAACCTGCACGTGCTTTCTAGCAAACCCTGTGTGCCTGGCTGGATTATTGCTGCCAATGACCAGAGAGACCTGTCAGGACAAAAATAACCAACAAAAAAACACACCAATAAAACCAAAACCATTCCTTAACACTTTAAAATATAAGTGGCTCATAGACCAGATGTCAGGTGTGGTTACAGTCTAGTATGTCTATTTCTGTGCTTCTGGGATCAAAAGTGAACAGCTGTGGCTGGAGGAGTGGGGAAGAGTTTAGCTATACGTGTATTTGGATAGTAGATGAAGGTCTGTATCTTTGAAACTATTAATAATAAACATGTTGTTTCCCTCCCCTCCAGAGAGCTGGCTGAGCAGCGATCCCAGCTGGCTCCTCCTTGCCCACTGCCAGACGAGGGACAGAGGGAGGGAAGGAGGGATGGTGGGTGCTACAAGTCCACTGTGCCACCATAACAACGACCAACATGCATCTAGCTACCTGCCTATGCCTCTGCCCCATTTAAAAGGGAGCAATGTGTCAAGCTCGGCCTCTGTGTGGTGGGACCAGTGAGGAAGCCAGCCCCAGACTGGTGTCCCTGGGGGGTTAGGTGTTTCTAAGGGGGAACTTCCTGTGAACCCAGCACAGCTTTGTGCTTGGAGGGGCAATTTAAAAGGCCGAGTGGAGATTGTTCCCCTTCAAATGCAAAATGGACAGGGTCCTAATGGTTACATTTTTGCATTTTCAATGATTCCATCATGCAGGTTTAATCTTCCTCTTTTCTTGGCTGAGGTTATGGTCCCCTCAATCATCTCAGCCCTGCTGCATGATATTTTAGCGGTCACTTTAATAAGCTCTCCTTGCTCCTCCTCCTTGAAGGATAGAGTAGAGGAATTAAAGCTTCTTGGCTGGAAGGAGTAAGTGGGGTTGGGGATGGGGTTGAGTGTTGCAAGGCTGGTGCTTCCCATGTTAAAGAGGTTCTCCTCTCCCTCCAGCAACTTCCTGCAAGCACATCAGAAGGGAAGAGGTTAGTCTGGGGACATCTTCTGTGAAACATCTGCAAAGCTTGAGAGTGTGCTGTGACCTGTGGTCAAGTCCATGCCCTCCAGGCCATCACCCGAGTCCACAGTGAACACTGGCTCAGGTCACACTGCACCATGAAACTGGTGCACAATCACATGCTTTGGTCAATCATTTTTGGAGCGCTTGCAATATGGGGTACATGAAACTAGCTCCCTCCTCTTCTTCCAGAAGCACCAGGAAAATAAACCCCCATACCAGAGTGACTCTGCCTTTAGCATCTATTTTGACCTTGCAAGAGAGCCAAGTTTCCAACCCCAGCTGTCCCCATTAAAAACTACTGCTTCTGCGATAGCTGGGAGACATGGTTCACGGCTGCTAGATAGAGGCATGGCATGGATCATGGCTGCTCCCCAGGCAGAAGCATGGAAGTTCCAGGCAGGGGAGAAAAGCAACATGACGGTGTTGCTCCTTGAGGGTGTACCCAAATATTTTCCAGGCCCTTGGAAATATCCCAGCCTGGTGGGGTCAGAGGATTGGGCTTGGAGGTGGCCAGGCAGAGCAGGATCAGAGCAGTCTTACCTGTAGGCAGCTATCTCGATATCAAGAGCCATCTTAACATTAAGCAGGTCTTGGTACTCCCTCAAGTGCTGAGCCATCTCATTTTTGGTGTTTCGCAGGTCGTCCTCCAGCTGTCCAATAGTGTCCTGCAAAGGTAAGGGTGCTCAGGGCCATGCTTCAAAGCAGGGACCTCTCCCGTGGATTTTCTGCTCTGCTCATTGTGGAGACAGGAAAGCTGTAATGGGCAGTGGGTTCATGATGGCAAATCCCACGAGGAGGTGGAGATAATGAAATCTCACCCTAACAAGGATGAAGAAGCAGGCAGAGCACCAGACATGGCTTGTGAGTATGTACAGTGCAGGGAGGCATTAAACACTGATGTATTTATATAGTTTCCCATCTGCAGCAGGGCCTGTGAGACATAGGGGGCAAAATAGTGGTGGAGCCCCCAGTCCTGTAGGGGATGAGGCAGGCTGCTACAGAGGATAGGAAAGGTTTGAGTTTAAACATTGTCAAAGCAAGGGGAGTGGCTCTGCGGGACAAGTGAGCACCCAGCACTGCAGCAGCCCATAGCTGGAGCAGGTATCTGGAGAAGGGCTGCAGTATGCATCTGAGTGGCTTAAAAAGATAGGAACATGCATCTGGGTAGTGGAAGGAAAGGTGATGCTGCCAGGCCAAGAGGGAAGAGCTCCAGGAGGAGAAGTCTGACACATTCCCTGGAAAAATACTTCAGAGCCTCAGGGTGGGTGGCTCTGAACACAGGATCTGAGGGGGTTACAAAGTCAGGCAAGAGCCAAGGTGCTCAACTGGGCAATGATGTCCTTCTAGCATCCTTCCCATCAGCTTTGCCCTGACATGGCGGCTACATCCAGTTCTACCTGTGGTGTGAAGGTAACTGAAGCCACATCTCCTGCTAACAAAAAGGATTTTTTTTCCCCTCTTTTTTTTTTAATTTTTTCTATTTGTCTTTTGTTAGAAAACAAGCAGCCTGGTTTTCTCCCACATGGTTCCAGGTATCTGAGCAGCAGCCTGAAAGCAGTGAAACATTGTGGGAATCTTCCCAATCAGATGGTTTCCCACCGCTGGCCGCCCCTCTGTGCCACCGGAGAAGCATCATTTGGAGTAGGAATGAGTAAGCAGTTTGCATTTAAATGACAGTGCACCCTGCCTGCAAAGCGCTGCAATGGCCACTGCCAATGTCTACTCTCCTGCACCCCTCCCACAGTCAGGCCATTGCAATTGCTTCCAGCTCCTCTGTTCCAACCTATAATCTTTGTTCTGCGACATCATTCCCATCCGGTCCCTGCTCTCATCCCCATCCTGTCCCCTTCTTTGTGTCCTGCATAACCTTCCTTGTGCATACAGCAAAGACAGCCATGAGATGTGGAGCTGCCCAAGGACCAGGGAGCTGTGCTGAGCCTCACACAGCAAGCCCAGTCTGAGCAGAGACCCTTGGAGAAACAGTGCCAGCTCATCCTGAATGTGGAATGGGGCATCTCACAGCCAAGTTAGCTGGACACATCCCACCTTGCAGGACAATATCAGGCTGTCCTTGCTGCCTCTCCCTTGACCGTGATGCCCTGATCATCTGCAGTAAGAAAGCTGCTTCAACCTATGCCTCCGAGGTGGGACTGAGCAATGGGAGAGGGCTCAAGGGACCACTGGGACATCAAGTGATGTGCATGGATTAACAATTATAGATTAAAATCTCTTCTTTGATGCAGCCAGATTGCTGCTGCACTGAGCCATGATAGGAGGGAGAGATTTGGTGTGACCCTGCCCTGGGATAGCCCCACTATTCCTGCTCTGACCCTCGGTGCCTTCAGCCCCCTTCTCTCTGCCTGCAGTTCACATGAACAAAATGCTCTTTAAAAATGGGTTATCCTTCTTACTCTGTCTGTACCTGTCCTCCATGCCCTGGCTCTATCAGCTGGTTGAATAAAACCCCCTCCCACAGCACTGCAAACCTGTCCCCTAAGAGAAAGCTCTCACATATTGGTTCAGATCTGAATTGATAACCTACAAATATAAAGACATGCCCCTGCTTTAGCAGTCTGTAGGAACATTTTAAAAGCTTGAACAATAGGAATGTTCTCTTTTTAAAGCAGACTTCCATACTTTTCCACTGATTGCAACCAGGGAAAATGTTTAGCTGCTACATATGCATATTGCTCAAGAAACTACTAAATATTACTACACCTAAAGTAAATCCTGAGGGTCACGTAGGAAAATGCTGCTGTGCTGTCACTAAAGTAATTTCAATTATGATGCTGCTCAATCCAGTCGTATTATTATTTTTTTCCCAATTGATAGGTTGTTCCCAGAATTCCTCTTTTCACATGGCATCAAGACTATTTAAGAAGATTACTGTGTGTAATCCTTTCACCCACTACAGGAATATTATATACTGCCCATTTCCACAATATATGTTGAAGATGACCTTGGCTATTCAGGAAGATTGCAAGCAGGTTGGAGCTACAGTCACAAATTCTAGAGAGCCGAGCAAAATTTGGCTTTGAAAATGACCATGCGTTACTTGGATCTGAAATAACGTCCTTCAGGTATGATGTAAGGCAGTTGTTTCAGTATTTAGAAACATAAATCAATGGCTTGATTTAGAAACCACAGATCATTTAATAGCCATGTAATAGAACAATCTCAGAATTTATTTTATTATAAATCATGAACATTTCCCTGTAGCATGAAAATGTGGTAATACCACAGTAATGGAGTAAGAGATATGGAACACTCAGTGTCTGCCCCACATAAGTCTTTCCATGGACATAAGAGATGCCAGGATCTAGCTGCAAATTCAGCCTTAATGTTTGCAGAGCTCCAATTTCTGAAGTGCAGGTGCCAAGAGCCAGGCCCCAGGGCAAGAGGCCAAGCCTGGCCAGACGGCTTCTAGGAATTACCCATAACAACAGGGAATGTGCAGGCAATTTTGGAGCTGACCCATAAGGGACAGGGCAGGGCCCTGTGATGCACCAGTGCTGCCAAGTGAAGAGATGTCCCCTGCAAGAAGGGGATGTTAAAGGGAATGTTCTTGCCCTGCCTGTTCCCCAAAAACCTGCTCTCTGGGCTTCTGCCTATTAATAAAGGATGAAGACTGCAGGCAACACCCTGGTGAGGCAGGATCTGTGGTGCTGGGCAGAGAGGTCCTATGCCAGGGTGGGAGGAAGGCTGAAGGAGAGCCTCGCACTGCACAGTGCTGCGGGGTCACTGACCCGGCACGGATGGGTACGGCACAAGGCAAGAGGGGGTTGGTGCTCTATAGTGCTGGGGGCGGGAGGGGGGTGTCGTATGCAGAGCAGCACAGCACGGGATGGCGGGGGCGCTGGGTACTCCACGGTGCAGGGTGGACACCGCATTGGGCCGGGGTGTCCAGCGCTGCACGGAAGTGCGGGAGGGGCTGCTGCAGAGGATGCAGCTGCGCTGCAGGATTTTGCATGCAGTGGAGATGCTCAGCGCTGCACAGGACCAGGGAAGGCGGGGTGCTGGGTTGGAGTTGTCGGTACTGCATGGTGGCTCGGTGCCGCGTAACCCCGGCGGGATCGCCTGGGTTGAAGATGCCCGGTGCTACATAGTAGTAGTGGGGGATGTTGCTGGGGTGGCGGTACCGAGCTCTGGGGCAGATTGCCCCGGAGGAAGATGCTCAGTGACGCACAGTGCCGAGGGCCGGGGCGGAGCTGCCCGGCGCTGCCTGGTGCCGGGGACGCTGTGCAGGGAGGGGACGGTGACAGTTCCCGACGCCGCCTGGCTCACCTGCAGGCTGGCGGCCTCGGCGCTGTGCCGCAACTCCAGCTCCTGCAGCTGCCTCTCCAGGGACTGGTGGGCGCCGCGCAGGCTCTCCATCTCCGCCAGACGGGCCTGAAGCTGACGGCGGCACTCGCCAGCTTCCCGGCGGCTGGCGCGAACAGCCTCCTGGCTGCGGGCCGCGCGCTCGTGGAGGCGGGCGCAGCGGGTGCGGTACCAGTCCTCGGCTGCTTGCAAGTTGCGGGCCGCCAGCGCCTCGTACTGGGCCCGCAATTCCCGCAGCGCCGCCGCCAGGTCGGGCCGCCCGGCCGGGGCCGGTGCCGAGGGCGCGGCCGCGCGGAGCTCGGCGCCCAGCTGGGCCAGCTGNCACCCTCTCGATGTAGCCGGCAAAGCGCTCGTTGAGACCCTGCAGCTGCTCCTTCTCGCTTGCTCGTGCGCGCCGCGGCTCAGCGCTTCGCTCCCAGCCTGGCCCTGGTTCCGCGCCCGGGCGCGCCCTCCGGCCCGCCGAGCCCTCAGGGAGCCGCGGGGCCTCCGCGAAGATGTGACGGTATGAGGCGGCCAGCGCCGCCGGCTTTGCGCTGTAGCTCATGGCGGCGGAGCAGGACCGGCGGTGGAGCAGGACCGGCGGCGGCGGCGGCGCTGCTTATGTACGGCGGGGCGGAGCGCTGCGCGGTGCGGAGCGGGGCACGAGGCGGGGCGCGGCGGCAGGGAGGGGACGCAGTGCGGTGCGCGGCGGTGCGGTTCCCGGGGCTGCCGCGGTAGGAGGAAGCGGGAGCTGTCCGCGCGCTGCGGTGCTGAAGGGCTGTGACGGCCGGCGCGACACGGGGCTGGACAGATGAATATATGTGGGTAGAGAAAAACAAGGACACAGAAAGAGCACGCTAACATACACGGGCAGATGAACAGGGTAACACACAGACAGACGAGCGACGCACAGGCGCGCGAGAAGAGACAACCACATTTACAGTAAGATGAACAAATACTCAGAGCCAGACAGACAAAGGGACAAGCAGACAAGAAGAGAGACGTGCACAGACACACACACACAGATGCGCAGGCAAGGAAAGGCAGAAACACAGAAAGCAGCAAGCAGGAATGGACAGGTGGAGAGACAGAGTCAGGCAGACACACTGACAGAGTCAAAGCAGCAGACACATACATAGACACAGAAATACACACACACCCCACACCCCCCGTGGGGGTATCCCCAGCTGTCCCTGCTCAAGGGAACCTGCACTGTGTACCTGCACCTGCATGAAAGTGTCCTGTGGAATTGGTCCCAGCCTCTCTCCTCCAGTGGGGGCTGCAGTGCCTACAGCAGTGTGTGGTCTCCGCAGGATGGGCTGTGAGAAGTTTAGGGGGCAGAGGTGGGAACGTACCTGGAAAAGGAGGTGCCCAGGACTCAGACTCATTGCTGGTCCAGCCATGCCAGAGGGGACAGACAGGAGAGGATTTTGTCTCCAGGCTGCTTGCCAGGAGCTGAAAGAAACACTTCAGTTCCTCTCCTGTCCACGCAAGCAGCCTGGGCCTTCCCACTGGCATGGGTTTGCTAAGAGTACCCAGGGCTGCAGATCTGACAGGAAGGAGGACACCCTGCTACATCTCCAGGCCAAGCATCCTGCCTGGGAATATGGCACCCTATGGCAGGACCTGCCAAGAGACCGCTGGGAGGTATCTGCTCTCTAGGGGCAGCAGCACGCACATGTAGCTGTGAGATGGAATAACAGCTTAAAATAACTGTGATACAGATGTGAAACATGCAACCAGATTCTGTCTTCTGCACTGCTGCCCAGTTCCTCTAGTCCACTTTTCCCCATTTCTCCTCACAAGTGACCAGGTGACAGCATGAGGGATGTCCAACAGATGAGCAAGGAGGACAAGCAAGTCAGGGCTAACACTGGAAAAAGCCATGACTTCCAAAAGAACTGGCACTGTTTCAAAGAGACCAGCCAAATAGGGAGAAATACTGCTGAGATTCACCTCTCTTTGGGGTCAGAAGTTTACCATAATAGTGGCTATGAAGGAGGTCCTGCAAGCATAGAAACAACCCTAGCCGGAGTGCATAGGAGCCCATGTCCCTACAGACATGTTTAGAAGGGCAGAAACCCCATAGAGAAAACACCCCTTTTGCTTGGCAGTGAGGTGAGCCCAGTCCAAGGCAGAGCACTGCCCCACTGGGGCAACAGGCTGGTCAGGGACTGATGACAGGATCACACACACATGTATAGACCCCACCTTAGTGCCATGTATCTGTCCCATAGAGGATAGGAGGAACAAGGGATGTCAGTCAGTGGAAACAAAGGAAAGAAACAGGAGTTATGCACATGTATGTGCACAAATGAGAGACCTGGCTTGTGCCTTGTATTTCCAGGACTCAAATCTGCTCACAGGTCATTTTCCTGGAAGGACATGGTTTGCCTGAAGCCCGTTTTAGGTCAGTGACAATGAGGCTACAACACTTGGATCATTGGAGCAGCTGATGTTTTGGTGACAGAGCAGGCCAGGCAGACAGCCTCACTGCAGGCTGCCAGCCGTCCTGGCACTGTAGCTGCCTGGCTCACATTGCTGATGCAGAAATCCTCTCCTTGGTCTGGGTTGTTGGGTTATTTTCATATCTTTCATATACTCTTCACATACAAATGCATTTTACCACTTCCTCGACATCTGTTGCTTTGCATTACAAATACCCAAAGCCAGGTTTCTGCTACTAGGAACAACTGATCAGATAACTGAGAAGTTTCCATCTCTGCTTAGTTATGTGTGGCATTGTTTTGATGACTTTGATGCTTACTACTGATGATAGAGACTTCTGTGTTTCTCTTTTGTCTTGGAAAAGTGGGGTGCAGCTTATCTAGGCCTCCTCACTTGTGCTGCTTCATGCCATAAATATGTGGTCTAACAGCAGAGTTAGGAGTGTCAAAGTCTCCTCCAGCAGAAGACATGCAAGGGTTTCTGCTGGAACTGCTGATGTCTATGGGAAAAGACCATGGGATTGAATTCCTTTGCCTCCCAATGGGTTGGGGTGTTCTGGAGTCTTTCTGCATAGAGGGAAGGAAATGTCATGAAACAAGTGGGACTTTATCCAGTTGTTGAGGCCTTGTAGCTGAATGAGTACAAGGAGGTGGAGCCAATAAATCATAATAAACAATGCTGTCCTGCAGAACAAGGATGTGTCTCTAGCTTTCTGGAAGGCTGCCTCTTTCTGAAGAGTAAAGAGTAGCCAAGACCATGGGATCCATCTCAACATGAGATGCCAGTTCAGCCTCAAGAAACCTCAACATTTGGGTAATACATGGATGTCTGTTGGAACACACACACATGGCATCAGGGAGAACTTTGTAAAGCTAGAAAACAGACCAAAAAAAGAAAGAGAAACAGTCTCATAGCTAAAAATTGTACACAAACCCAGTGGATTGTCATCATCATCATGGCTAGGCTTCGCAAATGAAGATCCAGGGAGGGCTCCATCCACGCTCCTTATCAGCTCCTTTTACAAGCACGCTGATAAAAAGAGGATAGCGGATAGCACCATCGAGCCTGCGCAATGGATTATTTTTTAGGTGAGACACAGCATGCGCAGAGCTGGACCCGCCCTTTAGTCCTAAGGTTCATCTGCCAAGGCCTAGCAAGCTTGGACACTGGCAGCGAAGTGCTAAATGAGCTCCATCTGCCTGGGTTTGGAATCAGAGTTGTCCCTCTCCTAGGATGACTGCCAGAAGGCTAATAAACTCATCCTACCCATACAAGGATTATAGGAACATGGCTATCATTCCCCACACTTTCCTGTGGGCAATGAGTTTAATGCTCCCTCTGCTGTCGGCACAGTTATCGCACCAGGGGCCACAGGAGACCCCAAGTGATTTTCAGACTGTGCCTAACCAGTGGATTGTATTAGGGATTAAATTACCCTGGACCTTTCCATGCCTCCTAGTTGCTTCAAAAATCAAGTGTTGCGTGTGAGATAGGAAGAGGACTCTTTCTCTGTGATCCTCTCCGCGTAGCAGCCAACTGCTGACAGGGCTTGTTAAACAATTTATCTCCCAAGCTACGCTCTGCCTGTTCTTGTGATTCAGAGGAAAAACTGTCCCCTGAGCTACGCACACACAGCACTAGGACACACACCTTCCAGCTGGTTTCCAGCACAGATCATTAAACTAACGCTCTGGGTAGGTGTTTTGCCACCCAGCTTTACTGTGGAAGCTATATGAGAGGGAAATCCTTCCTGGTGGTGGGAAAAAGGCAGATCTGCCTGGCAGAGCCTGCTGCCTGATCTCCCTGGCCTGACCTCCTGTGGGAGAGCTCTGTGGGTAAGGCCACAAAAATCAAGGAGAAAACATATATAAACAACAAGCATGTATATAAGAAGGGACATATTCACTCTATTGCACACACACAAAAACACTAATAAAAATAGGAAAATGGCCTGTCTAGCTCAGAACTTTGTTTCTGGCAGTGGCAGATTTATGCTTCAATGGTATAACTACTCTGGTTCTGGCTGTTTGCAGCTCTGGGGCTCCTTGGGCAGCAACCACATCCCTGTGTTTGCTGGTCCTTATCTAATCAGTCCAAGTTCATGTCCTGGATGCCACTGTGCTCTGTAGTCCACAGTTTGATAATGCACATTATGAAATAAACATCATCTTTGTTTGCACTTCAGACTTGCTGCCAGCTGATTTCATTCCATGCTCCTGGCCTGTGGGGGACAGTGGAAGAGTTGAGACACGGTTCCTTCCCACCCACCTATCCATGCAGGATTTTGCTTATCTCAGTCTCTTTCCTAGGCTGGAGGATTTTAATGTATAGCTCATTTTTGTTGGCCTCAGTACATCTCCTGGGGATATATGTTGGAAAGACACACAGACAGACACACAAACACTCCAGGATGGGCCTCACCATGAAGATGCATGGAAATGAGCTCCAAAATACAGGTGGAGGCATCTCCAAGTGAAAGCCTTCATTGGGTGCCAGGTGCAGGTGCTGTGAGATGCCAAGGGCATTGCGAGGTGCGGGCTGAGGCTTCCAGGCAGGTACCACCACCCTGCTGTGGGCTTGGCACCAAAGAAGGGCTTTGCTTTAGCCAGAACTAATGGCATGTGTTGATGGCAGATGCCTTTGGGAACTTCCCCTTGCAAAGGTGATGGAGCAAGTCTCAGAGAGTCCTGGGGAGCCATGATGGGCAAAGTGTAATTGAGTGAGCAAATCTCTGCCTGGTGGCATGTTCTCATGCTGTGAAGGGTGGTGGTAGTGCCTTATCAGGAAGCATTACAGTGGCAGGGCTGGAAAAGCTGCTGACAGAGGAGAGGAGGTATTCCTGGCCTCTGGCCACCACTGAGGTACAGGAAGGGAGCCTGGACCCCGATGCCAGTGGTTTGGCATTTTCCAGGCATCAACGCAGACACATTCACCCAAAAATCAAGAATTAATTGTTGTATTTCAATCACACCTCTGGCTTCTTCAGCCTTCGTGGCACCCAGTGACACTGACGCTGGCTGATGGAGCTGTGGCGGCTCAGGCAGGCCGTGAGGGCTGGGCCGGGAGAGGTGCAGAGCCGAGGGTGCAGCCTCAGACTTTTTTGGCCGGAACGGTGACAGGCCTTGGAGAGGACTATTGGAGGGGAGCGTTTGTGCGGCTGTTCTGCGGTTGGCGCATTGCCGCCGCTCCCTGCCACCGCTGCTCTGCGGCTGAGCGTCGATCTCGCACACCCTCCCCGGTCCCTGCCGCCGGGAGGGGCGTGGCGCGCGGCCGCGCCTGCGCCATGCAGCCGCTTGGGCGCTGCGGCAGTCGTGCGGGGTAGTTCTTCCGAGCGCGGCAGGAGGTGAGAGCGGCCCGGGCGCGCGGGGGCAGTGCGCGCGTGCGCGCGCCGGGCGCGTGGCGGGGACTATTGAAGGGTGAGGGGAAGTGCCCCCTCCCCATTCCCCTCAGGCGCGCACCTCGGAAAGAAGGGGAGTGGGGGGGAGTCTGTTCGCCGTGGTGGCCGAGGCTGAGGTGAGGAGAGGAGGGGAGAGGCAGTGAGTAGAGCCTGGGTTCCCGCCGGTGGCACTTCTCCTTCTGCCGACGAGGGTATCTTGTCAGAGGGAGCACCCGCAGGCAGCGCCGCTTTCCCGGGGCCCGACTGGCCCCTTCCCCTTCCCCTGCCTGGCCGCTGTGCCTTGGCAGTCCCCGTTGTCTCCCCATCTCGTCCCAAGTAGGGCGGCCCCCAGGTTACCTCAGCCCATCCCGTACGGGCCCCTTCTCCTGTCCCCGGCGGGGTGAGCCCCCGAGCACTTAGCCTCCCTACTGCGCCCCCAGGCAGGGCCCCGAGCTGCCGCTTCGCAGCCGCTGAAGGGGCGCGCCCTGGAGCTGCCCAGCTCCCTGGGGCAGAGTTTGCCTGCCGCCCCGGCGCGGGGAGCGCTCTCCTCCCTCTGGCGTCCGAGGTCCAGCTTGAGGAGTAGGAGTCTTCGGGAAGCTGTTTCTTGAGTTTAGGGGCCAGCACCCAGTGTGTTCGTTTCCGCCCTCCGTCCCACGTGGATCGGAGGGCTCCCGGCAGCACCTTCCAGCTCGCAGTTACCCCCAGGGTAGCCGCCAGACCGGCTGGGGAGGTGGGTAGTTGCGATTCTCTTAGCTGAGGAAAGAAAGTCTGATCCTGGCGCTGGGCGGAATGCTTCCCGGACAGCCTTGGATCAGGGCAAGGGTTCATTGTCACTGCTTGCTTTCGTTTGAGTCGCTCTTGGCAATCCCGCTATATCAGGCTTGAGCTGATAATCTAAAGAAAGGATCAAGGCACCAAATAACTAAAACAACGCAATGCTGCTTTGCTCACATTTTACTTACGCTTTTTTTTTTTACATCTCGCCTTCTGTGCCAGAAATAATATTGCAAAATGCATGGAAGAAACAAACCTACACTGGTTTCTGATAGACTAGATGGCTTAATAGGACAGTACTGTTCTTTGTAGCACAGGCAGTTTTAAAAATTCCTGGAACTGCTGAGATGATGAAACCCTGAAGTTTATTCCCTTGTTAATGTTTCTAAAGGCTGCCAAGCTGAATACTAAGGATCCTCTCTGACATACTCTTGAGAACATTCCTCCCAAGGCATAATCACTTATGTTTTAAAAGACTCCCGCCCCCCCCCCGCGAAGACTTAGCATTTGAACCTCAAAGACTGAAAAATACTTTCTAAGTAGTCACTTAAAAATGTCCCCCTCTTACCTATCCATATGATCCCATGTGAGTTAAGAGTAACACCTTGTCACTGACTCAAATATATTGTATTGAGCTGTGCATCTGTTTGCCAGGTCCTTTCAGGTGTTGTATGGGTTTGCTGAAAACCAGAAACAAAAGTGAAAGCTACATTTTGATGTTCAGTTCACATGCTAAATTTGTAGCTCTGTCAGTGAGGAAAACCCTGATGTTTTACTTGTGGACTCATCAGGTTAGCTCTGGAAGTCTGTCACAGTCCTTGTCAGCCTATGTCAACCTAAACATATTTTAGAGTAGAACTGCTATTTAAAATAATCTATTGCCATTAGTCCAGAGTCCAAAAGATCATTCAGGAGCTTGCTGGTTTGATTAACAGCAGTTGGAGTTTGTTCAAGCATAGACGTAGTTTCATTATATAGTACAATACAACCTTTACTCTGTATAGCGTCATTCAAACAAATTGTATGGCAAAATGCACCACTGAATTACATTTAAAATGCTCCATTGAATTAAGTACAATTGCAGAGATAAATGGGGAGAAAAACCTAAGAATAGGAGAAATGTTTTCAGCTGAGGTTTGAAATTAACAGCCTGTTAGTATATTTGCATTGTTAGCATTAGTGGTATACACTGTTTCTAGGATATACGCTAGCAAACATCAGCTGCAAGCTGAAATTTTTCCAGGAAAATTTCCAGTTAGCAGGCAATTTATAATAATAATAATAATAATAATAATAAATCCCTTTGAATTGTTACTCCTTGTCATGTCCTAATGTAGCTTGAATTGAAAGTTAATAGACTCTTTCTAAAATCACTAGAAATATTTACTAGACCTTTTTTTTTAAACTTCCAGGGGAATGTTTGTTTTTGGAAAAGAACCAGAAATCTTAATGTGGTGTTTACTGGTAAACATTGTGTTTTCATACTCTTTGGGGAAACATTGAAAGGAGTGTTCTATTTCCTTTAAAAATAGGCAAGTATATTGTTTTTGCATCTAAAGTAAAAGTGATGTTTAACTGATGTTTCTTGAAAAAGCAGATAGGTTTATTTGTTCAAATCATATTTGATATTTGCAGTTCAGCTTAAAATAATTCTTCAGTTAAAAACGAATAGTTGAGTGGTTAGCTTACAGTGTGAGCTGTTATCTAGCGGTGGCCCCAGGCTGGTGGCAGAGTAGATTTGCAGTGCTTCAGGACAGACTGAGGTCATCTGCAACCTTTGAATCCTACAGAAATTATAGATATCAACTCCCAAGGAGGTGCAGATAGAAGGGCTGACTGCAGCTCTATCCTGGAGATCTTGGGCGAGACAGCAGTGGGGTTATGCAGTCGCATTCAGCAAACCTGTTCTTTTGAGGACTTTGAAGTTAGGGAGTGCTATGGGGTCTGGGTGGTTCAGCACCATGCAGCCTGTTGTTATTTGGCCATTGTTGAAAATCTGTAGGAGGTCTGTGATCCCCTGAAGTAACATTACCATGTAGAAGCTGCTTGGCTTGAGGAAGGTGAATTAATGGGCCCCAGCCAGGCTGCAGTGGAAAGTTGTCATAGGAACTGGCTTGCTGTTTGGTAGGGCTGTGCCTTGTCTTCACTCCTTTAAAAGAACACCTCTGTAACAACCTCAGGGTGAGAAATACTAGTATGCCATCCAGCGTAATCCCATGAAGAGAGCAAGGAACGTTTTGGCTCTTCCCTAGGAGAAACTGAGGACAACGTTATATGTCAGCAAAGGACAGCCTGAGTGTTGTACCTTGGGATGAGTTTGAAGTGCTTGCTCTGTGACATGTCTTTGCCTCGGGGCAGCTCACAAACACTGGGTGTCCTGACATAAAACAGTTGTGGCTTTTTTAGCAGTGAGAATAATAGGAGAGAAAACTGAACAGAATGTGCCTGGGAGTGGAAGCCTTGTCTTGATCTTTGGGATGTGTTTGGGATGAGATATGTTGCCAAGTCAGCACATAGGAATTCTTCACTTATTGTCTGTACTGCATATTCTTTTAAAATTTTATTTATAGTGTCAGAAGCACAAATGCCATTTGAAATGATGTTTGAAATGGCCACAGGCTGAGTCTTCAAAAGTTGGCTGTTCTGTGCTGAAGCATATCTTATTCTTTGAGGTCCAAAGTGCACATTCATATAAATATTTCCTATTGTAATATGTCTGTTTTGTGCTACTAAAGAAATTATTATTATGTGTCATAGTTATGATGTTCATAGCAATGAGCTGTATTTTGCTTTTTAATCATTATGACTCCTTAACTGGAATGGTTCCTAAAACCTTGGACTGTCTGCTTTCTTAACAGAACCACAGAGAGAATCCAGCATGTACATTAAATAGAACTTAATGTACAGTAAGTAGACCTTAAGCAACATCTGGAAAAAATTGCGTAGGTATTTAAGGTAACCACTGTAAGCAATTGATAATCTGAATCCACCTACATAAGGGTAGTCATTTAGTCTCATGCATGTGTTTGTAGGTACTTGGGAGGCCTGCCTGTATGAAGCCATATTAGGAGAAATACATTTTTTTTATATGACAGCATGAGGTCAAGAAAGAGCTTGAGTAATTCACTCTAAAAACCTTCACAGCAGTCTTTGTCAAATCTTAGTACTACCTGAATGTGTAACAGTGTGTATACCTTACTATAAGGTCAAAAGCAGATTTGCTTTTACTTCCTGGACAGTTGGGCCCCCAAACGTAGTAGTGAATGACTGTGTGCCAGCACTCTCAGTCCTGTCACATTTTCAGCTGTGGTACAGAATGATAGAGGCTAAACTTGTTGCTTGCTAGTGACCTTAGCTTATTACCCTCTGGGCATGAATACCTGCTGCATGATTTAACCAGCACAGCAGCCCTTTTTTGGTGGTTTCATTAGAGAGAAATTTCAGACTAAATTGAGGAGGCTGGGAACCTGTTGGTTTCTCTTTTGAAATTAAAGGATGTGTAGGCAGAGCTTCTGTAGATGGATGGAAGAAGAAAGGGAGGTCCAAGCAGATGTGACTCTTTTGAGATTTTGAAGGTGGGTCCAAAGTGAAGTTAGTAGAAACAGGTGTCTGGGTACAATGTAATCTACTACTACTTGTGTTTTAACCATCCTTTAAATAAGAGGACAGTTATGGTCTCCAAAACTACCATTCTGGCTCTTTTCACCACAAGTGATCCATTTAAAAAGCAAAGGTTCCTTGAAGTCATTATCCCATTCAAACTGAGCTTAATTTAGTTACAGTGTATTCACAGCTCCCAGCTGCCTTCCAGATAGTTTCAGACAAAGGCTTAGTATTTTGCATATATGCTTACTACAAGATTATAATTTAACCTTGCTTGGCACAATTGGTTCAGAGGAAAGAGTGAAACAGAGATTTTCTGTATGGATTTTTGCAGAAGATTCTGGCGTACAGTGGTTTTCCATTGTTTACTTAAGAGCAGGCCTTTGGATTAGCTGGCTTTGACCAAGGCCTTGTAGTTCTCCTCGTAATATTTGCATAATACATAAAACACTTAAGATATATTCTTGCTAGATTTTCAGGAAGCAAAGTCTTGCTGAACCCTCTAGGAAGGTACATTTCTCCAAAATATTCTCCAACCAATATGGTCTGGATGTGGCAGTTGTGGTGGACAGATTTGTGGGACCTTCTGGTAGGTTGCCCCTCTCTTGTGCGAGCTGCTGCTGCCGTTCTCCTGGCAGCAGCTGCTGCCTGCACTCCTGCGGCAGCAACAGCTGCATCCCAGCTGTGTGCGCTGGGCTCAGGAGGAAGCATTTAGCTGTTCAGGCACTGTTTGCTGCTGAAATCAGTATTCCTTATCTCCTTTAGAAAATGGTATCCGTGGGTGGGAATCAACTCACACTTTATTGCATGGACTGTGCTCGTTTAGGCATTTGCATCAGATGTAGTGCATCTGACCATGGTGCATAAGCAAGGGAAACTTCCTAGTCATCTTCTAAAGCTATCTAGAAAGGAAGGTAAATTGGAAAGATTAAAGACCAACAGTTTAGCGTAAAGCATACCAAAATCTGTATACCAGCTGAATTCAGCTGGTGTTTGGGTTGATTCTCTTGGTGATGAGTTGCACATAGTCATGCACAGTGAACAATAAGGAAATGGAGTCAGAGAAGAGCGTGTGAATATTCTACCCTCGAAGGCCAAAATAGTGCTGAGTGAGATTTATGCCAGTGCTTTGTAATTGTAACACAGCAATTACCATTAATAGCATCTAACAGTAAGTGCTACTAAACTGCAGGCTGCTTAGGTAATTCTGAAGTCAATAAATAGAAACAGCTGCAATTAAAAATAAGTAATCCTTTCAGATGTTGATTTCCTTTACTTTCTCCATCTGAGATAGCCACCTCCCCTGAAAGGAAGAGCCAACATTGGCAAAAGTATTTCAAACGTTTCTTTCTGATCTTTTCAAGTCACCATTTTGATATTACAAAGCAATTCCATTCAAGACTATGCAAAGATACGTATGGCCTTTGAAGTCTCAGGAAGGGCTGGAGGATTTGGTCCCAACTCTCCTTGTTAAATCATCTGCTTTCTGACACCCTGTGCAGTATTCACAGAAACCTTTTAAGAACAGATACCCGTAACAGCTGCATAGTTATTTCTTTTTCATTGCTTGTTCAGTTCCACTTGTATGATACTAGTTTCTATGTGTGCTTTTAGGTCAGGATGAGTTCATTTCCTAGAGAGAAAAGTGGTTAGTTGAACATAAATTGCAGGTGCTCTGTGCACCAGTTAGGTTGAAGTTGACCCTGGAAACTGCTCTTCCAGTTCAGTTCCTGTAGCATTCCCATCATTGAATACAAGTGGCTGAGTGAAGCTGGAAAGAAGAATTTAACACAGAAGCAAGCCAGACTGGTAAATCATCTGTTAGTTCTGCTGTCTGGAAACTGAGGCAGGAGTCAGGTTTCATTTTCTGCTTCATGTTGCAAGCACCAGTCAGTGTACCAGTGATGTTTAAGGACAGGTCAGCAAGGTAGTGCCTATTTAGAGTCTTTTGGGATGCTGCATTTCCACATCACTCTCCTTCATTTAAAAAAAAGGAAAGTAAAACATTGCCTAAAGGGAAGTACAGGCAGATGAACAGGGTCTTTCTGAAGGGAGAAGTGGTCAGCAGACCTTTTCTACCTGTAATCAAAAGTAGGGTTGAAGGTGACAGGGCAGGATAGAGTTGTGCTAGGGAAAATGATAAAAATGAGCATTTGCTAACTAAAGCTATAAGTGGTTCAAGTAAGTAGACACAGCCTCCCTTTTTATTCTTCAGAATGCTTGCTCTACCCAGAAGTGTTTCTGCTAAGCAGTGACTAGCATACCAGACAATCTTCTGCTGATTCTTTTGTAGTTAAGAATATTAATTTAGCCTCTAGAAGGCATTAGCTTGCCTGTACGATTAAGCACTTGGTAACTTGCACATGTTCTGATGTTTATTATCATCCTTGTAGTGGTGCTGAAATGGGATGAATTTCTAGAAAGTATGTTAAAAAATGGCATTGCTAGAATCACTAGCAGATGTGTGCGATATTTTATGAGAAAATATTATACAAGTTGGAAAGAGCTTTACTTCCTATGATCTAAGATGAAATATCCACCTGTGGCCTTCAATAATTTGGAGACTTTCCCACTTCTGATCCAGAGAAGTAATGCTGTAGCCTTTCTAAGAGTTTGTTAAAGATGTATTAGGAATCTAACCTTTCCTTTCCTTGCTTTTTTTTGGGGGGGAGTGTGATTTGTTTTGTTTTGGTTTTATTTTTTTGTTCCACATGATAACAGATTGACGTGCATTTTATCATCTCTTGCAGTATTGCGCTGGTAGTTTTATGAGCCAAGGACAAAAAACCGTGCTTGCTGAACTTGAGCAATCAAGAGGGAACAAATGACGAAAAACTAACAATGTTTTACTCATCTACCACTCAGTTTTCTTCACAGGCATGTAGAGAGTAGATATTAACAAAGATAGTAATAAAAAGCGCTTTCAGTCCTCGTAAATCGATGTGTGCTCTTGAGGTCAAGAACAAATATTGGAAAGGTTAGGACATGTAGAGAACTGTTTTCTTGTGTTGTGATGCTTAGAGCCAGGCTGGGAGTTTTTTCAATTGCCGTTTTGGAAGCAGTTAGAAGGAGGCATTTCTGTGGGTGAACAGAAGGCTTTGTGCTGGCTGGGTGTGTGGTCAGTTGGTTTTTTTTCAGCAGCTACAGCAGGTCAGGTAACATTCTGAAAAAGAAGTCCTCAGTGAATCAGGGCTGTTGTATTACTCTGCTTGGGACAAACATTTTTAAAGTTGTTTCAGAACCCAGGAGATTCAAGCTGTTAACTCATGTGGAGCAGGAGCACAAGGCTGTTCTGCTGAATGAGTCTTCAAGTCTACACTGACAAGATACTTAAGGTTCCCTTAAGAGAGAAGCCCTGGCCAGAAGGAAGGTTCAGTGTCAGGAAGTCTTGGCTCTGATTTTGGGATAACAGGGACTTGCTGACGAGTTGTTTGTTAATGTTCTCTCACTCTACAGGGTGACAGGTTTCTTCCAGGTTACAGCTGGTGGACTAGGTCTGTCACTTCATCTGTGTTCCCTCTGAGTACTGTCTATGCTGACATAAGTACAGAGAGAGCACTGTGTGTGTCCTCTTCAGCTCCTGCCAGGGAAGTCTCCTACATCAGAAGGATTGATTTAATTTGTTTAAAAACAGTGACCTGAAGGGACCATGGAAAGAAGACTTTGTTTTCCCCAAATGGACTTGGCATTTTGTGTTTTGCTTGGATGGGGTAGTAAAAAGTTTCTGAAGAAAAGAATCTGATACAGCTAGAAAACAGTATAATGTAGGCCTTTGGTATCACTTGATAAAGCTGAGACAGTTAGGTTATCAAAGAGAAGCCAGAGTCTTAGCAAAAGCTCGAAGTCATAGATATTCAGTTACTTTTCTGATGAATGAAGTTAGGTGGGCTGCCTAAGAAATACTGTAGGAGTTAGCAGTCTTTTGGAAGACTTGTTGTCTTTAGGCGGAGGGGAACTTCACACTGTAAGAGCACTCAAAACACCTACAAACTTTACATACCTTGTTTTTTCATCTTTGTGCTTGCTTACTTGGTAGGTCTGTGTAGCTTCCTTCTCATCAGCAAGAAGCTGCTGTGTGGGACTGCCTGCTAAGAACAGAGTTCAGGAAAGGTTTTGGGTGTGCGTCTTTTGATCTCAGTGATTAGTGATAAATACATGTTCAACCTCTGGTCTGAGAAAAAAGAGGATTTCTAGATGGTGAATACCAGTGGTTACTGAAATAGAAGGGACATAGAGGAGGAGCGAGTTGTACTTCTGGCCTTTGTGAGCATTTCAGGAGAGTGTTAGAGCCATCCCAGGACCTCAATGAGCTGAGCCTGCGTGCAGAAGGCTCTTGCCATTCCCACCTGAAAGGCTAGATCAGCTTCAGGGAAGGCTTCTTGGAAGAGAGATGGGTAACCATTATTAAGGACAAAAGTAGGAAGCCCATGAAATCTGCAATGGAATAGTATGCATCTGGAATCCTGTATGTTAGGGTAACTGAGAATCAAGATCCTCTTATATTAAATGATTTCTTTGTCTTCAGAGTGCCCTTTATAGCTGAGGAGTATCACAATTTTATCTTGTTTGTGTTTTGTGGACAAAAAGCAAGCTGAAAAATGGCTGAGTTTTGCATATGAGGTCTGTGGCCTTGCTGGGTATTAAGGCTTTCTCTCCTGTGTCTGGCTTAGTTCCAAAGTCCTCAGCTCATTGCAGTTCTTTTGGAAAGGTGGGTTTATGTGCCAACAATCTGACTGTTATTCATGGGTAAGATCTCAAAAAGAAGAGAGACCAAGATAGTATATGAGCATTTTGTAAGACTTTTCCTTAAAGAAGATGGGAGGAGAAGGTAATGGCACTGGAGAAGAAAACTCTTAGCAGGGAAAAAGAGTTCTCACTAGTTTTGTCAGCATCTCTCAGAATTACCAGATCATCTTTGGCTGTTGATCTCAGTGTTTATTTTCAGTAACTTTTTTTATGAAGGAGGAGCCAGTGCTCCCCAGTTCAAGTATGCGAGCTTCCTTACTCAGCGTCACGTCCCTTGGCAAGTGTTGTGTTCAGAACCCTGGGACTCACACTCACTAGCCAGCTGGCTATCCACACCTGAGCTGAGCAGCGATCACTTTCAGCCAGGACTGGAGAGAGATGTGAACTCATGTTTCCAGCCTGTGGAGATGGTTCAGCTGCTGATTCTGCTCTCACATCTGTTTATGTAGCCAATAAACATGTAGAGAGGGCCCATCCAGCATGAAAGAGGGTTCAAGTGTCCTTAAAAAAAAATCATTCTTCCTTTTACTTTTAAAGATTAGAAAAAAAGCCAAAATAAGCTTTCACTATCTTTGCTTTTTTTATAAAATATTAATGAAGCAGAGACGTGATGTTCAGAGACAAGAGGGTTTTTACCAGTAAGCAGTCAGTAAGAAAAGCCAATTAAAATGTCCTCCTTCACCCTCAGTGTTTAGAAGATAAAGAGGACTTTTGGCTGTTTGTGATATCCAAGCTGACCCAGTTGCGTGCTTTCAGAATGACTGCACTGCTGGTTGGCGTCTCAAATACTTTGTTGGTTGCTACCGTGATTTTGGAAAGGCCTGTTAAGTCTGTAATTGCTTCCTGAAATCAGTGAAATCTAGTGAAGAGTGTCATTATTTTGAAATGCCGTCATCTGCTGCCAAAAGAGCTACTACTGTATAATCTTTAATAGCAGGTTAGAGTGGCAGTTGTTCCTTGTTTTAAAGTTGGTATGTGGAAGAATGGCTTTCCAGTTTTCTCTCTGAGGATGGCATGTTTCATCTTGTTCTCTCTATTTGGGAACGCTTTACTCACACAGAGGTGTTCAGCTGTCCGGAGTTGGTGATAGATCCTCACAGAAATTTGAACACCAAGAGTGTTACTTAGAGGTAACAAGCTGAAGGGGCTGGAAGAAAACAGTAGTGCCCTTTGAGAAGGGGGAGCAGTGCTCTGGCTGCTGAGTAGCAAGGGGTTATATTTGTCAGTTTGTTGCTAGAGATACTTCAGATTGTTCTGATGTAAAACAACACTGGAATAGAAATGTTAATCTTGAGTTCCCTGTCTCATTTGCAGGATTCGGTGTATTCCCTTCCATGCTGACAATTCTGCTTTTTGTGCTGTTTATGTTAACCTGCAGCTTGGCTAGCATGCTGTCATGCTTCAGCTTTTTAGCAATGATATTAGTATTTGCAGATATCAGTCAAACAGTGAATTCCTGTTGTGGTGGGCATTTGCATCAAAGCTTACATCCCAGTTTTCAGCTAAAGCAAATACATGAGAACTCTTAAATATTTTCTTTAGGGTGGACTGTATCAGAGCGGAGGGATCAAATTCATCTCTAATCTTTCAAGACCTTGTGAAACCAGAGCGATTGCTTGCGGGAAAAACAATGTGAGTAAAATATTTGAATTATCTTACGGGTTTCTTACTGGAATTTAACAGCTGGAAATAAAAAACAGTGAGAACAACATCTTCTTAGCCAGGTCCATGTTTGCTATTGGCAGATGCTCAGTTGGACAGCAGTTTGGGAGCCTCTGCAGTAGAGGTTGCTGCAGGCTGCTGAAGACCTTTTCCCAAGGAAGTGAGTTTCCCAGGACTCAGGAGAGCCTTTGCTTGTCCATTCACCTTCTCTTCAGATGAAACCTCTCTCTGAAGGTTTCTTTGCAGTACTGCTTGTGCCTCAGCCTCTTACTCAGTGATACATTAGTTTATAAGGTGAGGAAGAGTCACCTGAATCATGATACTCAGTCTGACTGACTTGCTTTGTAGCTCAGACTGTTTGAATTTCCTGCATTAGTTCTTGACCCTGAAAAAAGGTTGATTTAAATATCAACACCTACTTCATTTCGAAACCTCTGGTGATGGAAAAACTACTTCAGAAATCTGTTGTTTCATAGTTTACTGTCCTCTGTTAATATTTTTTATGTGAATTTATTTAATTTCCAGGCTCTTGTTCTGTTACTGCTAGACTGAGAGCCCTGCACAGTCATGCTGCTTTCCTGTGTGTAAATGCTTCTAGATTATTTTCAAATCACCTGCAGAGACACACTCTGTAAATTGAAAATCTTCCACTCCAGTCTTGCTCTCTCTCACAGCTTTATTCCTTCCTTAATATGATCAGTATTGTTATTGAATAGGTGCAATTGGCTGAAGACAGTTTTCCAGTAGTGTTTATAGCAGTAACAGATAGGCACCTGCTTGGTAGCCTTGTACATCCAAGAATCATATTTGACCTGCAGTTGCAGCATTCCTTTGAGAGCTCATGTTTGCTGATTCTTCTCTGTGGTATAGTTCTCACTCTTCTGGATCAAGTCTTGCATTCCTTAAGTATGTTCCTCCTCCTTTTTTTCTATTGGTGGAATAATACATGTCACACTAGACTTAGAGAAGTGGAGAACTATCGTTACCTTTAATGAATTATTTGTGCAAGAAGCAGTACATTGGAAACAACTAAAACGGTAATTCTGCAGGAAATGTTGAGAAGCACAAGCTATATGGAAGCTAGAAAATATCGTAATTAGCTAACTGGAGAGTATGTGGTTCCTGTTTCAAGGCAGTAAACCCAGTTACAGATAAATGAGGAAGATGGATGGTCTCATGCCATGAGAGGGTCATATTTGACATTTGCTTCTCATAGAATTGCACTGTGGATTTCATATTTTTCCAGATTCCTTTCTTACCATCCATAAATTTGATGATAATTAAGTAATGCTTAAAATATTTTAAATAACCAGTGCCCCTTGGAGTTCCTGAATGAATAGATCTTCTTGAATAGTAATAGATGGTCACTTGAAGAAATTCCAAATTTATCTGTCTGTGGTTTTAGTGCATCGTATGTGTTTGGGTCCTGGATTATCTGCTCTCTTGCGAGGATTTCTTTTTAGAACATCTCCTTATCATGCTTAGCTTTCCAAAAGCAGGACCTCCACCAAATTTTGCAAGTTCAATTTATCACAGGACTTACTTTCTTTTTCACATTGTACTGGTAGAAGCTCAAGGTGCAGTTTGTCCTGTTTTCCAGTGTGTTTTGGTGGTACTCCTGGATTTTGTGATCATACTGACTTCTGTATATCTGGGACCTGTTGTTTTGAGTTACAGGAACATTAAAATGTGGTCTGGGGAATCCCCCACCCATTTTCTCTGCATTGTTCTTTCCCAACAGAGCGTGAGTGGCGGTTTCACTATATATCTCACATGAATAGTTCTCCTGGGTTTCAGAAATGCCACTTAACAGACTTTTTTTTCTCTGGAAATTCTACATCACCTTGCCTTCTAGCAGCCCCAGATGTCTCATCTTTGCCTTTTGTCTGCCACACCCCCTTGGTGAGTTTGTAACACACAAAGTTTGGGCTTATGGAGTGATTGAGGGTTCTTTCCTCATAGACATTGCTGCTGGGGCCTCTGGCTGCTCAGCTAGTCACCCCTTGGCTGAGATGGAAACCTGCACAGAAAGGACTGTTCCAGGGAGATAGCCGTGGAAGGGCAGTGTGTTAGGGGAAGGAGAGTAATTATTGGTGTTTATGTGCTAGACCGATTCATTGCCTTTGCAGACAGCTTCAGTGTGGACATGGCAGGTGAGATTAAGAACAATAACTGAGTGGCAGTGTTGAAGAGGAGACTGAAATAGTTGGATCGCAAACAATAAATATGCTGGGAATGTGGGTACAACATGGAAGAGCCAGGGGTCAACGCAGGGTTTGATCCCTGCAGGGAGCAGAAGTCAGGCATGTTTAGAAATGTGTAGAGATTTGAGCTTGCTAAGGGTATGTCAGTGGATGCATTATTCCTACTGTGCAGTTTCAAGCAGAGCACATACATCAAGGCATGCTTATGTTTATGAAGCTGGCAATGTTAAGCATTAAATTGTATTTAATATAGCTGATCTCTCAGTGATTGCCAGTTGATCCTAAACATTGAAATTTGAATTTGTGTTAAAGTATACTGTGCAAGGAAGATGCAGCAGATTTCTGTGATTCATCTTGACAGTGGTAGGAACTCAGGACTTTTTCAGCACAGAAACTAAGAAATTAGGACTTCTGTCTTTGATTCTCAATTGCTCTGTGTTCTTACTTTCTCTGTGCCCTACCATCCTTAGCTGACAAAACAGGGACAGGAGCTTTTGCTGACCCTAAATGTATTATGTGAATTAGAGTTTGTTGAGGTGCTTTGAGATTGCAGGTGTAAAAACTGCCCTTCTGGGTGAGGCAGAAGCCTGCCCAGCCCCTGACCACATAGTGGCAGTAGGAGATGCTGTTGAGGGGGATGACGCAGTCCTGGCCACTTGCAATCCTTCCCAGGATGTCAGATGCCCCAGAGGGATCAGAAATACGGTGCTAACCTGAGTGGATTTCACCTTCCTCCGATCCTAGCTGTCCCAGGAGTCTAGCCTGAACTAGGTGCAAGCTACTTCTCCCCTCGGAGAAGGGAGATGAACAGTCCTGGAAAGTTAGTAACTCACTTTTCTTAACCACCCTTACATGGACAGTCCTCTCAGCTCCAGAAAAAACCTGGTTTTACCTGGGAGGGGGAGGCTTTTTTATCTGGGTCTTCCTGTGATACTTGTGAAACCAAGACACCTCCTCTGCCCTGTTTGTGAGGCCATGGCATAACCTGGACAAGGAATTTGGTATGTGTCTTGAACAAGCCAACCCCAATCCTGTTCCCTTTGCTTTTTCTCTTTCTCAGGATTTTAACATGGTTCATTCCTTTCTTGCTGAGAACCCACAAAGCCCCTCGAGATGGAGCAGCATTGCAGTAGGGAGCAGGGAACTGCTCTAGGCTTGGCAACGGCACCATGACACTTGTCTGTACACCCACAGCCTCCAACTAGACGCAAAGCTTTTAAGTAGCTAGTGTTAGGTGTGATGATTTTTCTCTCTGTTCACTTTCCACTGTGCACATACATGTGTGGGTTGTACTGACAATGTATTAATGATTCTTGAAGCAGAATGTGTGAGAAGAGGCAGAGGTAGTGCATGACTGATCAGTATGAGTACACTACAACCTTGGGATTGGTTAGTGATGCTTTTGTTTTCTGCTATATAAGCTCTCAAAGAATATCCTGTAAAAAGTGGGATTGTCACTGCTGTTTTGTTCATCTCTACATTTTAGTGTGTGTGCCTCTGATTTGGCATTGCATCCTTAAAGTGTTAAAATACTAAAGAAAAAATAGAGACAGTGCACTTAACCTAACTCTTTGTTGGCCAAAAAAGATATGAAAAATAATAGTAAAACTTGAATGGGAGTGCGTCTGGACATGTTATTTTGTATGTAGGAGTAACTGAAAAAAATACACTATGGATAATACTTGAGTCTGACAAAAGAAACAAATTGATTTATTTCAAAATATGTACTAAACATCTTATGTTCTTTTAGATCAAAGCATATGTGTTGGGTGGTAGCTCTGAATGAAAGCTTTGAAGCTGAGATTTTAAACACTTCTTCAAAATAAACGCTGTACCATAAATGCTATCAGATGCTTAATTAAGAGTGCACTAGCAAGGAATGTGTTTGCAGTAAATTATGGGGAGGTATTCTGACATGTTTTATCTATGTAAAGATTTCTATTTTTATGTGAAGTTATTTACAGATTATTGATTTCAAAAATAGGTTTGTAACTAAAGAAAGATGCATCGTATTTCAGTTGCTCAGGGTTGGGAATCTTGCCTGGCTGGCTGCCTGCTCTCTTATATGTTTACTCCAGTGGCTTACAAGTGTGTGGAATGATCTAGTCCTTCTTACTTGTATATCTCTATTTGGAACAAGGAATTTGTATTCAGGGATCAGGTACCATGTCTTTTACCCATGCTGGTAGGCTGCTTTTTACACCTTTGAAGCAGCAGAACAATTTAATTGAAGGCTGTGAGACTTTTGTCAGTTGTTACGGTTTTATTCCAGAGCAGTAAGCTATTGTCACAGTGCCAGTGGAGCCTGCTAGGCTGTACGAGTGTCTTTGAGTTCATGTAATACAAAACTTCAGCATACTTTTTTTTATTTTATACTGTGTGTACTTTAAAAAACAGATTTGAATAAATAAATCAGGGCAAAGGCTGAAGGTAGAGGTAGTATATTTCATTATAGCAACTGACAGAGTTTGAAAACTCAGACAAGCTTGTGTGCCCAAGAACTTCTCTGTTTTTTCCAGCCATACCAGTTAGTCTAATGAAAGATATTGCCTCTGTCTACTATGAACTCTGTTCGTCACAGCTATAGCCGTTTCATTAAAACAATTCAGACCTTTCTTGCTTAATTATGGAAACTCAGATTTTTGTGGTTTCTTCAGGTCTCAGCTTTTTGAATCCGAGCACCCACAAAATGATGCTGTCTGGTTTCTCCTACTTCTCACAGAGAAGCTTGAACTGCTTCACCAATTCCTAATTTTAGAAAGAATGTTATTAAAGGTAACCTGCTAAAATTTTTCTGCCATCCGAATTTTAGGATATTTTGTAGGATGCTTTTGGTGAATTATCAGATGTCTGGCATGAATGACCATTGGGAGCAGTCCTATCCTAGTACCTGTGTTGGCACCTCTGATGTGGTGTAATGGTGATGGGAAGCAGATGAAATGGGAAGAAGAGACTGCCAGAACTGAAAGTCTCTGGCATTGTCTGTGGATGTAAATCTTCGAATCTTGCTATGTGTCTGGCAGGGTAAGCAGAATACTGTAACATTTCTAAATGGCAGGAAGCTTGGATTTTTACTTGCTTCAGCTAGTAGATCTAGACTCAGAGCTCTCTAAGATTCAATAAGACCAGCCGTGCAACAGTTTTTTCAAAGCTGCTAACATGCCTTTTAGAGGCCTTAAATGTATGTGTCTTTTGGATCTAAATCTGCAGCTCTAGGTTGGTAGCTTTGAAATAGCTCCAGGTAAGATGAAGGTGCTTATGGTTGGACTGCCTTGAAACAGCCATTGGGTAGATGCTTTTCCACCTTCAGTGAGCACAAGCCCTTTCTGTAGTTTGCAGTCTTAGGGTCATAGATCCCTTACAGATTCCAGATGCTGCACATCTCTCAGCTGCTGACCTGGAATCTGTGACTCTTGCATGGGCACTCCTCCTCTCTGCAGTACTGCTGCAGCTCTTGCTGCCTGTAAGGAGGAGTTGCATCAGGTCTTTGAAGTGGAAGAGGTTGATGCTTTTGGACTGTCTAGTTCTGTGCCCTGTGCTGCCTTCCATCTGCCTTTGGGCATGGCTTAAATAGCTAGTAATTACTTATAAGCCCTTGGTGGCCATGGCCTGGGCTATTTTAGAAGCTGCTTCTCCCTGTGTGTCCTGTTGTGGAAGTTGTGGCTGGCTGGAATGGCCCATCACCTTCTTGCTGCAGTGACCTCCTCTCCTGGGTGTGTTGCAGGAATTCGGAGGGGAGAGCTCTCAGCTTTGGCATGCGGTCCCTTGGGCAGCCTGCCAGGGCCTAAATTTGGTGACCTTTAGGATGTGACAGAAGATGCATTAGTAAACCTCGATTATAGTAATGGAGACAAGCAGAGAATGCTGGAGGAGAGAGGAACATATTTTTTACAGACAAGCTGTTTGCTGTATATTTGACTTTTATGATCAGGAACTAGTAGGTAAATACACTAACAAATGCTGTGACAATGGCAACTGTTCCTCTTTAATCATATTTAAAATTAAATAATTATCATCTGCCTTCCCTTCTGTAATACGAGGACAGTCATACTTTAAAGGTGTCTAGCAATGGTTAGTGTTTCATCACACATGTAGCTTGTGGGTAGTTTTGTTTCTTCTAAAGAAAAGCAAACAACCCAAGCCCTGTCATTCAGCAGTTGTGTGGGTTACACAAGAGTGTAGCTTTTTGTTACACCTGATCTGGTATAACTGTGGGATGTGTCTCCCACCCTGTTCTTTGCACCAGCTCCAATGACAGCATTGTGACAGGTTGAGCTGGGTTCAGCCTGGTGACGAGTGGCAAACTATCCAGTTGTTTGGGTTTTTTTGCATTTGCTTGGTTAGTTTTGATGGATGAGGACTTGGACTGGTGAGCTGAACTGACTCACCATGGGGCTGCTTCATCATCCCACCTGGTGCCAGGGACAGAGCAGGATGTGAGTCTGGCTGGAGGAATGGGTGAGCAGGATTGTCCCACTGTGCTAATAACATGTTTGGGAAGGATGCCCCTGTTTCCTTACTGCAGGGTCTTCCTGACATAAACAATTGTCTGATGGTTTGGTTTATAGGCAGTTCATGTGAAGGGGTACACGTTTATGACGATCTGATGATGAATATTTACTTTGCTTGTGTTACAGGTTTGCAGTGTGTTCTCACTCTGTCTAAATGTGGCTGACCTGCAGAGGACAAAAGTTCATCTTTCTACATTCCTTCCAATTGTTTCTGCTAATTTAGCATCAGCTTGAAGCTTTGTCTTTGCTTAGAGATCAGATGGCCAGGGACAAGACTCTTTATTTTTACCATGTGGTAAAAGTGGCAACATCAGTCCCACTGGGGTTTGTAGGGTTTGCCCTGCCTAATTTATCTCATGTATAAAGGGCAAGTTTTCCATCACCTATAGCTAACACATATTACTAACTCAAGGATAAAAAAAATACCCCTTTTCAGCAATGAAAACAAGATCTCAGTTTCTAAGTGCATTTTCACCATAACAAATAGAAATGTCTTTGTAGTTTCAGCCATGTGGAAAAGCCTTCCCAGCTCTCTTTTGTAGCACCCTATCTCAGCAGAATTAACCTGCAGACTCAGATCATTCCACTGGGTACTTTGCAGGATTTCCTGAATGGCATTGCATCTCTTCATACCAGGAAACAGACAACTTTCTGATGAAACAAACCTTCAACTTATGCAAGCTTTTATCTTCTGCCTCTTTCAGAAATAAGAATTTGAAGATGACAACCTCATGGAGTGACCGACTTCAGAATGCAGCAGATCTCCCTGCAAACATGGATGGGCATGCTCTGAAAAAGTACCGCCGGGAAGCCTATCACCGGTAAGTCTTTAGTGTTAACCCCAAAACTGAAGTGCTGAGATAGAGGGAAATAAACTAAGCATAAACCCCACATATCTTGGTATTTTTTTCTTGTTGGTAAAACAGGAAGGTCATTCTCACCTTCCTTGCAGAAATGTAAGTAGAAGAGAATTTAGAAGATAACAGTGTTAGTCTGCAGGAATATACAAGCAGTAGAGTTGAGGTACGTGTACTAGAGTGATTGAAGGTGTGCTTTCTTAATACAGTTGAAAGACTAATCAAAGTTAGATTTTGTGATAGAAGTTTTAAAGTCAAGAAATACTCAGTGGCAGAAGTGTTACAGTTATTATTGCAATGCACACTGGGACCACATAGGCTTAGACACTGGAATGCAAAAATATGAATAAGGAGGAAATCAATTGGGGTCAGAAGTTATGTTTTTGAGAATTATATCTAGTATGATTAAGTGTGTGCACCACAGGAGCATGCAGAAGCACTAGGCAAGAGTTCAGCCTTGTTTTCTGTGGTAGATGTGCCTAAAACTATATTTGCTGTAAAACAATTATAATCTAAATAATCAAGATCGAGTACAGAATAAAATAAATACTATAATTATTTTATAGTTTGGGAATCAAAGTACAGCTACTAGATTGTTTTCACGAGGTCTCTGAAGATTTGGTTGAGCCAAGAATTTAGGCCGCAGCTCCCAAGGTTCCAGGTGTAGAGCATAAAAGATGGATGCAGCTGTATCCTTATCAGATGTCTGGACCATTAAGAAGTTAAAACCAACAGCATTGTCAGTATTTTATTTATGGGAGGTTTATCTTCAAAGTTTAGCTTGTTTAACTTGAGAAGTCATGCAGGATGATGATTAGAGTACATTCAGCAGGCGTTGGGGAGACGTATGGTTGATATGGAAAAAAAAAGAAAGTTTCCCAACCTCATGCTTAAATGTCATGTTACATTTGTGATTCATAAACAGTGGTATTTTTGAGGAAGTGTTTTGGAAGTCTTAGGTGTATTTTGAGTCTCCAAATGGAATCTAATTAGAGGAAAACTCATTATCGTATGCTATGCCAAGTTGTGCAAGTTGCGATGTTTAAAGTGTTCTGGTTCAGACTGAAGCAGAATTGATTCTGCTAAGGTGTTATTGCTTCTAACTAAGGTTCCTTTAAAAGTAACTGCATTTCTCTGAAAGCTGGCAGTATGTTTTCAAAACATTACCAACTTCTGATAGTTTAAGCCTAAAACGTTTGGATTACAGCTAAGGATTGGAATGTAAGCTTTTTGTGATTCCATGGAGAAGCTGGGGGGTGCAGGGTGAGAGCCTGCACCTACACTGACAGGGAAGGAACAAGCAAGACAGATGAACCCAAACTGACCAACTGAGTATTCCATTTCATACACGTCATGCTCAGTATAAAATCAGGGGGAGTTCCTTCTGTGCTTGTCTTCGCTTCCCTTGCAGTCCTGCTTTGGGGCCCAGCTTTGCTGCAGTAACAGAATGATGGGGAGGAAGAGCGGGAGGTTTAAAACTTGGTGCTGTGGCTCTTTTATCTATATTTGTATATATTTGTCTGCTGTTGCTATTTTCTATTAAAATTAGTTAAAGCTACTCTGCCTTTTCCAATCCACAAGTCTTGTTATTTCGCTCAAACCATAACAACCTTTTGGGGGCTCGTCCGGGATACGAACAGTTTTGGCAAATTGCTTGCCCCAGATAGCCCAAATTCCAGCCTGCTCTTTTCAGGGAAGTATCAGATCTTTTTCTCTGCAAGTCCTTGGGGATTGGAAACTGCATAATGATGCCAGTCCTGAAAGCAATGATACTTCATATACTCCTAGAGTCAATTTCTAATTTAAGTATTACAATGTTTCCTTTCCTTCCATGTATTCTCTGTTGTTGGTTGTTTGGTCTAGCTGCTTACCTGAAGATTACTAACTGCCAACATCGCACGGTCTTTGCTGCTTTGTTAGGATGCTTATCACTGATTTACATCGTGTCTGATTGGCTGGTCTGGTGCATATGTCTCAATATTGATGGCGTTACCTGGTAGATTTGGTGGATATATATACTTTCAATCCTTTCCCACTGGGTGGGAATGATAGTACATACAGTCATCACATTCAAAATGCTATGCTACCTGTGTCATTGGCTTTATCCTTATCATTGAATCTTCTGCTTCTTGTCATGAATTTCGTTCTCATGTGGCGTCAGATTAAACATCGATGTGAGTGTGTGTGCCAGGCAGCCGCCTCCACCTGGGAAATGGGTGCTGTTCTGGCAGCAGATTATTTTGTAGCTGCTCAGAACCCAGAAGCGCCCCCCACCGCGAGCTCTGCCTCTGCACCTGCACAGACTGACAACGAATTGCAAAGCTGTGCTGGTCGTTCAATCTGCACCAATACAAATTGCTCCTGTAAGGAGAAAGGCTCAAAGAAAACAGGCAGAAAGCCCTCCTGTGGCAGTACCAGATGTAAAATCTAACACGTGTGAGGCTGAGGATGTGAAGGCTGATAGCTCTGCGACTGGGAAAAAAGCATTTGACAAAAATAGTTCGCCTGGTGTCATCAGATGAAACAGATCACTCTGCATCAGACTCACCAGGAGAAGAGTCTACTATCAGATGAGGGTTCGTCAGATGAGGAGGTTGCAGTTAGATCCTTATCCATGAAAGAGCAGCGAACCATAAGAAAGGACTTTGGCTGTCACGAGAGTGAGTCACTTACAGCCTGGTTGGCCTGATGCTGGGATTTTGGTGCTGATTCCATCAACCTGGATGGTAAGGAAGCCAGACAACTGGGATCCCTGGCTAAAGATGGAGGCATTGACAAGGCTATTGCGAGAAATAATAACACTTGCAGCCTCTAGAAGAGATTCTTGTCAGCTGTAAGGGACAGGTATTCTTATAAAGATGACATGGAATGCTGCCCAAGCAAGTGGACCAGCATAG
>VWZO01017880.1:0-22637 GCA_013396975.1 Bucco capensis
CACCACAACAACAACAACAACAACAATAAAACAAGTCCTAACAGCACTGGGGTGTGACAGGACAATTTGGGGTACAACAAAACAAGTTTGGTGGTCTCAGGGGATATTTTAGGTGTGCTGTTGAGGAAACCAGAGTTATTCAGCAGGAGGAGGAAGAGAAGTTGGTGGTTTGCACTGAGATTGAGTAGTTGGTTGGGTTGGTTTTCTACTTACTGGAAGACCAAGGGGTCCTCTGTCACCCTTCAATCCTTTAAGACCATTTAACCCTGGTTCACCCTAAATGTAAAAGCATAAATGCCACATTTTGGGTGCTGTAAGCTCAGAGAGAAGGAGCTAGCCTCAGAAATGGCTGCAAATTCCAGTTTGAAGCAAGAAATGCCCCAAATTCAACCTTTTCCTTGGCATAGTGATCCAGCACTGGGCAAAAACACTTGGCAAGTGGCTGCTGGAGGTTTGTGTGTGAAAGAAACTCTGAGTAACAGATCCTTTTGTATCTTTAGCACCACTCTAGGTTGGTTTGAATGCAGCACAAGTGTCAGGAGTTTGGGCAATTTCCTCCAAACTCATGCAGAGAATTGCAACTTGAAGGAAACTTGCCCAAAAAGAAGCCTCAAAAGTGCAGGTTTCTCCTGGATGTTTTGTCAGGAAACTCTTTTTTTTTTTTCCCTTAGGTCAAAGTGGAATTTGCAGCAGGATTTCATATCAAGATAATTTCAACCTTGAAGCATATATATTTATATATATATATATATATAAAAACAGCAACAAAGATAAGAGGAGCAAGAATAGTTCAGACAATACCAAACTAGCTGGGAGGCTTCTATGTTCCTATATAGAGAAGTTGAAACAACATCCAAAAGGCAACCTGTCTTATAACTGTTCAGTTATGGAGAGTTTATGACATTAAACATCACTGAGAGGATAAGTGATGAGCTTGGAGTTGCATTTAGGAGTGAGTCAAAACAATGATTTTCTGGCTCACACCTTAAAAAGACCTCCCCCCCAAAACCAACCAAACCATCCAAAAACACCAAACAAAACAAATAAACAAACCAACCCACATAAATGTGTACATCACTCCCCTCTGGATTGAGGAAGGTTGATGTAAGGAGGGAGCCAGAGGGATTGAAGTGAATGCTAGGCTTTAGTGTTAACACTGAATTTTAGTTTACTGCTCACCACTGAATTAAAAGCACAAATTTCCCTATTCTATCTCTGCCAAAATCTCCCTTCTTGAGTGGTTTCCATGAGCTTAGAGTGTATCTTCATATACCATTGTGTGGATAAAGCTGAGCAGGGATCCCAGCAAACTCATCACATCACAGCTAGGAACACCAAAAAAACACACATGCATTTAGCCATTTCTGAGGAGCAAAACTACTCAGAAACAACCACAGAAAAAAATGTAGAGCTCTCTGCAAGAGTAAAATCTGCTTGGAGACCCTCAGAAACATTTAATGAGACATAAGATGCATGAAAGAACAAAGCAGGACACATGAAGCACAGCACTATTCAAGACAGTCATTCATTTACCTTTGGGCCAGGTAGTCCATGAGGTCCCTGAAAGTAAAAAACATCATTTTTATCATGCAGAAAATCTGCCATCCTTTCAGAGTTGGCTGCTTTCTAGAGGAGCAAAGTACACCTGGAGCTTGGTCCTCCCCAAATGCCATAAAGCATCTTTCAACACCTCAGCCAGAGAAGCAAGCACAGCACTGCTGTGTCCATACCAACACAGGCAGGGGCAATTTGTCTCCCTGCCTCCTGGGACTATTCCAACATGCATTAAAAGGCCTAAATGAGGTCCTTCTTGGATGGTCCCACACTCTCATCCTTCTATTCAGCAGGGATTCAAGTAACAAGCAAGCTTAAGCCTTTTCTAGCTTCTTCTGTCCCTCCCAAGCTTACCATAGGGCCTGGAGGCCCATGTGGCCCTGGTGGTCCAGGTGGTCCTATCATCTACAGAGAGAACAACAGAGGCATTAAATCATGCAGAGGAAAGGGGGAAAACTGTCTCTGTGCTACACAATCCACAGAGAAAGGATCTGGTGTGGGTTTATTTCTCCTCAACACTGCTGAATGGCAAAGAGAATCCAAGCTAGGGCTTGGTCTGCTTTCAAAAGTGCCCCTTTTTTGTCTCTCCTTGCAGCAAAAATGCCCTAAAATAGGTATTTAGGGCATGGATACTCTGTGCTCATCTATGCCTTACAATAGGTATTTAGGGCATGGATACTCTGTGCTCATCTATGCCCTACAATAGGTATTTAGGGCATGGATACTCTGTGCTCATCTATGCTTTACAATAGGTATTTAGGGCATGGATACTCTGTGCTCATCTATGCCTTACAATAGGTATTTAGGGCATGGATACTCTGTGCTCATCTATGCCTTACAATAGGTATTTAGGGCATGGATACTCTGTGCTCATCTATGCCTTACAATAGGTATTTAGGGCATGGATACTCTGTGCTCATTTATGCCTTACAATACGTATTTAGGGCATGGATACTCTGTGCTCATCTATGCCTTACAATAGGTATTTAGGGCATGGATACTCTGTGCTCATCTATACCCTACAATAGGTATTTAGGGCATGGATACTCTGTGCTCATCTTCTGTCTTCCTAACAGATGCATAGAAGGGAATTTAAGGATGCTATTCCCAGTTTAGTATCACCTCTCTTGCTGGCTTTAAACCCCAAGAGCTCTCTCCCTGTCACCTGCCAAGTGACAGCAGGGATGCTCAATGAGGTGATGGCAATGAGAGGAGCTTTGGAACATAAAGAGTGATTCCACCATTGGGATAACTCCTGAAAACCAA
The DNA here is from genome assembly GCA_013396975.1 of Bucco capensis. Taxonomy (NCBI): domain Eukaryota; kingdom Metazoa; phylum Chordata; class Aves; order Piciformes; family Bucconidae; genus Bucco; species Bucco capensis. The sequence goes on from VWZO01017880.1 coordinate 2,821, forward strand.
GGGGGAAAGCAAGCAGAACAAGAGCAATTAGTGACTTCTTTTGTAACAGATTAATTGTCATTTAGAGACTTGGAGGTAGATGAGCCCTTCCATGTCCAACCTCTTGGACTCCTCAGAGGTCCCAACACCCAAGGGATGTCACCCTTGGCCTATCTGATCAAGCTCATCCCCAACACTATGAAAATATGGGGTGGGAAGAGGGTTTTTTGGGGGTTGCTGGTTGGGTTTGGGGTTTTTTTTAATGCCTTGTTGGTTTGGTTTTCATCCAGGATGGGAGAAAAGCTGAGAAGCCAAAGCTGGAGCAGCACTGCTGAGACTTACTGAAGGACCTTGGGCACCAGGCAAGCCAACATCTCCTTTGTCTCCTTTCAGACCATTGGCTCCCTACAAAATGATGACAAAACATCAGTTTTCTTCTTCTTAGTGATGATAATGATAATTCTTTCAGTGAGAATGGATTATCTCTTTTTATGACTTAAAAAAAAAAAAAAGGTCAAAGCAGGCTTTTCTATTGCCAGCTCTCAACTGGGAGATGATATTTATGACAAGTCTGGCACTCCATGAGCTATTCTATCTATTTTGGGGTTATATGTGCTTTGACTGACAATTTCCTTTGTCCATGCAGAGAGGAAGATTGCATCCCATCAATATTGATGCCTTTTCTCTCTCTCCTCAAGCTAATTCACCTCAAGTTCTTGACCTAACTCCTTTCTCCTCCAAGCTCCCTTTGGGTTCTGCTTTTCCAGGAGAGGGACAAATGTGCTCAGCAGCCCCAAATCATCTCAATATTGAACTAAAATCAGTTAATATGCATACTCACTGGCAATCCAGGCAGTCCAATTCCTCCTTTTTCACCAGGCATTCCAGGATCACCTGCATCTCCTTTGGAGCCTTTAGGACCCTAAAATATGTGTCATGTGTAAAAAAAACCCAGAGACACCAACCTTTGTTAGGAATCAGTCAGGAGCTTGATTAATTACTACATTATGTTCTGAGTTGGAGCATGAAACCCAAGCTACAGCTTGGGATAACAGAAATAGCCTCCTGGAATAACCCATGGTGCTCCCATCAGCTTCACTATATGCTTTAGGCATCAAGTACCTGCTCCCCATCAACTCCTGGATTTCCTGGGGATCCTGGTTCACCCTGCAGAAAGATAGGATGGGATTGGATTATCCCAGATATGACTGGAAAGAGGCAGGGAAAGCCTTAAGATAAAAGAGAGAACACAAGGAAGATTACCTTGGATCCTTGCAGCCCTTGTGGTCCTGGGGGTCCTGGGGGTCCCTAAACAGAAAACACACCAACCTCTCAGCTTTTACATCAATTCTTGGAGTACTTTAGTCATATAAACACAAGATGAATGTTAATAGAGCTGATGCAACAAAAAAATGGGTTAGATTTTTATCAAGGACAACTCAATGTATGACAACTCTCCACAAGCAGAAAAGCACCCCAAAAAACACAAGGTTCCAAGGACAGCACAGCTCCTGTCTGCTCCTGCTGATGAAATGGCAAAGCAGGGAGACCAAAACTCACCTTCCCATCCTCATCCCAAAGCATCCCAGGCCAATAGAAACCTCCAACTGATTGCAAAGAGGAGGCTGGGAAAAGATGCTCAGTGCATTTGGGGCTAGCCAGTGTTTAGGGGAAGAAATGTTAACCATTTTAACTCTTTATTTAACTAGACATTTTAGCTGTTTAACTAGATTTTCTCTATTTAATTAGATTTTCTAACTATTTAACTCTCTATCCAGCCTTTCTCCCTCAGGCTGTGGATACTGTGCTGGATCAACTCTTGCTCTGGAGGCTTGAAGATTCATCTCTATTTCTGAGATGTGATGAGACAGGAGAATTCCTCCTACTGGGGCTTTTTTTCCATAGCTTTATTTATTTATAGCTAAGCCAGGCCTTTTAGTCAGAGAATAATTCATTGCCATCTGGTCTGATGAAGCTTTCTTCCTCTGCCAATTTGACAGGACTGAATTCCTGCCTTAAACAGGAGGCTTGAGCATTGTTTGGCACTTCCAATTCTGCTTCAAATCCCATGTAGAAGCACAGAGATGGGAACACACAGCAACAAATCTGCTCTCTTCCTAGAGGTGCACCTCCAGAAACACTGAGTTCTCTGTCTCTGCTATCCACTGAAAGCTTTGCCATCAATCCAGCAGGAGCAGAACTGGTTCCATGCTTGAATGGCTTTCCATGAGGGGTTTTCTGTGGTGGGAACAGCAAGCCAATCCATCAATCTAGTCCTGAAGGAGCAGAATGATGCCAAAGGAGGAGTTCTACAATAAGGCATGCACTAGGAATTACCATGACAGTCAGGGTGGCAATCCTCTGTTGGCAAAGAAAAAAAAACATGGATTCAACAAGAAACATCATTAACCAGAGCTGAACAAGGATAGAAATCATTCCACTTGCTACAATCAGCATCTCCACAAAACCTCTGCTGCTCCTGGCAGACAACATGCCTCCAAAAAAAGGAGCATTAAAACCAGGCTAGGAACCTTCTAGGATGATTTAGTCCTCAATTCTGATCAAAAACTTCTTAAAGCAGCAAGCCAAATTCTTCTGGCCAAGCTCACAGCTCAAGTGTTGAGCACTCCAAGTTCTCCTTGGCTTCTATGGGAGAGCTGCAAACCTCAGAGCCTCCAGGAATGTGACACTGGGAGACTGAGGAATGGGTGCTTGGCATCTGAAAGGCTTGAGCTGGATTTGACAAGGGTGTTTTCAACTGATCCTCTACACCCTGACTTTCAGCCTTTCCATCAATATCCATTATTTGTGTTCTGGATCAGAAGATGATGACATTGGAAATGATTTGTGATGGGATAAAAGCTTCCTAACATGTTTCAAGCACTGCAATAGGTTTTAATCCCTATATTTGAGGCTTCTTGATGTGCTTTAGCTTTGCTGAGGAGGCTTTAAAAGGAACACTGAGGCCAGAATTAAGGTACAAAGAGAGAATATAAAAGATACAAAGGCTGAAGCCACTGGTAAATCTGTGTCTGGTAATATGCAACATGAATTTCAGGCTAACTTCAGTTGGGTGGTTTCCATATCTCTTCATATTTTAGAAGAGGAGAAAAAAAACAGAAATGTCCTTATTATTCTACATGAATTGAAAAGCAGGGAGTTCTATTGAACCTCAAGCTTGATGGCATCTCCTCACAAACCACTTGTGTTGCTCTGAATGGTTTGTTTTCTTCTGCTTTCCAAAGATGGATGAGTTTACTCAGTGAGTGCCTTCAAGACACTTAAAAAGGTCCTCAAGTTGCAGCAAGGGAGGTTTAGATTAGATATAAGGAGGAATTTCTTCACTCAAAGGGTTGTTAAATCTTGGCCCAGGCTGCCCAGGAGTCAGCATCCCTGCAGGGGTTGAAGAAACATTGAGCTGCTCTCCCTAGGGCTATGGAATAGTGGCATGGGGATGATAGGTAGATGCTTGGACTGGATGAGCTTAGAGGTCTCTTCCAACCTTCATGGTATTGTGGATTCAGCACTGAGCACCAAAGACTCAGCTTCATCCTCATGAGATGCTGCCAGTGGTCTCCAGTGGCAACAAACCCAATTCACTCAGCTCAAGTGAAACATTTTGCCTAACACCAAAGCTACTTTTCTCAAGAGAGAAAGAGATTCCTGATGAATAAGCACAGGAGATTTCAAAAGAAATAAAATAGAGTGCTGTCAGCCTGCTTTTTCCCAGACCAGACCAAGCCATTCCAACCTTGTTTTGTTGGCATACCTGGAGAGCTTCATGGATATTGCCATTATAGTCAATGATCTCTGTTGCACCTTGATCACCCTTCTGTCCTGGTGGGCCCTGGAAGAGATTTGCCACACCAAATGCTGAGACCCAGACCAAAGACTCTTCCTCCAGCATTCCACCAGTTGAACTGGAGCTGCTGCTCCAATTGCAACTCCCTAGTGTGGAGCACTGGAAGCTAAGAGCACAAAGCAAACAGATGAGATGGGAAGTAGACTTACTTGTGGCCCTGCAGCTCCTGTGTCACCTCTGTCACCTGTGTCACCCTGTGATGGAATGAGAGTTGAAAAGAGAGATGCCACTTGACAACCCTTTTAAGGATGGTTACCTTCAAGAAAACAACTTAAAAGCATCAACAGAAAGTGAATTGAATTCATTCAAGGAAAAAACATCCCCAAATCTGTGGAGTGGCACAGTTGTGTTGGTCTGGAATCAGAAATCTCCAAGAATCAATCAGACAGATCACTAATGAAGTGATTGGTGTATCTTCCCTATGTTTAATGGTGCTATGACCAAATGCTTGAAGTTAGAGAAATGAAAGAATACAGTCTGAAAACACTCAGCATCCTCAAAAGTTTGTTTTAAAGTATATAAACTTCCCTTTGTGCCATCCAAAGGCTGCTCACTTTCTGACTTCCCTGCTCTGGAGTTGTTGCTCCTGTTGAAAACTTCATGAACAAAATAGCTATCAACCAACATCACATATCCTTTTGGAGTAACAAGGGAATTCAAGGGGCTAGCTTCATTTTTGGGGTGTGCTGGGGAGGTGCTCTAGGTATATTTCCTTTTCTGCTCTCATTCTGGTGTTTGAATCTCCTCCTCTGCTCTTTCCAAATGTGGATGCACAAAAATCATGGCAAAAATCAAGTCAATCTCTTAGGGTTTTGTTCCTGGCATGTGGGGAGACTAATCCACATCAGTTAGCCAGAGAGAAATCAATTTGCCTGAGGGAAAACCAGAGCAGAGGAGAAGTGATGTTGTAAGAGAAAAAGAATTGGAGCCACAGTGTTTAAAAGAGAGAGGATTCCAGTCGAAGAGCTAAAGCTCAAAGTCAGCTCCAGGTTCTTTTTTAGAGAGAAGCTTCCATGAAATATAACATCTAATTCATCCTAAGCATCATTTGTGTTAATTTCTCCACTGAAGAGAGTTTCTTGACTACTAACCTTTGCCCCTTTGGGGCCTCTAGATCCAGGTTCACCTGTTTTCCCCTGTTTGAAGGAAGACAGAGAGGAGACAAATGACAGAGAAATGAGAGTGCAGAGAATAAGAAATCAGTGATGGTTACCATGGTACAGGAAAAATACTTCATTTTACATCACCAAGATGATGGAACTCTAAAGCATCACATTTTATAGTACCCAGAGTAATATACTCTTTAATCCCAGCATGCAAAGGTCACAGATTCCATCCTTCCAGAGGAAAAGGAGTATTGGTGTTAGCAAAGAGTAGCCATCATGAACCCTACTTTGCAGGAATGACCTCCAGGAGAGCTAAGAGAGAGAAAACAGTTAAATAGCCTAAATTAAGGAGAGATTAAAGTGTTACCACAACTTCTTTTCCCAATGGGTCTGGTGAAGAGAATCAGCCTTATTGTGTATTAGGAAAGGAGAAGTTGATGGTATTGACACAGAGGAAGATGTTAAGACCACACTAAACTGTAGTTAGAATGATCTCCTTCTTACAGAGGGAGAAAACAGGGTGCAAAAGGGATTTTTCTCTGCATTCAAGTAGCTACACTGCTTTAAGTGTTCACACTTGGATGTTGGGAGCTGGAGGTCAGGACTGGATTTGGCCAAGTCCATGAGTCTCTCTAGGTAATGTCTTTACTTTGCAGAGCCAACAAAAGGCTCATTCAGACTGTCAACACAACACTGCCATGGGAGGATTGCACAGCACGTTCATGTCACCAAGTTTTACCTCTAATGTTTGAAGGGAAAGATGTGCACAAGAAAATATTCCCAACATAAGATCAGACTGACCTTGGGTCCAGGAATGCCAGGTTCCCCTCGCTCACCCTTCCCAACAGGACCTGCCTCTCCTCTGTCACCCTGGTGCAAGACATAGATAGATAGACTGTGCAAAACCCAGGCCAGGCTCTGACACATCACCAACCAGCCAAAGAAAAGAAACCAGCACAAGACATTGATAAGCTCACCTGGGATTTGTAATGGGTTAGGGAACTAGGATCCCTAGTGTTGTAATTTAGCCATAGAGTGGCAAATAAAAATCCATAAAGAGGAGAGAGAGAGGAGAGAGAGAGAGAAGAGAGAGAGAGGAAAGAGAGAGAGGAGAGAGAGAGGGAGAGGAGGGAGGGAGAGGAGAGAGGGAGAGGAGAGAGGGAGAGGNAGAGGGGAGAGAGAGGAGAGAGAGAGGAGAGAGAGAGGAGAAGAGAGAGGAGAAGAGAGGAGAAGAGAGGAGAGAGAGGAGAGAGAGGAGAGAGGAGAGGAGGAGGAGAGAGGAGGAGAGAGGAGGAGGAGAGAGAACAAAAAAAAAAAAGAAAAGAAAGGAGAGAGAAGGAGGAAGTAAGAAAATAGAGGTTTAGTGGACCTGTATTTTCAGAGCCTGCTATGTAGTCTCAAAGTTCTGCCAGCTCCTTACATTTTCAAGCTCTTTATGCAAACTAAAGTATCTTCTGCCTCTTGAAGAAGTAAGTTTTGGGAGATGCCTTTCCATTGCCTGAGGACATGAGGTTTGCAGCAGCCTGTTGGCCAATGACCCTTACCTTTGTTCCTGGCAGCCCTGGCAGCCCAGGTTCTCCTTGGGGACCAATGAAACCTGGCTCACCCTGGAAAATACAAGAGGAGAGGAATGTTAGATTATTTAGGTAGTTAGCAGGATTTCCTGGCAGCAGCACAAGTTTCTTTTGGTGGTATTTTTTCCCCTCTGTGTTGCTTACAGCTCTCCAGCTGGGATGCAGCAGTTTTATAGACATCCTTTGCCTCACAGGTAACTTTCATGAGCACAAATTCTTGTAGCAAGGCATCACAAAGCACATGAAATGCCAAGGAAACAGGTGTCAAACACAGGGGTTTTTTATGGAGCTAAGGCCTGTTATTATGTCACCTGGAATATTACATTATAAACCAAAGATGATGATGAATAAGCCAATGGACATAAACAGCTGGCTAATCTTGCTTTTAAGCTTTTTTGCCTGCATGGAAATACAGGTATGCTATAGAAGGCAAATAAATTAGCAAGTATTCTTGCACCCTGACCAGTTCAAAGCAAAATAAGGTTTCTAGCAAACCTAGAACCAGAGAAATCTTTCCTGTGGCCATTAGCAAGCTCTTAGTGACCTCAACTCATCAAAAAGCACAACTAAAGGAGTTTTCCCACATGAAGTTCCAGCTGGTTGTGGCTCAAAAGAGGATAAGAAAGGGATAAAACTAACACAAACATGTTCCAAACAAGCATTTTGCTGTCACAGGATAATAATCTTATGGTTTATATGGATTAGTAGAGGAGGTTGGCATTGCAGATGTCAGTAGAACAATGCAGCTTCAAGCATTGCTTTCAGAAGGAAAAGGTGCTCAATAATCTCCACAGTGACTTTATCACAGCTCATTTCTTGACCAGCTAATTGTGGCTTCAGGAAGAAGAAATACACAGGGACTATATGATTCCATGTCAGAGAAGTGTCCTTCAGAGCTTTGGAGTCAAACTCTTCCACTTTGCTCACCACAAGAAAACTTCTGGGCAAAGAAAGCCCAAAGAGAAGTCTCACCTTCTCCCCTAAAAAAACCTCTACAGAGATAAGAAAAAGGTGCTTTGCTAGTGGAACTGATAAGGGAATAAGCTGGTGGATTTATTAGTAGAAGTAGGAGAGTTATACTTTCCCTCTGGGAAGGGCATTAAAAAGGATTTTATATATATATATATATAGCCTGATGGTCATGGGAATGTTGATCTCAGGAGGACTACACTATTCAGCTCATAAGGGAGGAAATGAGCAGGGTAAAAGGAAATCTGATAAAAAAACACAACAAACCCCACCCTCCCTTTTACAAGGTCTCAAGTGTTAATGCTTTTCCTAGCAGTCCAGAACTAGCCAGTTAAAAACAGCTTGTGTGCCTCACTCCTCCCATCTGAAACAATATCTGTGCCTCCTCCTCAGGCTCTCAACTTAGGGGAAAACAAACAACTCTGGTTTCACATTGCCAAATGCTAAAAAGCCTTTATGATTCATTTAGGCACAGAAGTAAAACCTTACAACCTGGCTAAAAAGCCTGAAGCTTCACAAGGAGCTCTACTTGCTTTTTAGGGAGCCTTATTGCTTTCTGCCTGCTTGGAAAATTGTTGCTTTGGAAGGGTGCTAACAAAACCAGGAATCATTCTGATTCATTCTGCAGCCATTAGGCATAGCAAGGTCTTTGTACTTCAAGGCTAATTAGAGCTCAAGTCACTCCTTTGGAGGATTAAAATGAAAATACTCCTTGTACTCAGTGCCTCATCTTTAATTCTTTGCAGTGAATGACTGCTAGATCATCAAGAGTCTGGCCACAAACTGATTGCCTCAGAAAACAAATCTTCTTCCTAATATCCAAACTGAACCTCCCCTGGTGCCACTTGAAGCCATTGTCCTGTCACTTCTTACTTGGGAGAAGAGACCAAGCCCCAAGCTCCTTTCAGGGAGTTGTAGAGAGCAAGAAGATCTTCCCTGAGCCTCCTCTTGTGCAGCCCTAACCAAGCTCAGTTCCCTCAGCTGCTCCTCACAACATTTGTGCATGATGTCATTTACAGTAAGGAGAGAGCTGCTTTGGATATCTCATCCCCTGGAAGTTAGGAGATCAACCAGAGAGATAAAGTATGTGTTTCATGCCAAGTCCTCTGCCTCTGCTTGGAGTCAGGTGAGGGATAGCAGAGAGATGAGTTAATATTCTGTCTTTAGGTGCTTTACTCTCTTCCCAAGTGACATGGTGGAACACATTCAGGGCATCGTTAATTTTCCAACCATTCCTCAAGAGCAACAGGTGCTTGAGAAGCTTTTCTCCAGCATGTCACAGCTTCCTCTGGGAAATAACTGACTGTGCTTGTGTTTCCTTCAGGGCATCAACTGACAGTGAGGAGACCATGAAAAAACACAGGAAGAGCTTTCCAAAACATCCATATGTGCATCAGGAATGGGTCTAGGAAAGTAGGGGATCAAAGACCATTGCTGCACACTCTGAATTCATGTGTGGTACTTGCATGCCCAGCCAGTTTTGCTGCTTGAATCATACAAGTATAGGATTGATAAGGCTGGAAAAGGCCCCTGAGCTCATCAAGCCCAACCTGCCACCCTCAGCACTAAGCCATGGCCCCAAGCATCACCTCTACACACCTATGGAACACTTCCAGGGATGGTGATTCCACTACCTCCCTCCCTGGGCAGCCTGGCCCAATCCATTTTTCACTTCATCTCTTGTGTTCCAGGTGAAAGCCACCCTTCTGACTCAATCTTACCACCAACAAATAAAGCTTAGCAGAACTAATTCTCACAGAGCTGAGACTCAGCTTTGCATTCCTTTTGTTTTCATGTACTTGTTCATGCTATTTCTGACCATGCATGGCCTGCAGGAACTTGGTCTTTTCAGGCACTATGACTTACAAGCTTTAATCTGCACATAACTCACTAGTAACGCAGAAGAAACATGCTCCAGTCCCTTGAGAAAACCACTAGAGATAAATCCTGAATCCTATCAAAATGGACAAGTGTTTGACCTCTGGCTTCTCCCCTTGGTTAGTGGAGAAGTGATCTAAACTAGATACAAACTATGTGCTGAGGTATAGACAGGCTCAGAAGGCAAAGAAAAAGTTTCAAGGAGCTTTTATTCTTTGAAAGAAGAGGTTTTTTGCCAGGAAGGAGAAGCAACCACTCTGATCTGAGTGGGAATCAGTGGGAATGCACTCACTTTGTGCAGCATCCTAGAGCTAAGTGTCTGTAACTGCTAATACAACCACTTCTGCTAGAACTAAACCAACCAGCTCATCTGTATCAGGTTCCCCTAACTCCCCAGACCAACTGGAAGCCAGGGCCTAAAGCAGCTCTGAGAGCAGCTAATGCTGACTAGAATCTCACTCAAACATTTGCAGTTGTCAGTGGAACTCACTGCTGGGGAAGGAGCACAGAGTAATGCTGTAGTCAGAGCTAGTTCTCCACAGCTCAGGTGCAATGAATGCAATTTTCCTTGGCTTGTTCAATTCAGGAAGCCACTGGAAAGCATCCCAAAGGGGAGGACAAGCCTCTGCCATTAAATAAAAAACATGAAAAACTACTATTTGCAAGAATGCAATGTTCTAGTTCATATTTTAATATCAGATACACTGTATGCTTACTCAGAGACAACCAACCTTTCCTTTCCTTTGCATGCCACACCAACCTTTCCTTTCCTTTCCATGCCACACCAACCTTTCCTTTCCTTTCCATGCCACACCAACCTTTCCTTTCCTTTGCATGCCACATCAACCTTTCCTTTCCTTTCCATGCCACACCAACCTTTCCTTTCCTTTCCTTTCCTTTCCATGCCACACCAACCTTTCCTTTCCTTCCCCAGTATAAGAGAGACCACAGTTTATTTACCTTTATCCCAGGGAGCCCAGGAAGGCCAGGAAGACCTGGTTCACCCTAGAGAGGAAAATCACATCTATTAAAGGCATGATTCAGTTATGCTGACATTGTGCAGCAAGATAAAAGAGCCCAGAGTGTTCAAGCAGGACTGATATCTTCAAAATGAGTGACAATTAAATCAAGAGTCCTGTTGGGAAGATGACACTCAGCTTGAAAATACATATAAAAAATTAATTTCTAGTAGTCTTCAGCAGAAGAGAAGGAAAACAAGCAGCTTTGGTTCATTTTACACTCTGCCATTTCACTTCCATGCTTATGGCATGGTTAGTTCTGCTCCCATTTTCAGCTCTGAGCTAGTTATTTGTGCTGTGCAACTGATTTGGCCACAAAGCAGTTCAGAAATGTGCAATTTCAAGCAAGATTGCCTAATTCCAACATCATTTTTCCAGAGTTCTCCATAGCATCATTTCAGGGCTTGTTCTTTAGCTGTGAATACACAGTGTTAGGAAGGATGCTGGGGATGTTGTCTTTTATTGCTTTACTCCCAAAATTACCTTGCTTAGTTAAAATTGGAATGGAAAAGCCTATGGTATTGCATTTGGAAAGGTCATTTTGGAATGACTGAGCACTGAAGGGCTGGATTTTTACATGAAGTTGGTATTAGGCTAAGAGAAGAATGACAGAAATACTCATTTTGAGGTATCAGCTGAAGGGAAAGATGTTATCCAGGGAAATAAAGATGATGAAGAGAAGGAGAGGGGAGGGGGAAAAAGAGCAATAAAATGTGAAGAAAATATGATATTAAAAGCTGGAGATTTTCTTTTAAGACAGAGATGGATCCTAACCAGCATCTTGGATCTGGCTATTCCCTGAACCTTCTGGCAGCTGAACTCTGAAGCCAACTTTTACCTTTGTGATGAGCTGAGCTCTATTGCAGATTTCCTAGCCTCCTGAGCTTGACAGAGGTGCACATTTCAGCTCTGACTCACACACATTGTGCTCTTTAAAGCATATACATGTATATAAACACACACACAAATATAATAGAGGTGTTCATCAGCCTCCAGCACACAGAGATACCTCTTTGGGGCACTAATATGAAATAGATTTGATGTGCTAATCATAAAACTGCACTCTGCTAGCAAGTCAAACACACAACAGAGGCTCTGTAAATCATTTGATCTCTGGAGGGATCTCTGTTACCTAAGGACTTCCAAGCTGAGTGCCTGGGGAATGAGATCCAGGAGCCTGCTGATAAATCCCTGCTCATTTTCCCTTCCATGGCAGCCAGCTAATGAGAGGATGAATCTCCACAGGCTCTCAAGAGCATTTTCTAGTCTATTACTCAAGCAAATCATACACTGCAGACTGAATGATTAGCTAGCTTTGATTAACCTGCCTAATTAAAACTGCATTTTACTGAACAACTGCCTCTGCAACCATAATAGTCAGGGGTTAGGCTGTTCTAATGTTGACTTAGAGCACTGATGAGTTACAATTGCTCAAACAAAAAGGCTTTACTCCTCAGTTTCTTGGCTATTTCTATGTGGTTTGGCTTAGCCACCAAAGTACTCAGGTACTTGGAAAGGAAACCAAACCCTTTCCCATTAATACCTTTTGTCCTGGCCTTCCAGATTCACCAGGTTCACCCTAAAAGAGATGAAAGACATGAGATCTGCAGTTAAAAATAGAGCAAATAACAACATTTTTGGCCTTCCAGATTCACCAGGTTCACCCTAAAAGAGATGAAAGACATGAGATCTGCAGTTAAAAATAGAGCATATAACAACCTTCTTAGCACCCAAAATGACACTGCAAAGTAAGCCAGACCAATCACCCCTGGACAAGTGCTTGAAAGCAAAAATTACCTTAATTCCTGCAGCAGAAGAGCCAGGGTCACCCTGATTAAAAAAATACACAAGAAATAGTCACATTTATTACATAGACTGATTTTCAGGAGACAGATGTAACAAAAGATGCAAGAGTATATAGGAAAATTGAGAGCTATGATACAAAATAAGTACCTCTATAGCTAGCTATTTAGCTATACAGCTATCTATTTAGCTATACAGCTATCTATTTAGCTAAATAGATACCTATATAGCTAGGTTACCTTTCCTCTGGGCTGCTACACAGGAATTTACCCAAGGAAATAAATCCCTGTGATTCAGAAAAGGAAGAGTAATGTTCTCAAGAAGATGCAGAGAGGATTTGATCTCATTCACCCAAAAAGCATAATAGTCAAGGTGAAATCTCCCAGCCAATGCTGCAAAGATAATAATTGCCCATTTTATGTCCTAAAGGCAGAGGATGGGACATCCTTTGACATCTCTAACTTGCTGAGATAATTTACTGTTATTTGCAAAGGAGGTGAGGAATCTTCTGGACCTGATTCTACAGAGGGCAAGTGTTGGGACTCCAGTGAAAAAGCTTTTTTTGTGTCAATAAAGGTTCACCAGTGACCTGTGTGTTTATTTCCCATCAGGACAGGTCACAGCTCTATTTCCACAGCCTATTTAAACTGATAGATAATGAAGTGTTCCACTTGACAGAAGGAGAGAGCTGTGGCATTAAGGTGGTCAGCACTCCAAATGATTTGCCTAATGTTTGGCTGGATTTGAGAGGCAGGAATATGCTGCAAGGGCAGAGGATCAGGGAATGACTACAGAAGTGTTCTGGCAATGCCATAGTTTGAGAGTTGCTTTGGGTTTAGGGTCATTTTTGGGGGACTAGTCTGATGAAATTCAATGGTAGCAGATAAGCTGCTCACTGCTCCTTGAAGAAGAGAACAAGATCTCCTCTCTGCAGTGACTCCAGCTTGCTCTGGAGTGAATAAAACACAAAAATCACTATTAGGAAGAGCTGATCCATGTCCAGAAACCTGAGCTGCCTCATTTTTCTAGGCATGCATGAATACTGCTTCTGCTATTCCCTTACAAGCACATGCAACTGCAAAGCCTCAAGGCCTTTTTATAGCTATAAAAAGTGGCAAAGCAACTGGTAGGAGACATCCAGCAGCTAATCATCTTCCCAAGAGCATGAGGGATATGGGGAAGAGAAGACACAAAGGATTTCTAAGCCACCTTGATGCAAGAATAGCTTGAGAAATGAACCACAACCTTCTCCTTGCACTGAGCTGGGATGGTTGGACTTGATGATCTTAGAGGTCTCTTCCAACCTCAAGGATTCAGGGACTAAACTGATGGGAATTGGTTAAGCAATGACACATAGAGGGCTCCAAGGAGAAATCCTGATGCTTTTGCCCAAGTCTAGTCACTAAAATGAATGTTTTTAGAAGCATGAGAGAGTTCTGACTGACTCTTCTTGCTGTGCACCACAAGCTTTGCTCTGACTGCTAAAGACTAGGAGTTGGGCAACTAAAACTGATTTAAAACCTCAAGTTCTCACATCAAATTAATCAAAGCAAAGTCAAATATAGTTTTGGCAATGCCTCCTCAAACTCAAGTTCCAATTTGGGTGTGAGACTCCTATAAAATTCATCCAAAGTCAAATATAGTTTTGGCAATGCCTACTCTTTAGTGACTTCTCTCCCACATTAAAGCAGTGAACTGGCAAAGTTGTTGCTGATCTCAACTGGCAAAAATACTTCCAAAATGGGTTTTTCTCTCCCAAAAATGAGTTTTTCTCTCCCAAAATGAGTTTCTCTCTCCCAAAAATGAGTTTCTCTCTCCAACTCTCACTTGCCCAGCTGGCAATTGGGAGAGAAGTTACCTAGCACAATATCTTCTTTTTGGACCAATATTAGTTTGGTGAGGGGAAAACAGAAAGGGGATGATAAAAGGATAGATCAGACCAGTTTAAAAGGCATTTTTCTGTTGATCAAATGATTATTTTGATGAGCTGATTATATTTCCAGCATGGCTCCACCATGCATTTCCTTCTCTACTAAGAACTAGTGTACCTTTTCTCCTGTGTCCCCCTTTGCTCCATGTTCTCCAGCATCACCCTATAATTAAAACACACATTTGATGGTCATGATTTGATGTATGCACATCACAGGCATTGGCCCAGGCTGCCCAAGGAGGTGGTTCAGTCTCCATCCCTGCAGGGGTTGAAGAAATGCATAGATGTGGTACTCAGGGCCATGGTTTAGTGGCATGGAGGTGATAGGTAGATGGTTAGACTTGATGAGCTTAGAGGTCTCTTCCCACCTCCATGATTCTGTGAGGAATGGACAACTGCACTTTTGGTCTGTGGAGAAGTGGTTATCCATCTCTCCTTGAGAGCCTGTGGTGTTAGCACACTGCTACCCAAGAGCACAGGTGACAAAGCATCAAACCCAAGCTATGAGAGCTGTGTGGCTCTCTCATTTCTTCAGCCAGGCTCACCTGTTTCTGGCACTAAGCACAGGATTAGCTGCACAGTTGCTCCACTGTGTAGCCTTTCACAGATGAGCACTGCTCTCTGGGATTAATCCCACTGCAGTGATCCCAGATCAGGAACTCCCATCAGTAGCTCTTGTTTGATGTCTAAGAGGCTGCAGAATGCTGCCCAAGTTCTAGGTACTAGCTGTGTTTCTTCTCTTTTAAGCCTGGGAATTCTCCAACATAGAAGCACTACAAAGGAAGGGAAACATGCCTCACCTTTTCTCCTCTTTCTCCAGGGTCACCCTGGTGAAAAGAATTGGAGCAGAGAAGGCAGAAGTTACTAACACAAGTAAAAATCAAAGTCTTAGTATTGCTGTCATTAGTATGTCAAGTGCTGACAATCATCTCCCTCCTGATGACATTGTCTCCCAGGAGGAAATCCTGCCAGAAAACCTTCAATAAAGAGTAAAATAGCTAACTTGAACTTTACTTAACAGGCATTATATCTTCAAATCATTTTCAAAGCTTGAGGAGTTGCATATAAGTCATTTTGGCCTAGAGGAAACCCTGACCAACAGGCAGGTGCCCTGGTGAAGTGGCCTGCCAGGAGCTAGGTGACTCTTAACATTTGGTTCTCCTTGTTTTGGGAATGAACATAAGGAAAAAACCAAAGGCTGAGTGTGAAGGGAAACCCTTCTGATTCTGTTAATGGCTTAGAAGGCTCCTCAGGAGAGACAAAATGCCTTAAGTGTCTCCAACTAAGTCATAACTGATTCAGAGCTCCTTACAAACACAAGATAGCTTATCATTCTGCCCAAATGAGAACTTCCTTCTGAAGCTGGCTCAATGGCAAAATGCACTTTTGCATGCCAGCCTGATCCTCACCATTCCTCTCTGCATTTCTGCCTCAGAAGGGCACTCTGGCTTATCTCCATCCCTTCTGATAGCTAACAGTCGCTTTGGCAACTCAACCACTACAGCAGGGAAGAGGAATTGAGCATCAACTGCCACAATTTGGCTGCTTCTCTACACCAAGGAAGAAAAGGTCAGGCTCCCATATGGTTTATTTTCATTCTTGATGGACAGGCAGGCAGTAGTTGATGTCAAATGCCTGCCTTGCCTGTCTGTCAGCAGCAGGGTGATGCACAGAATCAGCTGAGGAGCACATGTGCACTGTTGGACAGGCTCACAGCTAATGGAATGAGGATTTAGCTCCAAAAGGCCCACAGATCTCCTCAGCTGGGATATGTCAAGCTGTCTTGTAGATCAAGCTGTCATAAGCTTTATGTTCTATTGCACTTGTTCAGCGTTAAACCAGCAGGACAAGTTATTCAGCAGTAAGTGCAAAGAGACAATCAGCTCCATGCTTCTAATGAGGCTTGCTGTTAACTTCCATAATAGCAGGATCAGCCCTCAGGATTTAACCCTGACATTCAGCAGAGAATTGACCACAGCAGCACTTGAAAAGAAGCCCGAAACCCATTGTGAGGAGCAGAAACAAAGCCTAGTCTAAAAAGGTCCTCCCATTCCCAAACACTTGCAGGCACACTGTATTCTCTTGGCAGTGGTTGCATATGCATCAGTGGCACTGACTGGGATTATCCGTGCACAGCAGAAGAATATCCTTCTTCAGGGTGTCAAGCCTCTCACAGCACTGCTGGCTGGAGGCAGCAGATCATTAAAAGCCACATAAAGCCAAGTTTGAAAGCAAGGCTGTCATCTAGACATGCATTCACCCACTGGGAGCTTCTGCTTGGAAGCCACTTTCAATACCAACCTTGAGCCCTACTGCTCCCTTCTCTCCTGCCATGCCAGGCAAACCAGGTTCACCCTGCAGGCAAAGAAAACAAGGGAAAGCATTAACAAAGACAACTTAGAAACACTGCAAGGAAAGATTATTGTAAATGATGCTGACATTCACACTTCTGATCTCATACCAAAGGCAGATAATGAAAGAAAATGAGAAGGGCCCATTGCAGAAATGGAAGAGTTTGGGAGAAGAGACAGTGTTTTAATCATTAAAATATACTTTACTTGTCCATAAAATATAAAATATACTTTACTTGTCCATTTCAGCTCACGCTCTTATATCACCAGCTGGAAAGTTGATTTAAAAGGTTTAAAAAGGTTTGGGATTACAGCAACATTCCAAAGTTGAGGTACATTTAAAGGATAGTATAAATATATATAGAGAGAAAGTAAATATATAATATATATAGCACTATATAATTACATAATATATATTATCTATTTAGTATATATAACGTATATGCCATGTCTTTGCATATGTGTCACGTATAATACACATCTTACGCATTTTACGTATGCGTCACGCATAATACGCATCTTATGTATTTTGCGTATGCGTCACGTATTTTGCGTATCATACGCATCTTGCTTATGAGTCACGTACAATACGTATGCACCACGTATACGCCACATCTTTTATGCAGGCGCCACGTCTATTACGGATACACCACGTCTGTTACGTCTTTTACGTACACGGCGCGCGTGTTGCGCGTGTGACGCATACTCCACGTATCTTACGTATTTTACGTCTACGCCACGTACATTACGTATCTTACGTAGATTACGTATCTTATGTAGATTACATACGCACCACATACATTATGTACATTACCTACATTACGTACATGCCACATCTATTACATATATGCCACGTCTATTACGTATACGCCACATCTATTATGTATATTACGTACATTACTTACTTTACCACACACATATAGTGTGTGGCATATTACGTACATTACGTACATTACGTACATTACCTACACGCCACATATACACATATATTAAGTACATTACGTATGTTACCTACGTGCCACGTATATATGTACGTTACTTACGTTACCTACGCGTCACATATATCACCTACGTTATGTAGGTTACCTATGCACGACGTATATTACCTACGCTACCTACACGCCACGTAGATTACGTACGTTACCTACGCTANTACATTATGTACATTACCTACATTACGTACATGCCACATCTATTACATATATGCCACGTCTATTACGTATACGCCACATCTATTATGTATATTACGTACACACCACTTATATTTTGTATACGCCATGTATATTACGTATGAGCCATGTATGCACCGCATCTGTGCCACGTCTGTTACTCATACGCCACATCTGTGCCACGTCTATTACTCATACGCCACATCTATTACTCATACGCCACGTAAACGCCACGTATACGCCACAGATCTTAGGTCTACACCCTGTAAATTACGTATCCTATGTAGATTACGTATACGCCACGTATACACGCATATTACGTATATTACATACATTACGTACATTACCTACACGCCACGTATACACGCATATTACGTATATTACGTACATTACCTACATTACCTACACGCCACGTATACACGCATATTACGTATATTACGTACATTACTTACATTACCTACACGCCATGTATACACGCATATTACGTATATTACGTACATTACTTACATTACCTACACGCCACGTATACACGCATATTACGTATATTACGTACATTACCTACATTACCTACACGCCACGTATACACGCATATTACGTATATTACGTACATTACTTACATTACCTACACGCCATGTATACACGCATATTACGTATATTACGTACATTACCTACATTACCTACACGCCACGTATACACGCATATTACGTATATTACGTACATTACCTACACGCCACGTATACACGCATATTACGTACATTACGTACATTACGTACATTACCTACACGCCACATATACACATATATTAAGTACATTACGTATGTTACCTACGTGCCACGTATATATGTACGTTACTTACGTTACCTACGCGTCACATATATCACCTACGTTATGTAGGTTACCTATGCACGACGTATATTACCTACGCTACCTACACGCCACGTAGATTACGTACGTTACCTACGCTATGTACGTTACTTATCCAGTTTATGTATATATATATACACACACACACATATAGTGTGTGTATACATATATTCTTCCATAGTTCAAGGAATCACCAATAATTTTCCTAAGTCAATAAACAAATCGTTTACAAACTTCTTCCCCTGCCTCCAAATTTTAAACCAAGTTTTTCCCTCAACCAAACCAAACACACAAAAAGCCCAAATAAACCCTGAAAGACATTTCCTAGTGTGTCTTTCCCAGATTTATGAGAAATAAACAGATATTACTTATTCTAGGCAAAATCATCAAGCAATGGTTCAACTGTCTTGTAGAACATGCTAACCTAATAACTCTAGTTAGCACTTTTATTCTAAGGCAGAAGGAAACACTATAAGCAATCAGTCTAAGTTATCATGTAGTGCTGCTAAAAACATGGCAAACAACCCTCAATGTGGCATTTTCCTTTTGGTATGCACTGCAAGCGCTGTGGAAGTTGAGGAGGGATGCTAGTGCTTGTGAGAACAACAGATGGAGAACACTCTTGACAGTCAGGGAGAGAAATGAGTTCAGCTTCATCACCTAGACTCTGCCAGCAAACCTTTAGCAATGAGGTTTGTATTGTGATCTCTCCTTCTGGAGAGCTGCTTGGGACTCTGGAGGGAACTTGGTGACACTCTGCAAGGTGACACTGGCTTGCCTGAGCTGCCATTGCCTTCTGGTGCTGTTCAAGGACGTTTGTTTGCTTTAGTTCTCTGGGGTTTTTTCTCCCCAATTTCAATGCCACATTATTCTCCACCTGGGTTTCTCTTCCTCCTCAGCTCACAGGTTGTATCAACAATGTATTGGCTCTGTCTAAATGCCCCCCAAAAACAAGAGAAGTGCTTGCATCATGGCAGTGAGGTACAAATAAGGGAAAAATACTTGCAGAAATAGGTAGTTTACAAATATACACACTACATATATATTATACCCACTCTCTCCCTACACATATATATTATACCCACTCTCTCTCTCCATATATAATATACTCTCTCTATATAAAATACTCTCTATTAAATTCTCTCTCTATATATATAAAACTCTCTCTATATATATAAAATACTCTCTCTCTATATATAAAATACTCTATATATATAAAATACTCTCTCTATATAAAATACTCTATATATATTAAATACTCTCTATATATATATAAAATACACTCTCTGTATATAAAATATTCTCTCTATAAA
>VWZO01017880.1:25237-40759 GCA_013396975.1 Bucco capensis
CCCTCAATACAGAAAGGACATGGATCTGATGGAGCAGGTCCAGAGGAGGCCACAAAAATGATCAGGGGGCTGGAACACCTCTCCTATGAGGACAGGCTGAAGGAGCTGGGATTGTTCAGCCTGGAGAAGAGAAGACTTCGGGGGGACCTAATAGTGACTTTCCAGTACTTAAAGGGAACTTATAAGAAGGCTGCAGAGGGCCTGTTTGCAAAGGCCTGCAGTGAAAGAACAAGGGGCAATGGTTTTAAACTGGAGAGGAGGAGATTTAAATTGGACATTAGGAAGAAGTTCCTCACCACAAGGGTGGTGGAACACTGGCCCAGGTTGCCCAGGGAGGTGGTTGAGTTGCCATCCCTGGAGGCATTGCAGGTGAGGCTTGCCAGGGCTCTGGGCAACCTGATCTAGTTGGGGATGTCCCTGCCCAGTGCAGGGGGGTTGCACTAGATGACCTCCAGAGCTCCCTTCCAACCCAAACCAGTCTATGATTCTATGAAACCAACCACCAAAAACCCCACTCCAAAGCCGGAGAATCCAAATGCTCCTGATGATGTGTGAAAGAAATGGATGGATCTCAGAAAACCATAAGGATTGCTGCTTCCAAATGGGAGGCCATTGGGGTTTTCTTCTCCTGGTCCTGGGAAGTGAGGCAGAATCCTCTATTCTTGGGAGATGCAGGGATTGCTGGACCATTGCTCCAAGGGAAAGGGCTAGTGGTGGTAATTCTGGCTCCTGGATCCACTGATGTGATACTGATCCAAGTGGGCTAACCCCTGAAACACTCCAAGCAGAGCTTTCCTCTATCACTATTATCAAATAGGCTCTAAATGTTTACATCTTAAGCAGTTCTCTGTTGACTTTTCACACATGAACCTGTCACATTTTGGGTGTGTTTAAGGTCTTCCCATAAAAATCCCTCCCTCAGGAGGCCAGCCTGACTCCAGCACAACACAAAACTCCCTTCACAGCTCATACCCACTACTCAACTCAAGGAATGGGTTTGCCTCTTCCCTTTCTAAGCACTGAGGAAGCTCATAAAGCTTCCTAAAGCCATCCAGCTATATTAAATTACCACTTGGAAGCTCTCAAGAGAAAAGTTACTATTTGAAGGTAGAATGAACATTCCCTTCCTAATGCTATCCCTCCAAAGTAAACTGTGAAATGTGCTGCTCTGCTCAGCACTTTGTGCCTGCTGCTTGCAGCTGTCAGCCTGGGGAATGGATGTCATGCAAGACATGGCACATGTCTCCAGGAAAAGATCTCTTGTCCCCTTCCCTGCTGGCACCATTCCAGCTCCTCCAGTTATTTACTAAGGAGATATTTGCATAGTCTTGCTGGCATGGTGCTCTTCAAAAGAATCATTCAGACAAAAGCAGCAAGAAATATTGTATCCAATTAGCATTTTATCCATTTTCTGGTCCTTTGAAGCCTTTACTCAGTCTGGAAAGAGTTCTGGTGTCTCATTGTCACTTGGGAAGAAGAATCCTCACCAACACAGCTACCTTCTGAGGCATGCTCACAAAACTCAGGGCAATGAAAAGCTTCCCCCTGTTCAATATATTCATCAATGATCTGGATGAAGGGGAGAGTGTTCCCTCAGCAAGTGTGCAGATGATCCCAAGCTTGGAGCAGTGGCTAGCACACCAGGAGGTGTGCTGCCATCCAGAGTGACCTGGACAGGCTAGAGACATGGGCAGGGAGAGACTTAGTGACATTTAACAAGGGGAAGTGTAAAGTACTGCATGTGGGAAAGAACAAGCCCATGGATCAGTCCAGACTGGGAACTGATGTGTTGGAGAAGAGCCCTGGGGAAAAAGCTCTTTCTAAGTGTGACATTTGTGTGTTACACTGCAAGCTCCATCTGCTTTGGGGTTTTATAGGAGGTCATAGAAACACTAATTTTTTTTTCTTCCCTCTTTAATCCCAGTCTCTTCGTTCTTCCAAGAACTTTCCAGAAGCAATTATGAGTCTTCCTATTGCTTCAGTTAGTCATGCACTGAGTTGCAGCTCATGGGAGCTGGAGTGATGTGCCTACAGCAAGATGATGACAGCCAATGTTGACTCCATACCATCTAAAATGTATTTAATTAGCAAACCAGATCCTGTAGGTCAGGAGTGATTCCTCTTCTACTAAGACATGTGTCTCATCCTGAAATGAGAGCTTCAGTCATCCAGTTCAAACTGGTGTGGTGATGAGGGAGTGGGATGCTCATTCAAGCAGGCAACGTGCAACTTGCCAGGCTAGAGACATGGGCAGGGAGAAACTTAGTGCAATTTAACAAGGGGAAGTGTGCAGTACTGCATGTGGGAAAGAACAAGCCCATGGATCAGTCCAGACTGGGAACTGATGTGTTGGAGAAGAGCCCTGGGGAAAAAGCTCTAGGAGTGCTGGTGGCTAGGAGGATGCCCATGAGGCAGCAATGTGCCCTTGTGGCCAAGAGGCCAATGGCATCCTAGGATGCATGAAGAGGAGCGTGGCCAGCAGAGCCAGAGAGGTTCTTCTCCCCTCTCCTGTGCCCTGGGGAGGCCTCCCCTGGAATGCTGTGTCCAGTTGTGGGCCCCTCAGCTCCAGAAGGATAGGGAGCTGCTGGAGAGAGTCCAGCCCAGGGCCAGCAAGATGCTGAAAGGAGTGGAGCATGTGCCCTAGGAGGACAGGCTGAGAGAGCTGGGTCTCTTCAGCCTGGACAAGAGGAGACTGAGAGGAGACCTCAGCAATGCTTAGAAATATGGGAAGGGTGAGTGTGAGGAGGAGAGAGCCAGGCTCTGCTCCATGGCATCCAATGGTAGGACAAGAGGCAATGGGAGCAAGTTGGAGCACAGGAGGTTTAATATTAACAGGAGGAGGAACTTGTTTGCAGTTCAGGTGCCAGAGCACTGGCCCAGGCTGCCCAGGAGCCTGTGGAGTCTCCTTGTCTGGAGCCATTGCAGAGCTGCCTGGACACATTGCTGTGTGAGCTGGTCTAGGTGCTCCTGCTCTGGCAGGGGGGTTGCACTAGATGATCTTTCTCTGTCCCTTCCAACCCCTAACATACTGTGATACTTTCCTACTGTCTCCCACAGCATCCTCCTGGAGTAGCTCATGGCTTTGTGTCCTGTTTGCTGGGTGACAAACTGAGCCCTAAGAGTGTTGGTAAATGGAGTTAATCTAGTTGGTGACCAGTCACAAGTGGTATGGCCAGTTCTCTTCAACATCTTTCTCACTGATCCCTCCATAAGTCTGCAGATGACACCTTATCCTGGGGCTGAAGCTGACTGATAACCCACTGGAGATTCCATTTGCTTCCAAGCTCCTAATGGAACTAAAAAACTCACTCCCATAGCTGAATAGTGGTAAAAAAATGCATCCATTCTCACACACACACAGAGGAAAAAATAAACCAAAAACATGAGGGAGAGGAGAATATTCTGAGTGTTTCAGTAGATTTTTGGATGTTCACATTGTGCATGTCATCTATCTGTTATTAGCCAACTGGAAGCGAAGAGGACTTACTATCAATCCTTGTTCTCCTGGTTTTCCTGGTTCACCCTTAAAAGAAAAAGAAAGGAGGGAATCATTTCATGACCAAGTCTAGAAGTCAGTTTTATCTCTAATAATAATAAAAAAGCAGCTTAAAAATGTCCTTTCTTAAACAGGTATGGCAGGAGAGGACAGTAGTAAGGAGCAGGATGGTGACACCAGTCTGGATGGAGCAGCATTAGGAACTGATTTTCCCTAATGGTATAAAGCTTAAGATAGGCACAGCTTAAAAAACAAGGAAAAACAAACCATCTAAAGGCAAAAAATCACTAGCAGTGATTTTTCTCTCCTGGTAGGAGAAACACTGAATATTCCCTTTGCTCCATGCACAGAACTGTCAGCAACACAAAGGTGATTCTGCTAACCTCTTGCACATCAACCCTAAACCCAGCATCCCTGCAGGCTCATCCCCCACTACCTCAAAAACAGAAGCAACTCTGCTGAATTTGACCACATTTCAAGACACAAAGTTTGATCAACATGAAATGAGTCTGTGGTCCAAGTGAAGCAAAACAGCAGCAGGCTTTTCAGGTCATTTCATAACCTTGAGCTACTACTTCCAAGGGCAATGATGGTAAAAAAGAACTGCAGGTTTAACTTGGCAAGCCCTGCTGGATCTTCACAGGAAGTTTTAGGAGAGGCTTCCTATGATCATCACGTTGGATTTGTAGCAGAGACTTCCTATGATCATCACATTGGATTTGTACAGCTAACACCATTTGGGATGAGGCATCCTGAATAGAGCTAGAAGGAGGATGTAGATTGCTGCTTCTCCAGTTTTATGCCTCCCTGTCTTGGCCTCATAGAATGAGTTATGTTTTCTCTTCAGAAGAAAACCCTGTTTTAGCTTCCAGGGCTGCTCCTCACCTTGCTGCTTGACTCAGTTTCACTTCTCCTGAGTGTAAGTGCATCTGTGCTCAGCTGTCACATCTCCTCCTTGCCTGGGATTCTGATGCCACACTGGGCATTCAGGAGGAAAAGAGCTCTACTACTTCAAAACCATACTTATATTTTGGTGGACAAAGAAAAAAGTCATGTTTTCATGAGAAAAGTGTGTAATCATCAGGTGAGCAAGTGCCTACTGGTGTAAGGATGGCAGAATCTGACTTTGGGCAGTATTTAATTGTTTTAACTTCATTTATTTTGAGGTTAAACCACTAGGAAGGAAGAAGTCAAGCCTGCCCATGCTACAGCATCTTTCACTCAGCTTGATCTTGAAGGCTGAGTAGAAACATTTACTACTTGTGTAGAAGGCCAGACCTTCCTCACATAGCTGAGAAACCTCAGAATGTGCATGGAAACTGCCAGGGTAGGAGGCAAAAACCTAAGTGTTCCTCTTGGCCTTGCTCTAGAATCACAGAACATCATCAGCAAGGCTGCAAGAGACCTCTAAGATCAAGTCCAACATGGCTTTGTGTGTGTGACCTCAGGTACACCCCAAAACCTGCCTGTGGTACAGCTTCCACATACTTTACTTGCCAACCTGACCACAGAAACTTCTTTAAAGCAGACCTGGCAAAGACTTGAGAAGAATTGAGCCATCAGGAGAGCATCAGAGTGACTCACTGGTATGCCAGGCATCCCACGGGGACCATCTTTGCCAGTATCTCCTGGAGGACCTCTGGGTCCTGGGGGTCCTGGAGGTCCAGGGGGTCCAGCTTGTCCTTGGTCCCCCTAAACCAACAAAAAACACTGATCACAGGTTTGTTTTAGTGTCATCAAGCACACAAAAAACCCACATTGCTTTCCCCAGAAAGAGTGCAAGACAGGCTAAAAGATGCTGCTGCTTCCCTGCTGATGGCAGAGGCTGCACTTGGCCTTGGATCTGCACAGTGCAAGTCATTAGCCACAAAGCAGCAGCTTCAAACTCTAAACCCTTTGTCCTACAACAGGACACAAGCCAAAAGAATTTAGGGTAACCTTGCCATATTTGACTCCTCTAAGTCCTCCAGAGCAAATAACTCTTTTTCAAGAAGCAACTGTTTAGCATCACCAGAACAAAGTCGAGGGGAAAAAGAAGAGTCAGATGTGAGCATTGAGAGGGGGAAAACTGTGTGAAATTTTTATAGTGACAATTAGCAAAGATCTTCATCTGGAAAAGCCAATTTTCATGGGATTTGCACCAAGATATTCCCCTTCTCCATTCAAAATGACACCAAAGCCCTGAAACGAGCTGATTGCAGCTGAAATTTAGCAAAGACACCCATGGCTTTGGAATGGCTAAGATCATGAACAGTTGCTTTCTTGCCAAAATAATAATAAAGAAAAGCAGGGATCTGACCAAAAAGGAGAGGAAAGAGGGAAGGGAATGTGAGGATGGCCCAGAGTGCAGCCAGGGGAAGCACTACCTTAATGAGTCTCCGCTTTATGAGCTGCTGATCAGCTGATAGAAAGCCATGATTGATTTTAGGAAACACCATCTGCTCACGCAGGGGAGGGTCAAAGGTTGAAGATCAGAGATGAGAGAGTTGAAGAATAGACATCACAAGGCCCCAGAAAGAAATAAAGACATAAGTCATTAGAGTTGTCATAGGCTCAACAATCAGAGCAAACTGGTGCTTCTGCCTGACAGGAGCTGTGCCTTTTCTTCTGGAGATGTTTTACCTCTCCTAGACAGGACAAAACCACCTCATGAATGAATTAGATGCAGTTCACTCCTTCTTTAATATTTTCTCCCTGTGAGAATATTGATTTTTCCCTCTAAAAATCAGCATTTTTCTATGCAAAGCTTCTAGAGACAAAGCACCAGTTCAACCCTCAGCCAGGTTTTCCTAACCAGCATACTGTGCCATGAAGAAGAGTGTCTTTGGAGGAAAGCTTGGAGCTCCAGCTTGATCAGATTGCTTCCATCCTTCCTGCTTCGTTGGAGATAAATCCAGATAGCCAAATTCAACCTCTGATAGCCAACTCCAAGAGCTGACTTCCCACCTAACCAGCAGAGTGCAGGGACATTTGCCACTCTCCTGTATGCCTCAGGAAAGGAGAATGGCAGAGAAAGCTCAGCTGAAAAGATAAACACTGAGCAAGATGCTGGGGAATGTGGACTAACACTACACAAAGTTCATCATTTAATTCCAGGTTTTGCATTAGCATTACTTAGAATAATGCCAAGCTAGTGTGGAGTTGGCTTAGGTCCACAAGAAGGGATTTCTTGGTTAAAAAACCACCCCAATTGTTCATGTGCACCTTGATGCTGATCCAGAAAGGCCTGACTGAAGAGCAACACGTGTCAGCCACAAACCTTGATGGTGAGGATCTGATTACTGTGCAGAGCAGCCACTGTGGGGAAGCCTGGCAGACCCTGGGGACACAGCACAACATGGGACCAAAAAGGGCACGACACAAAAACAGCACACAGACAATTGACTGCCAGACAGACAACAGCTTTAGGAGACCCTTCACATGGCCAGCTGACAGCAAACAGCTTCTGTGTCATATGGCAAACAGTTAGCTTTGCTCTAGGCTGCAGGTTTCTTGCCAACAGCAAGAGGTTCTAAAAGGAGCAAGGGCACAGAGGTGACTTTCCTTCCAATGACAATAAATCGTGCTCATTTGGCTTTGTTAGCCTATCAGCCAGGGGATGACTGAGCCATTTTCACACCAAAGGGGTTAGATGCATCCAAGAGATGTATGGAGAAAGCTCTGGCTCTGGATTGCTGCACAACTGGGCAGCACTGAGGGTGGATTTTGGAGCTCCTTTGTCTCATGAGCCATCCTGCTCCTCACAGTCTGTTTAACATATGACATTCAGCACATCAACTAGTGGTACACACACAATCCTAAACACTCAACAACAATCTACAGCTAGAGCTTGGCTAGTCCACAATGGCCAAGGTCAACATTTCCAACACATACACAGCAGTATTCCCAGATCCAGGGCACAATGTTTCCCCTCAAGTGCTGTGTGCTGCACATGGTTCCTCACATCCTACTCTACACACAATTGGTACTGTATAGGTCCAGAACAGCAGAGTGTGGCCTGCTGTGGCAAGAAAAGGGCTGAATTTTGCTCTCAGTTCAACATTTTCCTTGTGCTGCATTGCAGGGTGGAAATTAGACCTTCTGATCAAGCCAAAACCCTCAGAGTGTTGAGCAACAAACTCCTGAAGCAAGCAAGCCCCAAGTCCTCTCTTTGCTTTGAGCAAAGATTTCACTGCTCTAGGGAATTGTTCAGTGAGCTGAAATCTCCTCTTTAGAAACAAATACAAAGCAAACAAAGCCCAAAAAAGGCTCGAACTCCACAGATTTAAAGAAACTCCTTCCTGAGACACTGCTAAGGCAAGCATGATCCATCCTTTAGAAGACAGATGTATCAGATTTGCGTTTATCTTGCTTATGGAATAGAAGTTCAAGAAGTTATTAGATGGCCAAGTGCCAAACATCTTTACATCTGTGCCTTATTAGCTCTGCTGTGCTCATAGGCCATTCCTGCCCTAGATAAAACTCCAAGAGCCATGTAATGGAAACAAGTATAAACCAAGAAATCAACACAAGAACTAAAAATCTGAGGATTCCCAAGTAAGACAAAGCTTTCTTTCCTTTGCCCAAAGCAGGCATCATCTCAGACCTAACAGTCCAAGGCATGCAATGACTGCTTGGACCTGGATCATCTCTCCCCAGATCTAACACAGCTATTTGGAGAGAGCCAGAAATATGGCAGTAAAGAAACTCTGAGTGCAGAGTTTTTGCATGAGTGGAAGTTTTTAGAGAAGACATCACATCTTCTGGCATCCATGGCAGAGAATGCTGGCACACAAGGACCTTCTAAAAGGGCTATCTCCCCTAGAAAATGACTTCCCTTCCTTTCCTGTCCCTCTGCTATAAATAGAGCTGCAAATATGCCCTAGATCTGCTTTATTTTTGCCCCTTGTATCTCAAGCTGTTGTCAAAGTCAGTCCATGTTCTCTTTATTTGGTTTGATCCTTGCACTGCAGATAGGCACAGCTCTTGTTCTCCTCCCTGGGAGGCCAGCACAGAACAACAAAACACTGCAGTGCCTCAACAGCAACCATGGGCCCACGAGATTCCTCTGATGACAGCAACTCCAAGCTCACCCTGGAACCATCTCTTGCACGCCTCACTGCAATTTTCTGCCCAAATATCACACAAAACATGATGCTTGGTGAAGGCTAACAGGCACCTGACCACATGCCCTGCCTCCCTACATGGAAATGTACAGCAAGATGCCAGAACATGCCATCATTCCCTCTGATTGTTGCAGGAGATGAAATAGTTTTCCTATTAGATCCATCCCAGCCTTCAAAGATGTAATTCTCCCTAGTTTTTCCCCAGCACATCTTGCTTTGTGCCTTGGTCTACAGGAGATCAACAGAAGGTGGTGATAACCTTGTCATGTGGCAAATACAACAGCATTATCTGCTTTTACATCCCATTTTGCCTATTGCATTTGCTCAGTACATTAACTAGCCCAGTCTTCCTTAGGATATACCTGCCAATGTGCCCAACAAGCTTCCATGTTCCTCTGGGAAGCCATGGTAAAGGAGACAAGCAATCACCAGCTGCTGTTCACTTGTTGAGGTTGCAGCCAGCTGCTGCTGCTGCTACTTCACATCAAATCAGCCAGGATGCAGGCCAGAGACATCCTGACACACTGCATGGTTGCTCAGCCCCTCAGCATCACCTCCACAGCTAATCAAGCCCTGAGATACTGAGCTAATTATTGTCCTGGCATTGGGGAACGTAGAGTTCAGGGGAATATAGAGTTCAGCATCACCCCACAGAGGGCCATGGACTCTCAGCAGAAGCTCTTGTATATAATCCCTTGGATTCTAACTGCTGCTTTCTCCATCAGCAGATCTGCTAACTCCAACTAAAACATCAAGAAAAAAGATCCAGGAGTTTCCTTGCACTTAATCTTTTAGCCAAGAGTTTGAATTTCATGATTCAGTATTAAGAGTTCAAATGTAAGATTTAACAACTAGAACAAATCATCATCATGATCAATATTTAACAACTAGAACAAATAGATCACTAGAATAACATTATTTTCTCTAAGGACCTTGTGTATTTTCACACTGAGCTCTACCTGAGACTGCACTCCAAGTGATTAGCCCTGGGAAAAAGCAGCACCTCTCTCTTTTGGTCCTAGTAGGAAATGAATTCTCAGTTAGGCAAACAGCATTTCCACATGACTTCTGAAGATCTACACTAAATATCCTTCCTGAAAGCCCTCAAAGTGGTGGTAGACACCCAGTTAACTTCAACATGGGCTGGTCCTGTAAATCAATATCTACAGTCCTGGCCTATGCTTCTCTTCCAATTTTATGTGAACCTTTCCCTCAGCAGGAGAGGTTTAGATTGGATATCAGGAGGAATTTGTTCATTGGAAGTGTTGTTCAATCTTGGCCCAGGCTGCCCAGGGAGGTGCTGGAGTCACCATCCCTGCAGGGGTTGAGGAAACATCTAGATGCTCTCCTTAGAGCCATAGTGGTATGGGAGTGCTAGGGATGCTTGGACTGGCTGAGCTTAGCAGGCTTCTCCCAACTTTAGTGGTTCTGTGGTCTAACTGGAGTGCTGAGCATGGCAGCACTTTGGTGTGACAGCTGCAGGCTGAGACAGAACAAGGACATGATGTTTCCTCAGTCACAGCACAAGGCTGTGGAAAAAAGGAACAGGATGTCCTGACACTTCCTTCCTCCTCATTCCTCTGGCATTCCTCACAAGGGCCATGAGGCAAACCAACTGGTGGTAAGTGAAGACACCCAGAGGAATGACAACATCCTCCTCTCAGCTGCAGGTATGTGGCTCTCTTTCTAGAGTGTCCCAGCTGTCTCTGTGCTCCCTCAGGAGCCAAACATCAAAGGCATAGCTTGGCTCTGGAGAGCCATGCACAGCTAAAAGGACACTCCTGGCAGCTCTGAGAGGAGGCACAGCTCAAGCCTGAGTGCCCCAAAGCTTCAGGCTGTGTAATCAGAGATCTTCCCTAACCTCCTCTACTTCCACAGCTCCAAAGTTACCTTTCTCCAACTTGTTAGCCTAGTTACAGCTTCATGGAAAAGAGAAGAGACACAACAGCCTAATACTAGTGAAGTGTTACAGATAGTTATGGCCTCAAGTTGCACCAGGAGAGGTTTAGATTAGGTATAAGGAAGAATTTCTTCCCTGCAAGGGTTGTTCAGTCTTGGCCCAGGCTGCCCAGGGAGGTGCTGGAGTCACCACATCCCCAGAGGGGTTGAAGAAACAGAGATGTGCTACTTAGGGCCATGGGTTAGTGGCATGAAGGATGCAAGAGACCTCTAAGCTCTAATCTACCTATTATCCCCATGCCACTAAGCCATGGCCCTAAGGAGAGCATCTCAATGTTTCTTCAACCCCTGCAGGGATGGTGACTCCATCATCTCCCTGAGCAGCCTGGACCAAGACTGAACAACTCTAACACCAACTCAACAAACTTGGGTATTGCTTCCTTTTTATTGCTTCTAATTGTTTTCTAGTTCTTCTTGTTGAGTTTCAACTCAAATGCTCTTGAAAGCTGCTCACTAACAGGACTCTGCCACTCTAAGGTGCACTAACATCACTAAGCATCACAGGACACCCTGGAGGTAACTAACAGTGGGAGCACCAACAGTAAATTTAGTTCTAAAGGCATGTTGGGACTTGCAAGAGTAGCAGAAAGTAAGTTAAAATAACATAACAAAAATAAAATCACATTGAAATAACATAAAATGAAATAACATGAAATACAAACAAAAATAGACTCTGAATAGCAGACTGTTCAAAATATTGGCTATAGCTGGCAGAAAACAATATCCCTGGAAGATGTTTGTTATGGAAAAATCCATCCTGAAGAGGGTCAACTCTATCCTAAGAACAATGCAAGCAAACATTGGCTAATGAAGCACAGATGTAAAGAAGAATGAAGTGGCACAGCCAAGCTCAACTTTCACCTCTGTGTTCTTCTCTTTCTCTGTTCAAAATCAACATGACAGCTGAAAAAGCAGAACCACCTTTGCATTTCCACCACCTTCTAGATCTATTTATGAGGTGATGCTGTTATTTAGAATGCTCAGCAGAGCCACACCAAGAGCTAATAGCTGCAAAGATTTGTCTGTACTTCTCTCCATCCTGGATATACATTTCACATGAAATCTAGAGGTCCATTTATTAGAAAGCCTTCTGCACTGTGGGAGCCCATGCAAGGCATGAAAACATTGCTGGGGAAGCTGAAAGGCTTGGTTAGAAAAGCCAACATGTATAGAACAAAAATCACTAAAAAAAAACAACCCTCTTTCCACCCAAAATAGAAATTACCTATTTTAATGCATTACCTACTACTGTCACCCAAAGCTTCCCAGATACTATCTGCTCATATTGAGTATTACTCTACCTGCAGACACTGACTTCAGCATGCAGGGTAAATGCAGCTCAAGAAGCATATTTAGCTGAGACAGTCTAGTTAATTCAAGTGGGCACTGCAGACTAATTGCCTACTCAGCCAGAAAGGAGAAGTGGGAACATGGTTTGGTTGTTCAGATGCTTACCCGAGGGCCCTGATCACCTTGATCTCCCTGCAAAAGTGGAAAGATGAGATGATAGTTTTAAGACAGCATCTGTGTGCTTCCCCCAGCTCTCTTCAACACAATTGTCACACACATCCCACTGGGGCAAACAGAAATGGTCTCTTAGGAGCATGCTGGGCAGGACTATCCAAGCCAGCTCACGAGTGGTAGCCAGCCCTCAACTCACCTTCTCGCCTTTGGGACCAGGAGGGCCCTGAAAGAAAAAGAGAAAGAAGCAGAGATGAATTAGTGATCCTGATGAAGGATTTCCTGCACTAACCTCTGATTATTTCCCAACAATGCATTTACCTTGGGATTTTCTCACTCCAGGGCTATCCCAGAGATGGCTTCTCCATCATGTTAACACTTTGTGCTGCAATAGTTTGCTCACCCCATGGGGATGCACAAGCTGCATACCAAAACACATCATATCCACACAGAAACAAGTTCTGCAGCTACCTAAAAAGCTCTTGAACTGAAAAAGTCAATATTTGATTTATAATGGTGCTACAAACATTCCACATCATCTCAAGTCTCTTCTAGATCTATTCTCTCCATAGTCCTATTGCTAGAGATGTGTCCTGAACCAGAATCCAGGTAAGTTCTACACTGACTTCAGGCAAAAAAAAGGGAACCAAACATTCAGGGGAAAGGACAATTGAAAATAAGAAGGGATTCTCAGGAAGGCTTTCAAGGAAAAAAAACAATATTCCTAGGTTCTGGAGAAAGCTGGAAAGCCAGGGCAGAGGAATCCAGGATTTTAGTGCCAGTTGGATAACCCAGCTGATGTCACTACAACTAATAGGTGCCAGTGCCCAGCACAAGCTCAACACCAAAAAATATCATACCCACACACAAACAAGTGCTGCAATACCTAAAAAGCTCTCTGTTCAGCTACTTAAAAAAAGGACTTGTTTCAAAACAAGGCAGCTACTGAAATAAAAGCCAATTCAAGGAAAAAAAACAACCCAACCTGATGGTTATTCTGTTTATTTTCATGGATTCTCCCAGTTCTCCATCTCTCTCTTTGGAAGAAATGAAAACCAATCCCAAATCCATCACTGAAAGCACTAAAACTCATATCAACTAAAGTGAATCCACACTTATTTCAGTAGCAATGCCCTGAGTTTCACTCCATATTTCCAAGGCATTGCATCCTAGACACACATTGTTTTCTTTCCTTCTCCATACTTTACTACTCAGTGTAAGACACATTTGCTCCTTCAAGGTAGTAGAAGGCCAAAGAAAGACTTGAATATTCTCTTAGTGTTGTCCTGAAATGCTCCTGTTCTAGATGACTTAAAACACGAATGGTTCAAAGAAAAGAGCCATGGCACAACTCTATTTACCTTCTGATTTTCTCATCACGTTAACACTTAGTTCTGCAATAGTTTGCTCACCCCATGGCTTGAAGCAGACTACTCCAGACAAACAAAACCATGCCTGGGAGAACACATTTTCCCTTGATTTCACTGAAGGGACAATAGCTGACCTCCTGTGAGATAATAAATGTTTTCTAAGGCTGTAAAACTTCTCTGCAAGCATGGCTAATAAAGTCAGAGACCTATAAATCTGCCATGCATTTTGGCACCCTCCTTGGCTTAGGTTGCCAAAGAAAAAAAATGGATTAAGGAAGCTCCAAGCAGTGGTTTCATTCCTATCTTTGGCAATGCTGGAGTTGATGTTTCATCTTGAGCTCTTTGTCCAGGAATTTGCAGGAGCAGTATTCCTTGTTCCTTACCACATCAAGGTGACAGAAGCACACAACAGTGAGGTGCTTTTTATCCCATTTTTATTGAGCACCTTTCCAGCAGGTTTCTTAAGTATTTTGGGATTAAACCATGCTAGCAGCCCTGCAGAGAGCTGGCTGCTGACACACTGCAGGCTCTACCTCCAGCTCTCTGAAAGGCACACAGGTGTTTCAGTACAGAGAAAGACCCAAAATACAGATGAAAAGCAGTTGGAAACAGACAGGGAGCTCCAGAGGTCCTTTCCAACCCAAACCATTCTATGATAAGGAGGCAGAGTGCACTCCTCTCACACAGAACTAAGTTTCCACCAGCAGCATCATTAGAAGGAAGCAAGTGCAACCTGAGTTGTGAGCTGGTCTAGGTGATCCTGCTCTGGCAGAGGGGTTGCACTAGATCTTTCTAGATCCCTTCCAATCCCTCACATACTGTGATTCTGTGAGTTGAGTTTGGTTGAAGTGTTTACCAGTTTATAGCACTAAAAAATGCCTGTGGGTCCCTAAATGCAAGTGGAAGGGAGGTCAAGCAGGCTGCTCTGTGCACTAAAGATGTGATGAACCACAGGCAAAGTCTTGGAGCCAATTCCCTGCTTATTTTCAAGTGCTTCTGAGGCATGCCAGAGAAGAGCATCTGCTGCTGAATCTTGCAAGGAGTTCAAGCATATGTCTCTTCCTTCCATAGCCTGCCATCTCCTGCTGCTGCAGGGCACACAGCAACAAGCCTGCTACCTGCCATCTCCTTGAGGAAGGACACTGCTCACTGCTAGCTGAGGATTGATCACCCCTGCCCTACAAGAACTTGTCCTCTTCCCAAGAACAAGTATTAAACAAAAATCATCTGAGGGATGGCTACAATCTTGCTGCAACTTGAAGATATCTCCATCTATTTGTGCCCATGCCTGGCTCTGAGGAGCTTACTGGCTGCAAACTGCAAATAGCATCACCCTTATCTGCTACAATCAGAATCCTTGGAGCTTAGGCATGAAATTACACTTAACAGGACATGACTAAGACTGCAGACAGATGTGGGCTTTGGGAGCAGTTCTAAGAGTTGGTTTGGCCTTCATCCAGATGCTCAGGGCCATTGTTCAGCTCCAGGGGAGCCTTCTGCTGAGTTCTAGCTCCCAGTTTGTCTGAGGTGTGCCTGCCACAGCTCTGCAAGTTGGGACACAGCTGACACTCAACTGGCTCACTGGAACACAAAGAAGTTAGAGCAAGTGGACACAAGAAGCTGAGTCAGTAGAGTGACTAGGCTACCTTATCTCCCTGGGACAACTGCTGGCTTAAGACATTATTTAGTAGGAAAGAAAGCTGATGAAGGTCAACTTCATCCATGATGAGAAGCCTTCTGCAGTTGGTTGTTAATCCCTCCCTAGCAATTGAACCTAATATTAGCTGCTGAGATGTAAATGATGCTAAAACAAACTCTTTTCCTCTCTGCAGAGTTCTCTACAAGCACAAACCATACTCAAACAAGGTTTGTGAATAAGATGCAATCAAATATGCCCAATTGGATCCTCCTTTTTCTGTGGCAGGTTGACTGAACATGACCTGTTCAGGCTTCTCTATCCATGGCTGTCTCCAGCACAAAGCCAACAAGGAGAAATCCTTGGTGTTTCCACTCAGTCCTCCTTCCAGCAGACACATTTTCCACAGAGTCTTCAGCAATATCTGACAATTTTATGGTGCCAGAAGTGAACAAACAGCTTTTCCAAAGGCCACAAGAGCATTTCTGGGGGGGG
>VWZO01017880.1:40800-66861 GCA_013396975.1 Bucco capensis
TACAAGTCTCTGCACTTCTACTTGCAATGGGTTTGCTTTCCACCAAGAGCCTTGGAAAAAAAACCAAACAATTGTAATCAAAAATAGCTCTTTTAGATGCTGGTGAAGAGAAGCAGGGGGGTTTCATCTAAAGAAATACCAACCTAAGACTTTCATGCCTTGCTCACCCATCTCTTGCCTCTTTCCTTATTGTTCTCTATTGGTTTTGCAGCTTGAAAGAGACAATTCCTCTCCTCAGAACATGGAAATCTTCTTTCTATTTGTGCTGAGAAGTTCTCCCAAGGTTTTTGACCTTTGCAGCATTTATTAGCCTGTGTAGATGGCAGGGAGGAGGAGAACTCTGAGGGCAAGTTGGGTTTGCAGGGGTAAGGTGCAATCAGGAGGCAGTTTTGGCTCAAGGAGGGCAAGGTTTCTTCTCTTTAAGGCTAGAGACACAGTGAATAAAACAAACCCAGCTTTGCAGGCTCCACCATAAGCATCTTGCTATTTTCTTCCTCCCCAGAGACATTTCTGTGCTTTCATGGCTGAGATCAAGCTGCTAGCTGCTGGAGAAATGTGAAAGCATTTGGGGTGAAGTCAGAGGAAAACCTCTGAGGTCAGAGCATTTCTGGAATAACTTTGCAGTGTTTCCACTGGAAACAGAGACTCTTTTCTCCAAGGGTAATGATCTCCCTCCTCCAGACTTCCTAGACTTGTCTAAGGAGAGTTCAGAGCCTGCTTCACCATCAGCAAGGCTTCCTCCATCACAGACACATGCCAAACCTTCACTGCTAAGCAGGGAACAAACAACACTCCTTTTAAAACAAGGTCTTCTAGAGCAGACTGAAAGGTCTCCAGGCACCTACCAGCCAAGAAGAAAGCTGAAATCAGCTTCAAATCCATTCCACAACCATGGTCATGATTCAAATGACCTTACTTTTGGCTGTCAAAATCCCATTTCCATCTCCTGAAGGAATATTTTACATGTCCATCAATATTGAGATTTTCATCAATATGTGTACAAGAAATAAAAGGATAAGAGAATGGACAACTAGAAAGCAGGAGCCCAATCCTTGTGGTCTTCATTCAGAGAACATTCCCCTTGGGATTGGCATCTTATTAATTCCCTGAAAGATGCTAACTTTGTATTCCACCCTTGCAGCCAATGCAAGAGAGAACATCCAGAGAACCTCTGAAAAAGTCAATATTTGATTTATAATGGTGCTACAAACATTCCACATCATCTCAAGTCTCTTCTAGATCTATTCTCTCCATACTCCTATTGCTAGAGATCTGTCCTGAACCAGAATCCAGGTAAGTTCTACAGTGACTTCAGGCAAAAAAGGGAACCAAACATCTAGGGGAAAGGACAATTGAAAATAAGAAGGGATTCTCAGGAAGGCTTTCAAGGAAAAAAAACAATATTCCTAGGTTCTGGAGAAAGCTGGAAAGCCAGGGCAGAGGAATCCAGGATTTTAGTGCCAGTTGGATAACCCAGCTGATGTCACTACAACTAATAGGTGCCAGTGCCCAGCACAAGCTCAACACCAAAAAATATCATACCCACACACAAACAAGTGCTGCAACTACCTAAAAAGCTCTCTGTTCAGCTACTTGAAAGGAGGACTCATTTCAAAACAAGGCAGCTACTGGAATAAAAGCCAATTCAAGGAAAAAAAACAACCCAACCTGATGGTTATTCTGTTTATTTTCATGGATTCTCCCAGTTCTCCATCTCTCTCTTTGGAAGAAATGAAAACCAATCCCAAATCCATCACTGAAAGCACTAAAACTCATGTCAAAGAAAGTGAATCCACACTTATTTCAGTAGCAATGCCCTGAGTTTCACTCCATATTTCCAAGGCATTGCATCCTAGACACACACTGTTTTCTTTCCTTCTCCATACTTTACTACTCAGTGTAAGACACATTTGCTCCTTCAAGGTAGTAGAAGGCCAAAGAAAGACTTGAATATTCTCTTAGTGTTGTCCTGAAATGCTCCTGTTCTAGATGACTTAAAACACGAATGGTTCAAAGAAAAGAGCAGTAAAGGCATAGGTGTGTGAAATACATCCCAAGAGACAAGCACACTGCACTATAACCTCCACAGAATAACAGTACTCAAATTATTGCACCAGAGAGGTAACCTTTTCTACCTTGAGGATATACTAATGCTTGGGGAAAAAAAACCACACCATATTTTAGTGAAAAATCCATCTCCCTTCTTGCTTGCTTTCTTATCCAAACCTGTTGCCCCTTCAATAGTTTCTGTGCATGTGAGGCTCAAAGCCAAGGCAAGGGTAAAAGAGGCAGAGACTTGAGTCTGTGTANCACGAATGGTTCAAAGAAAAGAGCAGTAAGGGCATAGGTGTGTGAAATACGTCCCAAGAGACAAGCAGACTGCACTATAACCTCCACAGAATAACAGTACTCAAATTATTGCACCAGAGAGGTAACTTTTTCTACCTTGAGGATATACTAATGCTTGGGGGAAAAAAAACCACACCATATTTTAGTGAAAAATGCATCTCCCTTCTTGCTTGCTTTCTTATCCAAACCTGTTGCCCCTTCAATAGTTTCTGTGCATGTGAGGCTCAAAGCCAAGGCAAGGGTAAAAGAGGCAGAGACTTGAGTCTGTGTAGGGGGATGCCTCAAGCCTTAATCACTAATTAATCAGCAGAATTAATGAGCAGATAGAGGAAAAACTGCATAAAAATAGCATGGAAAATTATGTGTTACAATAAGACTCGAGAATGAAAGAAAGAGCTCAAAACTGAGGGAAAGAGCTCAAAACTGAGGGAAAGAGCTCAAAACTGAGGGAAAGAGCTCAAAACTGAGGGAAAGAGCTCAAAACNAGGAAAGAGCTCAAAACAGAAGGAAAGAGCTCAAAACAAGAAGGAAAGAGCTGAAAACTGAGGGAAAGAGCTCAAAACAAGAAGGAAAGAGCTGAAAACTGAAAGAACTCAACTTTTCCTCTGTCTTCCTCCTCTCATCCAAACGAGGGCAAAACTCCAATGACATGCTTGATGGACTATGAGTAAAAGCACTGGATCAAGGCATTTTGACACCAACTGAGCACATCCCCACAGTGTTCTCCCAAGGCATATAAACAAGGGAGAGGACTGAAGCTATTTCTGGAACCTCCAAAGCTTCTTTCTGCAGGAAGCCATTCAAGACAACATCAAGTTGATTGAAACCAAGCCAGTTTTCTCTCCTCAGGACTCCCAGTTTGGTCTCCAAAGCTCACAAGAAGGGAGTTCCCACACATGTGGATCTGTTCCCTGCAAGGGATCTGCCTTCTTTTTGGCAAGTGATCACTAGCAGACACATTGTGCACCAGAACTGCCTTGGATTACTGAAAACAGGAGGCACTTTTCCATGTTTCTCAGCAGCTCCCACAACTCTTGGGTGTTCCTAAGGCCTCTCAGCAAATAAAAACAGATTCTTAGGGACTCCTATGCTCTTACAGGGGCAGGCAAAGCATTGATTGAATGGAGAATTTGGGGTGAAAGCTGACAAAGAGAATGCTCACTCCATGCCATGCTCATGAAGAACATTAATGAAAGGAACTGTTACCTTTTCTACTCTCTTTTTTCTTTCCCCTCCTCCAAATTTGACTCATGGAAAGTCAAAGGAAAGCAGCAGCACATCACCACAGCTCTTCAATTCCATCTAAAGAACCTCAAGTACTACTGCTCACACATAACTTTGCTTCAAGCCAAATTCCCATTGACCCAAGTGTCACTTGAGAATGGAAAAATACACATTTTGAAGCTTCCAGATTGGAAGCTGATAACATTCCCTCTCTCATTGACCAACATCACCTTTGGAGAGAGCAGAATCCTTGATCACTAAGATTGCCTAGCCTAGGAAAGCCATCAGTTCTTCTACCATGAATTATAACCACCCCAAAAAACCAGCTTACACTGTCAAAGAGAGAAATATTCACACATCTATTCATTGGTTTTAGACCCAAACCTGCCAGGTCTGCTCTAGTTTGCATCACTCCCCAAATGGGTGACCAAGCTCTGATACTTGGCAAACCTTGTGAAAGTCTATACTTAACTTAGATAGCACAGCATTATCTTTAAGTCACCAGAAACTTGATGAAATATCACTTTGTACATCTCTTATTTCATTTCTTTCTTCTAAAGCTAGTCAAACTATTGGGATGTGCCACAAATGGAATTCCAAGCTCAGCTACAGCATGAGGCTGAGTTAAAACAATAAGCCAGGAGGAGCTCCCTTTTGAATTCAAACCATGTGCAGCAGGCTAGTAAAACACTCTCTAATATTCCTGAACACAGTGCAGAGCTTTGCTTTGACATAATTCCTAATAAAACCCAGCACACACCAGTGGATTTCTGCCATCCGCAGAAAACACACAAAGCACTGGATAAAGAAACTCTGGAGGAGCACAAGGAATACTTCAGGCTTCTTAATTACATCTTGACACCTCTTTGCACATCTCCTAATGGAACCACAGCACTAGGATGGCAACAGGAGCTTTTTGCAGGCATATGGACTCTGTTAAGCTAAGCAATGCTGTACCAAATTAAGGCTGAAAAGCCTTTTATCCTTCACAGTTGTTCACTTGCTATTAGAAAAGCTAAAATGCCCTGGTGGCAGCAGTAAATTCTAGATGAATGTATTGTCTGAGATGATGCTAGCATTCCTGTTTATTTGATTAAAACCAACCCAAATCTTGGCAGAAATCAATGATGCTAGCATGAAGAGAAGTTGTGAACACTCTACAAACACAAAGCTGGCCTTTGAGAGCTTTAGAGAGTGGGTTTATATATGTATTTCTTCTAGGACTTGGTTTCCCAGGGTAATAGTGCCATACATGGTCACTGGGTGAACTATGAAATGAAAGGATCAGCTTCTAAAACCCTGGGGCCAAACAGCTGGAGTTGTTCCAAGAACAACTCCTGCCACAAGAACTGGAAAGGAGGCAAAGGCAATATGAAGAATGATGGGAAGTGTTGCTTAAAGCCACAGCAATGGCACAGAGGTGAGCATCTCCACTGGGAGAAACTACTGAAGGGAGGATGCAAGACTTCTCTCTCATCCTAAGTCTTGTACTTGTTTTCTGTATAATCATTCAGGGAAGAGAGAAGCTAATAAAATCTGGGAGCAGCAGATTGCTTTGCATCCCACTTCTCTTCATACTGTGACAAGATTCCAGTGCCTTTCTGCCCCTGGAGCAGCATTGCCATCTCCACTCTGCTTCTTTGCCTACAGCTACCTCAGGACATTTCAGCTAGGGATAGAAGCTCCAAAGATTGAGAAGCTGCTGACAAGCATTAAGCAAGAGACAACCCTCCAAGCATCTAAAATATAAGAGATGGAGGTCCAAACCCAGAGGGAAAAAGAGATGAGGAGCAGCACAAGTCAACATCAAGTCCAAAGCAGTCCTCCAGGCTCAACTAACAGCCTCAGGTCCTCCAAGAGAGGTTGTTCAGAGCAAGAGAGACACAGAGAAATACTGTTTTTTCTCTTGACTGATCCTTCTGTGTGCTGGCCACACATCCAAAGCCTCCTGTGAAACCTAAGTGCTACAGGGGATGGGCATTTCCAATCTCATCCAGACTACTTCTCATGCTAGGAAAGGGAGCCCAGTTGGCATTCAGACTGAGTGGGAGGAAGGTTTGCAACACAAAGTGTCTTGTAACCAAAGATGATGAATAGAAGCAAGAATAATTAGGGGAAATAAAGAAAAATACCTCAGTCACTAAGGCTGGAAAGCTCTGAGTTTCAATTATGATTCTGAAACATTAAAGGCAACTCAGTTATGCTAAGATGTTCCTACAGACCAGACTTCCTATTCCATCCTGAAGATGCAAAAAGGTAGTTTTCCAACTGATTTCACATTGGTAGTGGCTATTTTTTTTCTCTCTCCTATATCCTTGCTACTCCACATTTCTCCAGCACTTTTTAAAACAAATAATTGGCATTGAATTTTTTGTTCTAATTATTTCCTTTGCTCTATTTCTACCTCAGAGCTGAAGTTCAATCCCTAGACTTCCACATCCCCAATTATAGCTCCTGAGACAAACTTCTGCTACTCTGAAATAAAGCAGAACTAATTCAAAGCAGTAATTCATATCATTAATGATAATTAATACTAGGTAATTAATATCATAAAGCCATATAACTGATGGATACAGCAGTGAGGGCTGCCTGGATGACCACAACATGACCAGCATGTGATTAATAAGCAGTTGTAAGTATTACATTTGCTAAGTTACTTCATCTTTCCATCAAATGAGGTGCTAAAGCTTCAAGCTATGGGTAGGAGATTATCCTTTATTCACTATTCCACTGTTAACCTCACCATCTGGCCAAACAGCTGAGGGAATTCAGACAAGTATTAGGAAAAGAGGACATCTTTCTCTCTTGGGAAATATTTGCCTTGCTGAATGATGCAATGGTTAGCAGTTATTATCATTAAAATATTATATTAAAATATTATCATTATCATTAAAAAGCCTCATCAAAAGAGAAGAGAGAGAAGCTGAGCTTGGTGCACTCTGGACTTAGTGTGCTCTTAGGTAAGAAAAAGATGATGGCACTTACTTGAGGACCAGGCTGACCCTGCAACACAAGGGGGAAAAAAAGAGAAGGTTATGGCAAATTATGACAAGGATTAGCTTCTGAAATAGTTGTGTTTATCTAGTAACTATTTATTTAACAATAAATAGAATGCTATCTAATCAAGAGAGAACAACAAGCCAGCCCCTGCACTGAATTCACACTCTGGGCTCCTCAGCTGACACAGAATTGGAGTGTTTTCATTCCAATTGATGAACATGTTTGCCATTAACTGATTCCAGCACTCAATCACAATAACACACCACTGGAGAAACTTTTGGACAGTCAGAACAATTTAGAAGGGATAGAAAGACTTCATTCAGTGTTTCTGCACTTGAGGAAGGATCCACAGATGCTGAGTTGATTTAGAAGCAGGTATTGGGTGTTATTTTTTTATGGCTCACCCTCATGTTTTAAGGAGGTGCTAATTACTGCTTGGGGAATGAATAAAGCCTAAAACACTGGAAGAACACACACAGCCTTTGGGCAGTAGTTTTAAGTAATATTTAACCCAGTAGGTAAACCCTTGCCCAGGAGGGAGCTGATAACATTCCCTCTCTCATTGACCAACATCACCTTTGGAGAGTGCAGAATCCTTGATCACTAAGATTGCCTAGCCTAGGAAAGCCATCAGTTCTTCTACCATGAATTATAACCACCCCAAAAAAACCAGCTTACACTGTCAAAGAGAGAAATATTCATATATCTATTCATATATTTCACTATTTTTTCCCATCAAGAGATGATTTCTACAGCTCCCAGGCTCAGCTTAGCTTCTAGTGTCTTAGGATACTTCAATAACATGAAAATGGGATTAAAACCCCATTTCCTCTTGTTGAAAAGAGGAAATGTTCTGATGCTTAGAAAAGCATCCTATTAGAAATATTAATATATATGAATATAATCTTAGAAATCAGGTTAAAGAGGAATCCTGATAAAAACAAGAAGTCTTGTGGCTAGCTAATCCTTCATCTCCTCCTTGTAGATGCTGCAGTTTTGCATGAGTTCCTTGGTTTTCAGGCCAAAATTGGCCAATTCTAACATCAAGTAATTGTAACACAAACTAACTGACTGATTTGTTCAGTTCTGTGAAGTTACACATTACACTGAATTAATGAATATAATTGGGACTCCTCAGCCTTGACTATCTCCAAATTAAATTATATATTACAAAGGAATTTAGAAGGCTAAAAATCACTAAAATGTCCCAACCAAATGGTGATTTAAAGCATTAAAAAGCAAGTAAACCTCTCTATATACGTATTTTGAACCCAAAAGATTGGAAACACTGATCCTTTTCCCTTCAGTCTAACTCAGGACATGTTGAGTAGCACATGCTGTATGGATGATAAAATGGACATAGACACATCTAACAGACTCTGAATGGAATGTCAGGGATGGAAACATGATCCACTAACCAGAGGATGCAGCAAGTTACTTAAGCAAGCTCAATCTTCATTAATTCATCTCTTAATCTTAATTAATCTCATTAATTAATATGCTTGTCCAACTCCAGGATAAGTGACATCACTGTGGCTCCTTGCTGCTGCAGAAATTCTTCCCTATGTCTGCTCCTTGGGGATTAAAATCTTCCAGGTGGAAGCATTTCTCTCCGTTTTAGAAAACAAATGGTGTGAAAAAAAAAACCCAAAGTCAGCATTTCTGTGGTTTTTCTCTAATGATTCAAGTGTGATACATGCTCTAAAATGGATTTATTGATTGCAGC
This sequence comes from Bucco capensis, assembly GCA_013396975.1. Taxonomy (NCBI): domain Eukaryota; kingdom Metazoa; phylum Chordata; class Aves; order Piciformes; family Bucconidae; genus Bucco; species Bucco capensis. The sequence continues at coordinate 49,100 of VWZO01017880.1, forward strand.
TACCTGCTGCTCTTTGCAGGCATTTACAGATCAATCCCAACAGCAATAACTGATCAAGGGGAAGAAAGAGGATGGAAAGTCAGCTATGGGGAGAAGTCTTCTCTAGTTGATAGTTAATCCCTTCCTAGCCATTTAACCTAATAGTAGCTGCTGATAATAAAACTAACAAAGATATCTGGTTTAGCCAGGGCTAGCTGAAATCATCTGGTGTAGATTAAAGAAGTAGAAGCTGCAAACATGGCAGAAAAGTTACTTAAAAGCAGACAAAGACCTCAAGGAGCACAAGAAAAAGTCTTTAGAGAAAGTGGAAGTTGATTCTACAAGTTCAGCTTGCAGAAGAACTGAAATGAGAGGAGAGGACAGGAAAGATGTGTTCAGGCTATCAGAGAAAAAGACTGGCCTGGGAAAGGAAGAAGACAGAGGGAAGAAAAGAGCATGAGAAAGGGAAGAAACCTCATTTTCCTCACTTTTTACATGATTTGAGTCTTTAAAGACCTGGAAACATGAAGTTCCAGCTTGATACATCCAAATATCTGGAGATCTAAATAGATACATAAATAGAAATCCATTTGCAAATACACTGCATAAAAGGAAAGGTTATTTCTAACTCAATCCAAGTCCCATCTCCCCACAGAATACCTGGGAAGGCATAGAAATGCATTTAAAATGAAGCATGAAGCTCCTCATCAGTCAACAAACTGCAGGCAGAGGAACTGAAAGAGACAAAAGAAGCTGAGGAGAAAAGAAGCAAAGCAGCCAGAGTCACAGCTAAATGGTCAGAAAGAACATCCTATTGTTTGAAAGGCATCACTAAACCATCCTTCTGGGCAAAGAAGCCAAGTAGGAATATCTATCTTCCAATTTAAACCAGATAGAAACTGGTAAGGAAAAAGAAGTAGCATTGCTGACCTTGGATAAAGACCAAAGTGGCTTTGGGGCACTCTGTTCCCAACTCTCTGCCCCAAGAAGCCAACATGGCATCAAGAAACAGTTCAAGAAGGCAGAGATGTGCAAGAGCTGAATGACACTGGCTTGGAACAAATCACCTACCAGCTTTCCATCCATCCCAATCGGGCCCTGGGGGGATCAAAAGCCAACACAAAATGGAACAGTTAACTCAGAGGAACACTGAGGAGGGAAAAGAGACAGGCTTGGGGAATACTGGGGGATTGAGGAGAGCAATAACTCTATATCAGCAGCTAAATGCAATGCTGAGAAGGAAGACAGAGAGAAGAAACAACAAAGGAAGGAAGACTGAGGACAGAATTCATCCATGGTGGGAAGCAGCCAGGCAAGAGCTGGGGTTTCACATGCACTGAAGGATTTGTTAGCTTGGCAAGTCACAACATATATGAAATAGTGCATCTGGCTGGTGGATTTTCCTCTCATTAACTGAGAAAACAGAATGGGCAGCCTGTTTACTGAACACTTCCAACACATGGCTGCAAGAGGAAGAGAGTAAACACTTCATCTCATCATTAATCTGGATTTTAAGTCACATTATAATATGATAATGTATATACTATATAAAGGCTGGACTCGATGATCTTCAAGGTCTCTTCCAGCTGTAACTGTTCTATGATTCTATATATATTATCTACATTATTTAATATATATTATAATATAAAATATATTATATATAATATAATACTTAAGAAACTATATATTATAATAGATAAGAAACTTCAGCTCGTGCCATTCACTGAAGTCCTAAAGATTTCCACCTATACTTTGGCCACAGAGTCCTATGGGTTACTCTCCTTTCTCTTTTCCTTTAGGAAGCATAGAATTATGCTTTACAAGGCCACAGAGTCCTGTGCCTTATTCTACTTCCTCTTTTTTCCTTCAGGAAGCATGGAATTATGCTTTATAAGTTACATATTACACTATATAGTGTGTTAGTTAGTGCTGCTTCTTCCCTTCAAGTTAGTTAGTGCTGCTTCTTCCCTTCAAGTTAGTTAGTGCTGCTTCTTCCCTTCAAGTTAGTTAGTGCTGCTTCTTCCCTTCAAGTTAGTTAGTGCTGCTTCTTCCCTTCAAGTTAGTTAGTGCTGCTTCTTCCCTTCAAGTTAGTTAGTGCTGCTTCTTCCCTTCAAGTTAGTTAGTGCTGCTTCTTCCCTTCAAGTTAGTTAGTGCTGCTTCTTCCCTTCAAGTTAGTTAGTGCTGCTTCTTCCCTTCAAGTTAGTTAGTGCTGCTTCTTCCCTTCAAGTTAGTTAGTGCTGCTTCTTCCCTTCAAGTTAGTTAGTGCTGCTTCTTCCCTTCAAGTTAGTTAGTGCTGCTTCTTCCCTTCAAGTTAGTTAGTGCTGCTTCTTCCCTTCAAGTTAGTTAGTGCTGCTTCTTCCCTTCAAGTTAGTTAGTGCTGCTTCTTCCCTTCAAGTTAGTTAGTGCTGCTTCTTCCCTTCAAGTTAGTTAGTGCTGCTTCTTCCCTTCAAGTTAGTTAGTGCTGCTTCTTCCCTTCAAGTTAGTTAGTGCTGCTTCTTCCCTTCAAGTTAGTTAGTGCTGCTTCTTCCCTTCAAGTTAGTTAGTGCTGCTTCTTCCCTTCAAGTTAGTTAGTGCTGCTTCTTCCCTTCAAGTTAGTTAGTGCTGCTTCTTCCCTTCAAGTTAGTTAGTGCTGCTTCTTCCCTTCAAGTTAGTTAGTGCTGCTTCTTCCCTTCAAGTTAGTTAGTGCTGCTTCTTCCCTTCAAGTTAGTTAGTGCTGCTTCTTCCCTTCAAGTTAGTTAGTGCTGCTTCTTCCCTTCAAGTTAGTTAGTGCTGCTTCTTCCCTTCAAGTTAAGTTACTGCTTCTTCCTTCAAGTTGCTTCCTTCCGAGGTTGATTCTAGTTGTAGGAAGGATTTGCTGTGGATGGACTCTGTTGTCACTCAGTCCCTAGTTCTGCATCTACTGCCCCTTTAGGTGATCAGAGGGGAGAGAAGAGTGCTAGAGAAAGCTGGATTCATTTTCAGTTGTGTGCTTACTCGCTCTGTCTCCTGACACATGAGCAGCCACCTCTCACTGGCAACACAATCAGAGCAAGCAAAGCAATCTGGCAGCAAAGTCAGGAATACTCCCCATACTACAATAAATACTCCTGCCACAGCAATCCATGAGTTTCCTAGCTCTCTGTCCTCTCCCAGCCTACATCGTGGATTCAGCCCCAAATCCCAGACATATTTAGTAGAACAGAGGACATCAGTTGGATGGACGTGTTGTGAAACTCAGCATTTTTGGTCCACGAAAGGCTTTCTGCACTGAGCTACTTGTCAGATCCAATAACTAGTGCCTAGAGCTGGCAAGCCCAGCAGGAATATAACTCCTTATGTCTCTTTGCCTCAAGCTCTGACTGGAGTTTCATGGCACATCATGACTAGATGACATGCTGAGAGTGTAAAGCAGGTCACCAGCACCTTGGCTGTCTCCATTGACCATTACTTGATGTGCTGCTTTCCTGGCACAGTTGGGATGAACTAGAAGATCCTGCAAAGGTTAGTTCTGAACATGCCTTATTTCTTTATTCAATAAAGCAAGCAACACTTGTCAGTGCATGAACAAGATAGCTATTATTATTATGGAGAATTATGCAGGTGTTGGTAGAAGGAAAAGTCATTGTGAGGTCTGACTGTTGGTTTAGAGAAGCAGCCAACAGCTCTGGCAGCTGTAGCATAAGCACTGCTTTGAGGGAATGTTTCTTTATAAAAGAAAAAAATAATGCTATTTGTGCTCTCCTTTGGTTAATTCACAGACTCATTAAGATTGGAAGAGGCTTTTAAGCTCATCCAGTCCAAGCATCCCTAGCAGTCCCATACCACTAAGCCATGGCCCTAAGGAGAGCAGCTAGATGTTTGTTGAACCCCTGCAGGGATGGTGACTCCAGCACCTCCCTGGGCAGCCTGGGCCAAGACTTAACAACCCTTTCAGGGAAAAAATTCCTCCTGACATCCAATCTAAACCTCCCCTCAAGTATTTACACTTCAATTCCTGAGCATAAAGGGAATCAGAAGTCATGCAACTCATGTTTTTAAAGCATCTGTCAAGTCTAGTGCCTTCAGGACATAAAAATACACAACATGTCCACCTAAAGCAAGAAGTCAATTCCAACAGTGAAAAGACAGCCTCCAAAACTTCTCCTTGGAGGAACATCACTCTAGGTTACAGGACTCCTAGCAGGGAGCCCTACATGCACTCAGAACACTCTACAGCTTCTCTGCAAGTATAGATGGGCTGCTTATACCTAGGAGTAAGCAGAGGTGGAGAAAGAAAACTTGGCCAGGGTTTGGCTACTCAGCAAGTGGGAAAACTACAGAAGCAGCAGCACATCTGGGAAGAGTAAGGGAAGACAACTTATCCTTTAGATAAGCTTTATCCTCTGCATGAAGCTGATGAACTGGAATGAGGACACTAAAGATGCTTCATGTCCACAGCAGCTGTGAGCTAAGAGCCCAAGGGCTGGTTTGTTGTCACTGTGGGTCATCTTTGAATTCAATCTTGGTGCTCACAGCTGGATGATGATCAAATGAAAAAGGAGCTGGAGGAAGCTTTTTCTCCTCTAGACACTTGTGCATTCACCTAGAGAGAGAGAAAGCACTCCCAATGGAACTGGAATGTGTGCTCTGAAACCTGATCATGCTTTCAGTCTATCCAAGCACGTTTCTTGCTCCTGATGATTGATTCCTCACCAGCTGACTTCCAACTACTTGTCATACTAAAGATAGACATTAGATGATGTTTCCATTGGTCACATCTCTCAGAACACTCTGCAACTACAAAAGATGTCAGAGAACAGCATACAAGTGAGCTGCAGAGAAAGAAGAGTGGCCAGGAGGTTGAGGGAGATGCTTCTGCTGCTCTACTCTGCTCCAGTTACACCTCACCTGGAGTCCTGCATCCAGCTCTGGTGTCCTCAACACAAAACAGACACAGTCCTGTTGGAGCAAGTCCAGAGGGGACCACAAAAATGATCAGGAGGATGGAATATCTCTTCTGTAAAGACAGGCTGAGAGATTTGGGGTTGTTCAGTCTGGAGGACAGAAGGCTCCACAAAGACCTTTCAGTATATAGAGGGGACTTGTCTAGAAGAAAGGTGGAGAGGTGACAGGACAAAAGGCAATGATTTTCAACTAGAAGAGGATAGGTTTAGATCAGACATAAAGGAGAGAGGCACTGGAAACAAGTTGCCCAAGAAGTTGTGGATGCTCCACCTTCCTGGAGGTGTTCAAGGTGAGGTTGGATAGGGAATTGAGGAACCTGGTCTAGGAAGAGATGGGTTGGACTAGATGACCTCTGAGATCCAGATCTTCAAGGTATGACATTTCTCTTTAGCAACTGAAATATGTTGAGAAGTCACTGAAGAATTAGACATCTTTGGGTCCTCCAAGCTATACTATCAAGTGCTTCAAATAAGATCATCCTACTTTAACAAGCTCTATGTCTCTGAAATTCATCCCCTAACACATTTTATCACTTAGTTTACATGACAGTAAGCATAAACTTCTGCCCTTGAGGGAGGCACTGCACTCCTTGCAGGAAACACACTCTTCATAGATCTCTAGAAAGATGCATTATTTCATAGATTATTTTGTTTCCAGGCAATAAATCCTACAGATATGAATGAAACAGAGAAAACAAGTGAAGCACATCCATTAGAAGACAATTACTCTGTGATACAGAATGCAGCCAACTGCTAGAAGCTCTGCCACAGCATTTTACTCTGCTCCAAAGGCAGTTAATGAAGCAGCCAGGAGAAAGGGGAAAGAATTAAAAGGAAGAACTTAGTGGATCCATATGGCAACTGTGCAGCTTTCTCCTATGGAAAATCCAGAGGCAGGAGTTGTAATTAGAGTTTTGTGTGCAAGGAGAAACTCAACACAAAACACGTCCCCAAAGTCCCACAATAAATTGCATGTATGCATGGTAAACACTCAGGTTCTTTGCAAGAACTTCTCCGAGTGGGTTTGTTTTTCAAGGAAAAGCACTGAGTAAGAGAAGAAAGGTCTAGGTTTTGATAGGAAGCAAGGAAAAACCAAGATACAAGCTGATTTTGGAGCAATATTTCACTATCACAAAGAGATGAGGAGTTACCGGATAGCCATTCCGCCCTGGGAGACCCTGGGTGAAGGAGAGGAAATGGTATGACACACAATTAACAACACAGTCCTGAAACATCACATAAACATGCAAAGTACATTACTGGCAAACTACAACTTGCATATTCATTCCTTTTTTGCTGTGGGATCAGATTCCCAAACCAATCAACATCAAACAGGTCCTAAACAGTCAAGAAATGAGGCTTTGGCAATGGAAATGCTGTGTTTGAACTCCAACAAGATCTGTGGTTACTTTTGATGCTCAGTGAAATTAGGAAGAGAATGATCTATGAATAATAGGGCAATTTGTGGTTAAAAGAAAAAACAATGGTTTAGTGCTTAGGCAGTGAAATATTAGGTACATAAGCTACCACTAGAGCACAGGTGCCAAAGAAACGGGATAATGCTATACTAGATCAGCCCAAAGCCTAAAGCCCAAAGCCAAAAGCCAGGCCAAAGCCTAGGCCAAAGCCAAAAACCAGGCCAAAGCCAAAAGCCTAGGCCAAAGCCAAAAGCCAGGCCAAAGCCAAAAGCCAAAAGCCAAAGCCTAAAGCCAAAGCCTAAAGCCAAAGCCAAAAGCCAAAACCTAAAGCCAAAGCCTAAAGCCAGGCCAAAGCCTANGCCCAAAAGCCAAAAGCCAAAGCCTAAAGCCTAAAGCCTAAAGCCTAAAGCCAAAAAGCCAGGCCAAAGCCTAAAGCCAAAGCCTAAAGCCAAAGCCAAAAGCCAAAACCTAAAGCCAAAGCCTAAAGCCAGGCCAAAGCCTAAAGCCCAAAGCCAGGCCAAAGCCTAAAGCCAAAAGCCAGGCCAAAGCCTAAAGCCCAAAGCCAGGCCAAAGCCTAAAGCCAGGCCAAAGCCTAAAGCCCAAAGCCAGGCCAAAGCCTAAAGCCAGGCCAAAGCCTAAAGCCCAAAGCCAGGCCAAAGCCTAAAGCCAGGCCAAAGCCTAAAGCCCAAAGCCAGGCCAAAGCCTAAAGCCAGGCCAAAGCCTAAAGCCCAAAGCCAGGCCAAAGCCTAAAGCCAGGCCAAAGCCTAAAGCCCAAAGCCAGGCCAAAGCCTAAAGCCAGGCCAAAGCCTAAAGCCCAAAGCCAGGCCAAAGCCTAAAGCCAGGCCAAAGCCTAAAGCCCAAAGCCAGGCCAAAGCCTAAAGCCAGGCCAAAGCCTAAAGCCCAAAGCCAGGCCAAAGCCTAAAGCCAGGCCAAAGCCTAAAGCCCAAAGCCAGGCCAAAGCCTAAAGCCAGGCCAAAGCCTAAAGCCCAAAGCCAGGCCAAAGCCTAAAGCCAGGCCAAAGCCTAAAGCCCAAAGCCAGGCCAAAGCCTAAAGCCAGGCCAAAGCCTAAAGCCCAAAGCCAGGCCAAAGCCTAAAGCCAGGCCAAAGCCTAAAGCCCAAAGCCAGGCCAAAGCCTAAAGCCAGGCCAAAGCCTAAAGCCCAAAGCCAGGCCAAAGCCTAAAGCCAGGCCAAAGCCTAAAGCCCAAAGCCAGGCCAAAGCCTAAAGCCAGGCCAAAGCCTAAAGCCCAAAGCCAGGCCAAAGCCTAAAGCCAGGCCAAAGCCTAAAGCCAAAAAGCCAGGCCAAAGCCTAAAGCCAAAAGCCAGGCCAACCCAACCCAACCAGCCAATCAACCCAAAGTAAAACCAACAAACAAAAACCCAAACTAAACTCAACTCCTCATCCTCTGACTGTTATTGTACTCAGTAGTCATTTACAAGGCAAACACACAGAGCACTGCCTTGGAAAACACAACAAAACTCCATGCAGATATATAAATATTGGCTATTTTAATAAAAGAAACCCCATGCAGTCTCCCAGGTGAAAACAATGAGTAAGTTCCCAACAGTTGTCCCTAGCTGGACTGCCTAAGAAAATAAAATGTCACTTAGAAACCTAACTGACATTTTTAATTCCTTGTTGCAACTAAAACCCTTCCTGCCTCTCAAGTTTTGAATAGGAAACTTGGTATTTTAAGATGAGATATTTGTTAAAATTACTCTGGTTGAGGTGCTAGTTCAGGTTTGAATTAATATTGTTGATTTATACTTATTTTTGGAGGGGAAGGTGAAGTTAAACATTTTGATAACGTGGCACACAGTGAACTTTTGCTAGAGGAAAATTGCTGATTTCTCTCCTGATTTATGGTTGCTCTGTGTGTTTCCTGGGAAGAAGGCAAAAGAAATGATGGAAGCCAATAAGTATTCAGCTTGGCTTTTCACTGATGGCTTGTAAAATGCATTTTCCACCATCAACTGCTGAGCACAGCATCAAAAAGTTTCAAGGGTAAGTAGAGTAACTGCTGAGTATTTACAGTTTATAGCCAAAAGATCATTAGGTGACAGCATGAATTGAACAGATTAATTGGCTATTTGCACACATTGAAGAGACAGATTAATGTGGCCCTGGAAATATTGTATTTATCAAAGAAAAAGAGACTAGAAGCCTGCAAACACTGTTTTAATGGTCACCTTTTTACATCACAAATGTCTTTAGTCCTGCTCTTCAAGTCAAGACTTTTGACCTACCCTAGGAATAGAGAACAAAAACCAACCAGAGGAAGCTAGCAGCCAGCAAAAAGGCAGAGGGATTTACTCTGGATTGAAGCTAGCATCCTCACACATTTTGCTGTTAGAGTGCAGTAAAAGTGTTCTCAAAGGGAGAAGCAAAATGAACATGAAATACTTACCTGGAGCTGTGATCCCCAAATGCTCTCTGGAGTGCTGAATGCAAAGCTTTATTGCTTTAGAGACTCTTTTTTTTTTTTTCTTAAGGAACTTAAGAGAATTAGTGAGTTTATGCTTCTACTGTTCTAAGCACCAAGGCCACAATTCCCTCTTGAGGACCCAGGAGCATTTTTATCACAGTCAGACCAGGATCTAACAGCTTTCTGCCTGCTTGGGGAAGAACCACCAAGGTGTCACTGTACTTACAGGAGGTCCTGTGGGGTGGGGAGAGAAGGAAAGAGGGTAAAAAAAAAAGAGAAAAAAAAGAATATGTAAGGTTAGGAAGTTATTAAAGGAAGATACATATGTATGAAGCCAAGCAGAAGGTCTCAGGGTTGTGAGTGAGCAATATTGCTGATCAACTGTACACATTTCCCCATCCAAGTCCTTTTTAGCTTTTGGTTGGGCTGGTAAATCATGCCTAATGCCTAAGTGCAATGTGTTTACCTTCCAATTCAAGAATCCCAGCCCTGTAATCTTACACAAGCTGCTTCTCCAGCCATTGCCATGCCATTTCATGCAGGTCCAGAAATAGCAGCCCTGGACTACAACAATTCCTTTTGTCAAACTCCACACCAAGTCTATGGAACAACATCAGCACGTTTATTTAGCCACACAGTTGGAATCTGATCCCAGCTTGGCTGCCAAACTGCACACAGTACCCTTGGCATTTCACCTTGGCATCTCATCAAGACCTCTAAGCACCAGCAGCATCCAAGCCTTCCAACTTGGCCTAGGAGGAGGGGAAGAGGTTGCAGTGGCCACTTATCAGCCCTCAGCTTGCCTTTTCCTCCCCTTCCTTTCTCCATGCACACACACACACCCCTAAAACACTCCCTGTTCAAAAGGTCACAACTGAAGGGATGTTTGCACATCCTTAGTGTAGAGCACAATGGGCCACAAATCCCAGCTCCTCTTGCAGCCTTAGGAAGCTGAGCAGCTGCAGCTCCCAAATCAATGGCATTTGATGAAGATTTTATGCCCCTAATTTGTGACTACAGTGCAAAAAAAAAAGCAGCAGCTGGACCTGGATATTGCTTTGAGTATTGACAGTCTGCTGGTTTTAACAATGCCATTTTTAATGTCCTGTAACTAAGGTAATTTCTTTCTTCCAGAGCATTTGAAGGTGCTGGTGTGTGTTTGAAATGGGAGAGGCCAGTTTCCTTTAGTAATAGTTTCATATGTGTTTAGTGGAGGTGGGAAATGAATCCAACAAGCATCCCACTGCCAGCATTATTGGTAAAGGCAACCTTCAGCTATACAATTTCCTTCTGGACCAGAGCATTTTCCTCTCAAATCAATGCTAGATGGAAACATGAAGGTGATTTGGGTTAAGCTTTGGCAGGGCTTGGTTTCAGGCAAACACACAAAGAGTGTTTTTAAGAGCCAGATAAATGATAGTTTACAGACACAAGAAAGGCTACAGAAGATTTACAGAGGTGGATTTTTTTCCCTCACTGGCAGATTGGACAAAGACAAGCAAGGAGAGAAGAGAAATGCTCCTTTTCTCTTGCATTGCCTCCAGAAAGTTCACCTTCATGGCAAATTCAATGCTGCAAGGTAATCAAGAGCTCCAGCAGCAAGCAGCCATGCTCAGCATCTCACAGCATGCTCTCCAAGGAAGTTTGCAGCTCTCCTCTTCCCTGCAAGCTCCAGGGTGATGAGCTGACAGATGTTCTCCTTCCCTCCAGAACCACTCAATTGCTGCTAATTTCTAGCCAACAGCCATTTCTCAGACAGAAGAGCCTGCTTAGCACATGATTTCCTTGAGGGCTGACATAAGGAAAGCATCAAACCAAGGAGGTCTGACAGCATCCTGCCAGACTACTCCAGCTCCTGACTTACATGGATTTAGCCAAACTTGCCCAAGGGTGAGAAGCCAGCAAAATGAGCACTGTGTTATCCATGGCAAGCATGATGAAATTCATGATGCTCCAACACTACCAACCTAGCTACAAGGCCACCAGGTACATGCCAAGGGTCACTCACTTTTCCTGGAGAAGTTTTAATGAATAGAACTCATAAAACTGAATCAAAAGGAAGGCATGCTGGGTGCAGATCCTCACAAAACCACAGGCATCAACCAAAAATGGATCTTAGGAAGCTAAACACTTACCAGTCTCTCCTCTTCTGCCCCGCTTACCTCTTTTCCCTGGAGGACCTAAAAAGAAGATGGTGAGTTGTAACTCTTTTTTTTTTGCCTTGAAATTCTATGAGGAGTATCATTTCTCTTTGGATGGAAAGGCATTACATCAAGTCCAAGAGAATTCTTGGCTGAGCAGAGGTAAATAGATAACCAGAGTAAGTTGGAGATCAAATTGACAGCTATGTCACACCAGACTTTATCTGCAAAACATGCCAGAGATAAAGAAACTATCAGCTGGGCTTCCATCCCCCAGATCCTAACAGCAGGAGATGTGGTGGTAGACACTCTCCAAGCTGCTTTGCTTCCAGTTTAGATCCCAGAAGGTTAGGGGTTGGAAGGGACCTCTGGAGATCATCAAGTCCAACGTCCCCTGCAAGAGCAGGAGAAACTAGAGCAGCACAGGATGGGGTTTAGAATGTCTCCAGAGATGGAGACTCAACTGAATGGTGCTGGAAAATAGAAGAGTCACTTGATGGAGGAGAATCAAGCCAGAAAACCCTGAAGATAACTGTGACCCTTGAATCACATCACTAAGGGATGTGAATCACTTCTCCCTCTGATGCAAAGCTTGATGTCTTCACTACTCCAGTCCCTGTCATGTGTAAACCCTCTTCCAAACTGAGATGAGAGGAGGATCTTCAACTTCTGCTGGGTTTTAGGGACCATTTGAGGACATAATCTCTTAATTTTTTAACAATACAAAACAATTCCTCTTAAAACAGTTACTCATGGATGGGTTTGGTTCCCAGAAACACTTCACATGGAAGGTCATCCCTAGATGTGACTTCAGAAAGCACACAAGCTCTCATCATCTCCTCAGCAGGCTGTTTTCTCTCTATCTTTACTTCTACCATCATCTGTTGCTCCAAGAGTTTCCAGTTAACAAAACACTGGGCATTTTGCTATAAATACTCATTTTCCATCTGTTTTATAGCTGTAGAAATGGGCACTAATTAGGAGGATTTGGTGGAGACCAAAGAGAAAGAGAACAGAATGACACTGAACACAGTGTCAGCTTACAACAACTCTACACATCTTGAGAGCTTGCACAAGATACACAACATAGGACAGAAGCATTCTGAATTTCCTTGCATTTTTCCAGGGCCTGGTGCCCCAAACAAGCCCAATTTCCATCGCAATTTCTCTTATCACTTTTATTCTAAGTCTTTTCTCCTACAAAGTGTCTGAAGAACCTTTCAAGATGTAGATCAACAACATCACCACCATCTTCAGTTAAAATTGGACAACTCAAATGAAACAAATAGCTAATATCCTAGACTATCTCCTCTTACCTTCTGGAGTCCAGGTGTCTCCTTCTTGCTACAGATTTGATCTGCATGCTTAACTTTTAAGCCATGATTGACACAAGGCTTGCATGATTATGGTGACAGATTCAAGTGGCCATTGCATTTGGAAGGGTTTGATTTCAGCTGTGCCAGTAGTGTGCTGGGAGACAATGAAATACAATACCCCAGGATTAAAAGCAGCACATAACTAGTCAGGCACTGGGGCTGCAATCATCTTTGCTCTAAAACCCACACATGCTGATCACCCCCATTTAAAACCTAAAAGCCTCCCCTGAGCAGAGGAGATGCCTTTCCAAGGCCTCATGTGCCTCCTGCTCATTTCTACTATAATAAATAGCTCAGCTGATGAGGAGCTTAGTGACAGCTGCACAAGTTAGCTCTAATTCCCAAAAATAATAAGTGGCTTGCAAAGGTTCAAGAAGTCTCCATTGCATAACAGCACCAAAGCAGCACCATTAGTGCTATTGCAAGCAAAAAACAGTCAGCACTCCAACTTGATCATCTACAATCTCAACTCATGCACTCACCTACTACATGTTTCCCATTAGGTTTAGTGTCCCAAATGGTCTAATCTCTAAGTAGATGTCCCTCACTCCTAGAAAGAGCTTGCAGAAAGAGGAATGGATGCTCTCAGCTGCATCTCCAGGAGCTTGGACACCATCCAATGCTGGATCTTTGTCAGCCAACTGGAATCTCCTGTTGAACCTCAACAACTTAATCCACTCTGGGATTGCCTTTCCACAGGTAGACCCTCTGCCCTTTTCCTTGCAGCTAAGTCTCTCTCTCTCTCTCTCCTGACATAATAAGGGCTACAAAAATCTCAGGAATTTCATGTTCATTGAAGGAGAGATGAAGAAAATGGACTAGCAGACACACAGAGGCAAGCACATCTAGACAAGAGCTTTCTACCTTAAGACAACTCCAGGAGGCCTTTGGACTGAGGCAAATCTCCTCCTGATGCTACAAGGCCTGAGATTTGGCTCAGTCTCCAAGAAAATAATGGATATTCTTCATAATTAGCTAGCTTTTCTCTAACGTTCCATAGTTTACTGTGCAAATAAGACTTAAAGATCTTTATCTCCCCAAATTACACACTGGTTCCATATGACCTTATGCTTGAAGATGAGCTGCAAACTTCACTCACCACTCCAAGCACAAAGTGAGAGCTCATTAGCCAGGTACTTCAATTGAAGTTATTCCAGTTTATAGCTAGCAGTCTACTCTTCTAATTGTATTCAAGGCATGGAAAATTGGACTCTGAGCATCACTGTACATCCCCCAGGGAGTTGAACATAACAGAAGCCTCCTCCTTGTACAGATGTTGGAGCAAAAGTTGCATTTTTAACCTGCCATATTCATGGAATAAATGTCTTTTTACCAACAACTCTCTGAGTTGGACAAAGTGTTTGAACATTGCCTCCAAAGAAGGGGATGTTGAAAACACTAAGCTCTGCCTGACACCTAAAATGCTGTCCCAGGTTAATAAATTTATAGGGTGCTGTAGTTAAATATCCTGAAAGCAGCACTTGGAGGAAGTTAAACATTAACACTTGGCTAGGTGTTGGATTTACTAGAGGCAGGGAAAAGCTATATTCAGAATAGAAGAGAAGGGCTCTCTTTCAGCCTTTCCTCACCAGAGGGATGCTCCAATCCCCTTAGCATCTTTGTAGCCTCTTCTGGACTCCCTCCAGTAGTTCCCTGTCTCTCTTGAACTGAGGAGCCCAGAATGCCCATCAAGGATTAATCATATGAATAAAAGAATCTTTGAAAGTCTAATCTAAACTTCAAGGACTTTCTGAGTCAAAAGAAGTGAGACAATTACAACAGAGTCCTAAGCAAGAGCCACAGAGCTGCTGAGTGTCCAACAACAACATGTGTGCAGAGCCCTCAGGCACAAAAACAACCCACAAGTCTAAAGCTTTACTCAGATCCCCAGATCAGGGAGATGAACTCACAGGTGCCCAATGCATGGAACTCAACAACAGTGCTTGGAAAGAGCTCTGCTTTGCACCTAAACCTACTTGGCAAGCCAGACAGCAAGGTCCTGGAAGCATTTCTCTTGGATAAAAGCATGGACTAACTCCTCAGTGTCAATCAGGAACAAGCATGCTAAGGTCTGGCAGTGTTTCTCATGCAGGGCTCATGCTCATCTGCTCAACAGCCAAGGCCAAACATGACTTCTGAATTAAGCCTGTAATATTAAAGGATGATGAATGCAATCAGCAAAAGCCTGTCCAAACTGAAGAGATGACTACAAAGCCACCTGTTTACTGGAGCCTTTCAAACACAGCCATAAAGCAGCCAGGGCTAGTGTTAAGCTTTGGCCCAGGCTGCCCAGGGAGGTGCTGGAGTCACCATCCCTGCAGGGGTTGAGGAAACATCTAGATGCTCTCCTTAGGGCCATGGCTTAGTGGTATGGGAGTGATAGGGATGCTTGGACTGGATGAGCTTAGAGATCTCTTCCAACCTTCATGATTAACAGGCACAGAGAAGGAAGGAAGCTTCAGCAGACCTAGGAGAGGTAAGTCTCTTTGCTATGGGTCACATAAAGCCACATCTGAAAGTCTACCAGATCTTCAGACAAGTCACACACAAACAGCAGGCCAGAGAGCAAACAGTAACCATCTCATTCCACAACTTGGCAATTTCACTCTTGTTTGTTGCGATTTGCAGCTCCTCACTTAGGTCCTTACACAACCTGAGAGCAAACAATTTGTGTTAACACTTAAATGTAGCCAAGCAAAAAACAAACCAACCCAGAAATATCAGGATTTGGGAATATAAATCTCTGATCTCTGCCAGACAGAAATGACCTCAGGGAGTTTAATTGACTTGACAGCTTCACATCATGCCATGAGACAACTGAAAGACAACAAATGTATGAATAATGGACAATTACACCCAAATTCACAGCTGAAAAGCAGGGTTTTAACTATCAACCTGTCTGTATGATTCACTCCTGTGCACAAGAACAGCCACTCAGATCCTGGGCCAATGGATCCCCATGGCCCATCCTTCTCCATCCTCACTGCTGCTAGTCAGAGGAATCATTCAGCTCAAGCAGAGCCTAGAAAAGGCCAGGGATACACTTGATGTACTTGAAGAGCAAGAGTTTGTTTGGATCAGGCTAGATAGCTCTAGCATGTTTTCACCTCGGGGAGTTCACATGAGCACTACAGGAGGCCTCAATGTTTTCATCCTAGTAAGCTATCTTCTTCAGGAGCTCCTGCCAACTCCACAAGAGCCACATGGAGCTTGGCAGCCTGGGATTTCATTCCTGTCTAAAGCAATGAACTCTAAAGACATGTGCAGCTGGGCACCATGCCCACACTGCTCCAATTACAAGGCTATGTCAGCTTCTCATTGTTGAAAGTGATGGATTTCATACCTAGGCATGGCATCTTGCTAGAGTCAATTATCTTGTGCTCTTGGAAGCAAGCTGGAATGGCACAGGGCTGGGCCACTTGCAAAGGCACTGTAATATGTTTCTACTGCCTTTTTCAGAGGTAACATGAGCCAGCAATTGATATTGTGTGCTCCTGACAGCACTTGATCCTCAACAGGTGCTAAACAAACTGTCAGACTATTACAGTGCAATCATGGAGTTGAGAAATCAAGCTAGGAGCAGCCAAGCTTCTGGACAAAACAACAACAGCAGCAAGCAAGCAAGCTCACCCATCAAGTTCAACAAGGCCCCACCTCAGTCTTTAGATCATAGAATCATGAAGGTTGGAAGAGACCTCTAAGATCAGCAAGTCCAACCATCCTATCACTCCCATGCCACTAAGCCATGGCCCTAAGGAGAGCATCTAACTGTTTCTTCAACCCCTGCAGGGATGGTGACTCCAGCACCTCCCTGGGCAACCTATTCCAAGACTTAACAACCCTTTCAGGGAAGAAATTCCTCCTTAAATCCAATCTAAATCTCCCCTGCTGCAACATGAAGCCATTTCCTCTCATCCTCTCACTGCTAACCCTGGAGAAGAGACCTACCCCCATCTCACTCCAACCAAGTTACACTGATGAGGGCAACAAGCACAACCACAGATTGGACAAGCAACTCACAAACCTTCTAAGGAGCTGCTTAGACATCCCCCCAGAATTGCCCAGGCACCTATACAACATGATCTTAGTGCCTCAAAGAGATGAAATAGCAGGTCCAGCAGCACAGTGTATGTTGCATTGTGTTGGTCAGCAAGGGTTGAGGCAAGAAAAGGGTTAGCAGACAGTGAGTAATGGGACAGCTGCTGTCACCTCTAGGCCACCCTGAATCCATGTTCTACACTTGCCTCCCTCACAGCATCCCAGGGTGAGGAATGTTGCAGGCCAAACATGCACCTGCCTGTCAACCTCTTACTGTGTGGACAAAATATCCTGGGAAGCTGATGTAGTAGCAATATTCAGGATATTCCAGGGATGCAGGAGTCATGGCTGGGGCCCAGCTCCTCAGCCATGGCATTAGTGATTCATGCTGGGGCTATTCTGCTGCAATTCTATGAAGCCTTTCACTGGAGAAGAGTCACAAATATTGGCCCCTTAGGACTACTCAAAACCTTCCTTGCTCTTCAAGCTTTTCAGCACAGAAAAGAATTCCAACTGCTATCTCTAAATTGAAGCCTGAGGGCAGACAAAAGCTCTGCAAAGCACCCAGAGATGTTGTGTCTCTGATGTGATGCTGCTCTGGATCCATCTCTCCTTGGCTCAGGTGCAGGACAAGACTCCAGACTGAATGGAAACAACATCAGTGCTGCTCACTTCTCATGCATAGGACATGTGGGTGAAGGCCCAGAGATCCTCTCTGTGTCCTCAGCATCTAAAGGGCAGGGAAACATTCACCCATGCCTCCAGAAAAGGATTGCAGGAGCTGGATTCTGAGCCCCACTTCACAATCAATCAGGGTGAATTCTCTCTCTTCCCTTAGTACATCACAGTAGAGAAGAAAGGAATTCCTAGGCATGAGACTCTGAGTTTCCCTCTGAATCTGAATCAGCAATTCTGGCTCTGTCTGAAATCATCTTTATCCTAGGAAAGCTTCCATCAAGTTTTAAGATGTGTTTCCTTGTAGCATTTCTGCTGCAAAAAGCTCCAATAACTCTACCTCTGTTGCCTAAATCATCCCCAAACTGAGAAGGAGTAGCAATATCTACAACTGCTTCTTTATCACAGAACCATATAGCTCCACATAATTTATATACACTTATATTGGGTTAGGAAAAGGATATGCAGACTGTGGTGTTAAAATCATCATTACACACTTAGCAGCTAATGAAGTCTCAGGAAGCTTCCTGAGAAAGTGACTTGAGAGGTGGATAAAACAGGAGTAGTCAGCTCTGATGGTATTTTGCTTTCTGAAAAGGATTTCCAGACAAGTAACAATGATGTAATCTAGATAGCAATAAAGAGCTAAGAACAGTGCCTGGGCAGGCAGAGGAGCCAGAGGGGAGAAATGCAATCTAAGGATACTGGATACCTTGGAGATGCTACAGCCTGCTGAGAACAACTGGGACATGGAGTAGCTGAGGTGTCACTGGTACAACTTCACACAATC
>VWZO01017880.1:74405-105532 GCA_013396975.1 Bucco capensis
CGCGCCCCAACCCCACACACACGCACGCCAACCATGCACACACCCCAACCCCACACGCACACACGGCGTGCACGCACCCCAACCCCACACACACACGCGGCCTGCACGTCCCCCAGCCCCACACACACGCGGCCTGCACGTCCCCCAGCCCCACACACACGCGGCCTGCACGTCCCCCAGCCCCACACACACACGCACGCGCGGTGTGCACGCGCCCCAACCCCACGCACACACGCAGCGTGCACGCACCCCAACCCCGCACACGCACAGTGCACGCGCCCCAACCCCACACACACACGCAGCCTGTACACACTCCAACCACACAGCATGTCTACACTATTATGTATGTATAATATATATGTACATACATATTTATATATTACATATGTATATATACTAATTGCAAAGGCTATTTCTGCTCCCCTTGCAGAGCATCAAGTTGCTCCCATGCTCTGCTGCTGTTTCCTTTATTAGCAGCATGTGTGTGCACACATGGATCTGGATATATATTGATGTACAGTGGCATGCTTACACATACCCATGGAACTAAACAGCACACACACACACTCTTTCTTTTTTTCCTCTTCTCTTTGAATGAATTGGTTTTCTTGTTCGTGGACTAGCTTCACCCCAAGGAAAACCCATGCAATAAATAGCCTGTGGGTTTGCTCTCAAACAGCTCTCTGTGCTAGCCAGGAGGGTGAGACTGTGAATCATCCATCCCTTGGTTATCCCACTCCTATCCAAACAACAATAGACAGCCTGAGAACCATGTCCAGCATCACTGCCAGAGTTCAGCAACTCTGCTCCTATTCCATGCCTCTGGGATAAGAGACATGAACACAAACTAGAGCATTAAGTGTGCTTGCTTTAGGCCAAATTTGGGGTTGAAAGGAAGCAATTCAGAAGGAAACAGGCTGAACAAATTAACTCTCTGCTAGTATTCTGCTTAACCATGTTAATTAACATCAACATGGCTCAGTGAAAAGGCAGTTAGGATTGTTTATTCTCAGCTTGCAAGGGTCAATTACAAACCAGAAGCAAGAAAAGCTGTGGCTGGGAGATGCTTCTTGCCAGCAGACAACTCTTCTTCCTAAGTGCTCCATTCAAATCATCCTCACTGAAGAGATTTTGCCTTGAGCTTTGGAGTCAACCTTGGGAACTGATTTGTCTCCATCATTTCCTTGCTCAGAAGGTAAAAACCTCTAGATTCTTAGCAGGCTTGTGTACAGGACAAAAAGTAGACAAGCTTGCTAAAAGAGATCTTTTTCCAAGACAAAGAAAAGCAAACAATTATTTGCACTAGGAAAGTATAAAAGAGGCAGAAGGCAAATAGGTCACAGAAGTCAATCTCAGTTCCTTGCCTATATAAACTGATTTTTCTCTGCACTCTTAATATCCACAAACCTATTACTAGAAACTTCTTCAAGGAACAATTTACACTCTCTTCCTCCCAGAGGACTGACTTTGCACATCTTTTTGTTATTTTCAGCCTGTTTTGTCCTGGTATTTCTGCACATATGTGGCCCCAAAGAGTTCAGATTTCAGGCCTTCATGTGCAAGAGAAAATTCCCGAGGTCATGGCCCTTTTTTCCATATGCATTTCCAGGATCAGACCCTTCTTAATGATCTTGCTTTTAGTCAACCATAACATTACTTGTTAAGGAATTGTAAAAGCAATACACAACAGAGTTAAAGTTGCATATAAAATGTATATCTTGACCTTGACAGAGATGAATGATAATGTGAGCTCCTCATATCCTTCCACACAATACTCTATTCTTCATTGCATCTTGAGAACTAGATTTAAAGTCTCTCTGGTAAATATTACCTAACAAAACCCAATCCTTTTAGCCCTTGTTTGCCATCTAGACTTCCCTTGGCCATCTTCACATTACAAAAGCATCCACAGAGAAGGGATTTTAAACCCATTCCTTGACAACACTTGCTTAATACAAAGTGATGGCTTAAATGCTCCAATATGTTCCTTGAATACTTTCACATTACATGGTAATTGGACAAAAAGCTGCCTCTGGTCCTCTTCAGGAGCAAGGAACACAAAGCTCCTCATTATTGTCATTTCCAATTTGGAAGGCAAACTAAATAACAAGAAGTAATTTGCCAATTAGAACTTCCTGCTCCTTTTTTTCCTCCCTCCTTGGAACACCATTCAGTGGCTGAAGCAGTCAAACACTTTTAGCTTCAACAACTGCAACTCAAACAAGTCCATTTGTGTCTCTCCATGCCTAAGCTGTCCAGAGGCAGCAGTGATGCATCCCATGTCCCAGCATCACAGTTTCCCTTCAAGACAGAGTTCTCCACATCCTTGCTCTTTTCCTCCTTTACACATACTTTCCCAAATATTAAGACATATGGAAGTGTCCCAGGGACAAAACTTGTCTGTGGTGTTTGAGTATCTCTTAGGAATGAAGAAGCAGAAAAGGATCAAACCAACACAAGAGAGTGCCCAGAAGCACCAAGGTGAAAACCACAGAGCCTAGATCATTCCAGAGAGATTTCCATCCTCAAAACCATGGGTGAATCCTGCAATATGCCATCCTGAGAATTCACATTGCAAAGGAATGAAACTGGGTCACTTGCCAAAAGCTCAGTTGAAAGGAAGGAACACATGCAAGGCCAAGTGTAGGTGTAGAGATGAATGAAAGGATTAGAGGACACTAGAAATGTTTCAGCATTCCTCCAGGCCTTTCAGATTGGGATTTGGTTTGGTTCTGGGCAAAAATCCAGAGGTATGATCAAGAAAACATATGTAACGTGACATTAAGCACTCCATTTACCCAGGGCTGTCCTAGAGTGACAGGCAAAACCCAACTGATCCTTTTCCTGAAGGAAGAATTGGTTGGGGGAAATCCACAGATCAATTTATACACCAATTCATCCTCTAATGAACCACTCTAAAGGAACTCTGTGCTTTCCAATGCACTGAAATGGAATTCAGATGCAAGTGAGGACACATTTGAGTACCAATTGATGGGACTGTTTGTAAAGCCATGGGAGACAATCAAAAAAAAAGGCATTTTCTTAGGGAGCTGGAAACACTGTGTTGCTCTGAAAGTCTGCCACATAGTTACAAATCCACTTTTTAGGAAGATCCAGAAGTATTAAAGAAGAGCAAGGATGTCCTTAAGGACTCACAATGTCTACCTGGCCTGACAAAAACAGCACATAACTTCTAATGCTTCTGCCTAACATCCAACCTCAATCTCCCCTCCTCAAGCCTGGATCCATCCCCCCTAGTCCTAGCACTACCTGTCATCCTAAAACATCCTTCCCCAGCTTTCTTGGAGCCCCTGCAGATCCTGGAAGGCCATAAGAAGATCTATTAAGGTGTATTAGGTCTAATAAGGTGTATTACAATAACACTGAATAAAACACTTCTTGAAATAACCATAAAAACCTAAGGCCACAGTTTGCACTTCTTTTGATGATGCTCTCAGAGGGCAACAGACTGAGAAATCCATGATGAAAAGCAGTAATATCTGCACAAGGAAAAACTCCTCCTGAAAAGGTTCAGCAGCAACATCTTTTTGAGTCCAAGTTAAAAACTCCTGTGTCTGACCTCCACATGTAACCCTTCACCTCCTGAGAATAACCAGCACATTCCATACTCCCCATTTCTCACTCATTTTAACTGTCAGAAATCACTTTCAGGGCTATAAAGCACCAGGTCAACTATTAGAACTCCAGAAAGCTTATTCAGGCTTAAATATCTATTTGAAACCCCCTAGCACTCCACCAAATTTGCTTATGACATGAAGAGTTGGTTTCAGCAGCTGGAATTGATGAGAGAAAAAGCAAAGCAGCCTTGGGGAGCAAAGGTTTTGATCCTTCCTGAGCAATATCACCCAGACTAAGTGACTAGAACTGAACAAAGCACTCCATTGACTCTGCCTGCTCTTCAGGACCAAGCTATTTCAGGCTGTTAGTCTAGATTTAATACCCTTTTTTAATAACATGTTTTCACATCATCTTTGCAAGCAAACAGAGTGTGTCTCTAAATCCCAGATTCACACTCCACTCTTCACTCTCCCTTTCCATCCCCAGAGTCACTCTCACTGGCGTTTGCCATGAAGTCATCCTCAAGCTGCAGAACAAAGTGCTAATTCCTACATCATTACAACTAAGATACACTGATCTTTACTAAGATGCTTTTGCAACCATTTCTTTGCCTGAAGAGCCAAAAGTCAGCTGGCCCTGTCACTTGTCACTGCCACAGCTCAGAGCCTTGGACTCTTCTCAAACACAAGCCCATCAGGAGAAAGACATCAAAGGAAGCATTGCTAACCTAGTGTGTGGATGTCAAGTGAAAAAGAGAGATAAAGAGACTTTCTAAAGGGGGTTGTGTTCTCCAGATAAAAGCAAAGACCTTTAGAGCCCCAGCTTTTGAAGTGGGCTTCTCAGCATTCCAACATGGACAAGAAGAAAACATCTCTTCCTTGGCACTGCCTCTTCACCTCCTAGCCCACTCCTTCTGCCCTCTTTCCTCCCAGGGAACACCAAAATCTCCTCAAACAGAACCTGCAAGGATTTCAAGAGCAATCAGCTGAGAAACAATGCAGCAAGGCATCTTCACCCATCTGGGATCCATCTCCCAGCACTTCCAAGTTGTGCTTTCCCATAGTCACATCCTAATGGGAAGCATCCCAGCTTTGCAGAGAGCTTCAGACACAGGCATTGCAGCATCTGTGTCAGCAATGCCACAGCCATCACCAAGCCATACAGAGGCAACAAGTTGGCCTACAAAAGAGACAGAATTGGGGAGACTCCATGTTAGAAACAAACCCAAAAGAGATGTATAAAAAGGCAGTTATATCTGAGTCCTGCCAGACAAAACTCTTGCTGTGAGAGGTTTGATGTGTCATTACCACAGCTCTTGAAGCCAGAGCTAACACACAGTACACTGCAGACATACAGTGAGAAGCATGTTAAAGTTACTATCATCATTCCTAACCCTAATTTCACACACACACAAAAAAAACCCTGTCAGTTCCCCTTTAATTATTTCCCCTATTATCCTATTAATTGACTATATATATTGTATTACATTAATGTGACTAGCAGATGAAAGCACTGCAGAGATGCTCTGGCAGGGGAGGTTGGACTAGATGATCTCCAGAGGTCCCTTCCAACCCCTAACATTCTGTCATTTTCTGTTTCAAACACCTACAGAGATCACTTGAGCATCTTCTACTCAATCTAAATCATAGAACCATTCAGGTTGGAAGAGATCTCTAAGCTCATCAAGTCCAACCATAGCTATCACTGCCATGCCACTAACCCATGGCCCTGAGTACCACATACAGAGATAACACCTAGCATCTGATTAACTGTCTCCTGTTCCTCCACTCAACACCATGAGCTGTCAGAGAACCCATCTCTCAGCACACCCAACTCCAAAGAGAGAATATTCTGCAGGAATCTGAAGAAATCCAAGATTTCCAGTTAGTTTGGTTTGGTTTAATGCAGGGGTTTAAAATACTCCTTAAGCCACTTGTCAAATCAAAGAAGTGTCCTTGTTTCTTTCTAAAGGTTGAAGAGAATATGGAATATATGCAATATAGCTCACCTTGAGATAACAAAACACCCACTAAACACACTCTGCACAGGCCAGAAGCATTCAAGGTGACACTTGAAACCAAGTGACTAGACCTTGACTTAACCTCACAGCTTCAGATGACAGAGCTTCACCCACTAGCAACAATCTTTTCTCCTGTGATGTTCTCACCATGCTGATCACCCACACCATCAGTAACTCTGCCAAACCCAACTTTTAGTAGCCCAGCTGCCTTCCTTTCAGATACACACCATGAGCACAAAGCATTGAGCTGGCACTAAGCACACAACCACATAGCCAAGCCTGACCCACATGGAGTTGCAATCACACCACCCCATCCCCTAGCACCAGTATCAAAGGCATGGACATAGCTGAAATGCCACAGTCTGTGTCTCTAAAGCTTCTGAATAGCTCTATATAAGATTACAGGGATGTTGACAAGCCACCTGTTGGGGAGCTGAGACAAAAACCTCTGTCCTGATCCATGTCTGTGAGGCTTCAGCCTCTCATCTGTCACAGAGCCTCTCTCACCTACAGGCAGGGTGTGTGTGCATCTGCTGGCAAGATCAGGTTTTCATGGGCTCTGCTTGCTCTTTAGAGTGCTCAAATAGCATGGGGATTGTGAAAAGTGAGCTGGGACACAATCTCCCATCAGAAGGACAGCAGAGGAGTTCAAGGCAATGGCTTCATTTCTTCATCACTTGGCTTGTTTTAAGTTTTAACAGCAATTTGTAGAGCATTCAGAGAGATTCCATATGCTCATCATGGCTTCTTTCTGATCTTCAGATGCTTAGATGAGGCTGTCATCTTACTTTAGAGTTTCTGACCTTGGATCCTAGCTCCCCTTCTCTTCAGAAGTTGAGGAAGAGAAGAATTCTGCCCACAACCATCAACTTCAGTGTCACTTTGGAGACTGCTAGCTAAGCTAACCATTGTAGTAAGAGCTTCTTTGCACCCTGGACACCTGTTCACTCCAAACTGAAGTAAGGCAGGCTACTCATGTCACAGAAAGCAGCAGCTGTTAGATGGAACCAGGATTCAGTAACTCCTGACCTGGGATAGAGCTGAACTGGTGACCCAGCAGTGGAAGACTCTAGATCCAATTACAAACCCATATTGGAAAAGGAACTTAACTGGGCCCTTTTTAATTGCATTTGGATCTGAAAGGTGTCTCTTTTAACAAGGGGAAATTCATTGCAATGAAATGTTGTTGGAAAGCTGTGGATGGAATTGCACACACATTTGGTTGCATTAGTCTAAAAGAGTATTAGTAAAGAGCTATTATCTTGGCTTCCTAACTGCCTCTCACCATAGATGGAATAAGAAGGTACAAGCCTTAAATAGTCCATGCCTGGAGCAGAATTCCTTGGTAGCATGAGTTACACTACTCTGAGTGACCTACAGTTAAAGTATGAGGTGAGATGGGGTTAGGTCTCTCCTCCTGGGTCAGCAGTGAGAGGAGGAGAGGAAAAGGCCTCAAAAGTTGCACCAGGGGAGGTTTAGATTGGATTGAAGGAGGAATTTCTTCCCTGAAAGGGTTGTTAAGGCTTGGAATAGGTTGCCCAGGGAGGTGCTGGAGTCACCATCCCTGCAGGGGGATGAGAAACATTGAGATGCTCTCCTTAGGGCCGTGGCTTAGTGGCATGGCAGTGAGAGGGATGCTTGCTTATGATCTTAGAGATCTCTTCCAACCTTCATGATTCTGTGATCTGAGTTCCAAGCAGCTGAAGGACACTGGATCTGCTAATAACTAAGCCTTGTGCAGTGTTCTGGTTGCAGTTGTAGAAAAAGTAGTCAAGAAGTCAAGAGAGGAGGAGACTTCAAGCCTGACTTGGAGTCTGGAAGAACGTAGAAGTGAAAACAATTTTGGCCACACAGAATCTATTCAGCAGGAAGAAAGCTGTGGACATAGGATCTTAGAATGGAGAATGAGAGCTTTACTGAACTTCAAGAGTCTTTGCTATGTTTCTGAAGAGGTGCAAGTGTGGAAAGGAAACCCCTTCTGAACAGGCAAGGCTTTCAAGTGCTGCAGGAGCTGTTGCCAGTCAGTGTGGTCAGGTAGCTCTGAGAACAAGCTCCAAGAAAAACAGCACTGCAAAAGCAGCAGACTGTTGGGAAGAAAAGCTCTACAGCTCCAAGATGACAAAAATCCAGCTTGAAGAAGGAAAAAAACCACCAAAACACAGACTTTCCACATGCAACTGATGCAGCCCAATGTGTGAGGAATAAGCCAAATTCACTTGTTGTTTCCATCATGGACAATATTTTATGCATAGAAAAAAAAAGGAGTAGTCGTGGATTTTGACTCTGTTGGCAATGGAAAATAGTATCAGAATTTCATGACTTCTTATAGAAAACAACCACCTCAGATCTAAAGGAGATTTGGAATGTGGCTTGATTTACATCCCTGCAATAAAAGCAGGCACAGAGGGAAAAGGTTCAGTTAGCTCTTAACCACAAAGCAACAAATTAAGTCTGGGAAGAAACTGAAGGCTCAACCCTCCTTGATTCTGCAGTTAGATATAGTGGGAGAAACTCCTCTATTCATTGTCCCTTAGCTTTCCTGTAAAGCACAGATTAAATATTGCTAGATAGTCAATAGTAGCTTGGGTCTCAGCTATCTGCATCAAGCTTGCATCACTTGTACACCTCATTACACTCTTCTTTTGCTTTCCTGGAGTAAAAATAGCACTAGTTTCTTCTTGTCACAGCCACAAAACAGATATGAAGTGAAAAACTAGCAAAGTCAATGAGTTGTATGTTAGGAATCTCTTGAAATAGTTAGATGAGAAAGAAGAGGTAGGTTATAACTGAAAAATAAGCTTACAGGATGCAAACACACTGCTTGATTCAAAAGCACAGAAACAGCACAGAATCATTCAGGTTAGGAAAGACCTCAAAGATCATCAAGGCCAACCATCAACCTATCACCACCATGCCACTAAACCATGGCCCTAGCCATGTAAAGATCCAGATGTGGACACACATCTGGGCAAACCTATTGCTGGGCTTCCAAGTGCCCCAATATCACACACTGGCTGCAGCCTATTTTCCTGCAGACCACAGGGAGAAAAAATAAAAG
Organism: Bucco capensis; assembly: GCA_013396975.1. Lineage (NCBI taxonomy): Eukaryota > Metazoa > Chordata > Aves > Piciformes > Bucconidae > Bucco > Bucco capensis. Next base: position 83,063 of record VWZO01017880.1, read on the forward strand.
GCTTGATAAGTTTCTCCAGGTAATGAAAGCAAAGCTTAATCCATGCAACTCCTCCCTGAGAAGAAAATTCGCCTGGAAATGACAACTTGCATCATGCTGAGGCAATTTACAGGTGACAAGACACTGGATTAGCTCCCCAAGGAGTTAAACAGGTTCCAAGCCAACCCTCAGCCAACTGCTGTAAAGGGAATAAAAAGCCAAGCCAAGTGAAAAATGAAACATGAAGTTGTGCATCTCAAACACAAGCTCATAAACAAATGGTATTTAGGTTGGTTTTTTTTTCCATTGTCCTTAGAATATATTGTTTCCTCTTTGCATAGTGATCAATACAGAATGACTAATGTCCTCCTTGAAGGTTTATTACTGCCATCAAACATTACTGTCATCATATTCAGGTCATCATTTTCTAGATAGCATTCAGTTCATGGTATAATTTAGCCATTACACTTCTATCTTCCACACATCAATCTCAAAACAAAAAAAAAAACCCAACCTCTAAGCTATCTGAATTGTTCTGGGCACCTTCTCTGTAGCAGATTGATGCCAAACATAAAGCAGCTGCCACATCACATCTCATTTTAGGCAAGTCTAGGATGATTCAGGTGAGAAGGAAACTTGTTTGGCTTACACTGTTGGTTTCAGCTTGTCAGCCCAGGCCCAGCCACCACCTGTGTGTCCCTTCCAGGCTCAACCTTCTCCCTCTTGCCATGTCTCTCCTCATTAGGAGAAGAGTGGCTGTTGGTTAACCCAATGTCAGCCTACACACTGGGCTAAGTAGTCAAGCAAGAGAAGAGATGTGACCCTGCCACTGACCCCAAGGACTAGGTGATGACCTCTGTGGCCCAGCCTGCAGAGGAAAAGGAGCTATTTAACATGGTTCATTATGAGCAATGATTTTTCCCAGATTAGGGAAGATGAGGAATTGATCAGACAGCAAGAAAAGTCCCTCTGGCCCAAAATAGTTAGCTGCTTTACCTTCAGATAGCTTCTCAACCTCTAATCCTCTCTGCTGTAACTAGGAGTTACATGCAACCTTTGGATTTGTACTGGAGGAACTCAGGTTTCTTGGAAGAAAAAGAGAAGTAATTAAAACACATTGCACCTGCAAACAAAAAGATGTCTTTCCTAACCCTTTGTGACCTCAACTTTAGCTCCCAACATCCCAGTATCACTTGACAACACTTGATTTCCCATTCCCCATCAGGATTGATTGAGGCATAAAGCATTCCAAGAAGTTCTGCCAGGTAGACACTGAGGGCTTGCAACCATCTAACCTGGCACCTGGCTGGAAGCATCCTTCCACCCTGGGACTCTTAGGGTTATTTCTCTAACAACTTCAATGCAACTTCTCCACGTCCTTAGATATTTTGTCCTCCTCAGAGTGTTCTCAGCCACATCCATCTTACAGCTCCCTAAGTCCATATAAAATCAAGCAAGGGATATCTGTTTCATCACACTAGTGCCACTCAACATCTTACACCTGAGCACAACACTTGCTCCTTGTGACCATAATTCATCATTAATATATAATACATAAACATGACTAGATGCCCAAAAGTAGAAGGGAGAGGAAAGAAAATAAATCCAAAGAGAGTGAAATGGTTTCTTGGGTATGATTGTGGCATCATTTTCAACTCCACTTGATTTAGATGCAGTTCCAAGCTGTGCTAAAGGGTTTCAGTAGCAGAGATTTGATTCCCTGTTGGTCACAAATGTGTTTCACTTGGCACCAGTGCTGTCTCAATTCCTGCAGCCTCCATCCATCCATCCATCACTAGGCTCGATTTGCCAAACCTGCAAGATTTTCTTTTCAATACAGCTGTAACTCATTAGATTCTTATTTAGTTGCCATCAAGTTCAGTTCCTTCCCCTCACTTTTCCCACTGAATGACAGCACTGCTTTCATGCCTGCCTTCTGACTCTAAAATCACTAAAATTAGTGTCACAAATATAGCCAAAGGAGCTCAGTTATCCTTCCTGCTTCTTGCTCTCAATTCAATTACTAAGTTTGATGTGATCACTGTATTTGTCCTCTGGAATTGATTTGGGTTATGTGCAGCACAGCAGGAAGAGAAAAGACTAGCTCATCAGAGCAGAAATTGTAGGGGAACACTGCTCCAGTCATCTTTCCCATGCAGTCATTCCCTCCTCACAGCATCCCTGACAACACACTGCCCACATTTACCCATCAGCTCACCATTTGACCCTTGGAGTTGTGTTGACTAAGGAGTAGCTACTAGCTACCATCTACTCCAAAGCCCACCTAGGCAGAGGAAAAAAACAAAGACACAGCTCAATGAACTTGTGTGACTTCTGTGGGGCAAAACCCACACCAGTTTAGGTCTAAAGGAATGCTTCCAACAGGGAGCATCAAGCCCCAGCAGCACACAGATGCTCTCCTGGTAGAGCACTGCCCTCAAGGTTTCCCCTCTTTCTCCTTTCTTCCTGAGATGTGATGGAAGGAGGAACTAGGTGGGCATTTTGTTGTTAATTCACCCCAATTAGTACTACAACTTCTAGGCTTTCCCTGGAGATGCTTCACTCACTCACTTGATGCCTCTGACAGAACATGAATTGTTCCTCCTGCATTTTCCACTTGGTCATTCTCACTCTCATGCTCTGTTGGCTATCTTACATTTGTGCATGAAGTAGTTGTTCAGCCTTCTCTACAACATGGCTTTGCTGATGAATATTAAATCACCACATCCAAAATGTATTTACAAAGTATTCTTCAGAGGAAAACTTCCTCTCAACATCCCAATTGATCTTCTTGCACTTGCTCTCATTTACCTGTTAGCATCAGAAGTTGCCCAGTCTCTCTCTGCAGCATCTTCATTCTTAATTATTAGTTTATCCTGTTTACATGGGGGTGATAAAAGTAAAATGAATGTACAAACACATTTATCTAGCTATGAATAAGAAACCTGTAAGTCTAAGCAGCACTTTCCTTCCCTCAGTGAACAGTGAAAGGCACAGATGTGACTACCTCACTTCATACCAACTTTACTGGGTTGATCCTGAAGTAAAAACAAATGTGTTCATATTTTAAAAAGCAAGTTTCATAGGACTGAGACAACAGTTTGTTACCGTAGCATCCTGCCTGGATTTTGCTGCAGGGATGACAGACATCTTCCTTTCCAGTGATGCAGGATGCACACTGCAGAAAACAAGGACTCAGACTGGAGACCCACATAAAATTCACAGTTTTCCAGCCCCTATCATCTTGAAGCCATCATGACACACAGAAGCCAAGGAAAACAAATGGAAGTCATGTCTGCCTGGGGTCCCACATGCTGTGAGCATCTCCAAGCCTACTAGCATCCCCCAAGAAATGTGCAAAACACTCCAGGCTGAAAACAAATCCATTCACCAAGACAGAACACCACAAGAAAAATCAACTCAACAAGCTTCTCCATGTGGTTTTCATTTCAGTGGATTCTGCAGAGGAAGTGAATTTGGGACATAATAGGCTTGGCTTCTGGCCATGTTTTTATTATGAAGGTAGGGGAAAAGGAGGGGGAAACGGGGGGTTAGTGTCCATCTTGACAGCCAATTCCACTTCCTTCTGGGTGGATATTCACTCCTCCTCTAAGCAGATGCTACACAAGAGTCACCTACTCAAGGCTAGCTGAGAGTTGTGTCTGGCAGGGAGTTTTGTACCCTCAGATCCATCCATGTGTACTGTTAACAGCACATATGTTGCCCATATACTGCAGAACCACTAAAGCTGGATTAACAAGACAGGAAGCCGGGCTTAAGAGAGACCCTGGTATGCATCCCTGGTAGGAGAGGAAAACTGACACCATGTAGAGCTCAGGCAGCTTTCCCTTGCCCCTTCAGGAGCTTAAGGTAAAGATGACTGCACGGCTTGGCTGCCACCCAAAAGTTGACTCTGAAAGAAAGACATTTGGATTGACCCAAAATGATGTGTTGGATAGATACCATCTGTGCAGAAAGAGAGATCTTCTGCAAGGATCCAGGCACAGCTCCTTGGACATGTTCTATGGAACTAACAGATGCAACAAATAACTCCAAGCAAGTGGAGATCCCATCAGTGAGTTACAGGGGAAGATAGAAGTGTTCTTTATTGCCCCAGAGCATTCCACTTGCACAAGAGGGGAAATCACCATAAATATCTTGGTTTAGAAAGCATCTGTGTGAACCTGAACTACTAGAAAGCACACGAACAGGATGAAGAACAAAGAATCAGAGAATTGTCAGGGTTGGAAGGGACCTGAAAGCTCCTCTAGCTCCAACCCCTGTGCCTGCCACGGGCAGGGATGCTTCCCACTAGAGCAGCTTGCTCCCAGCCCCAACACTGCCAGGGCTGGGGCTGCCACCACCTCTCTGGGCAACCTGGCACAGTGGCTCAGCACCCTCCTGGCCAACAACTTGTGCCTAACAGCCAACCTCAATCTCCCCTCCTCTAGCTTGGATCCATTCCCCCTAGTCCTATCCCTGCCTGACATCCTAACAAGTCCTTCCCCAGCTCTCTTGTAGCCCCTGCAGATCCTGGAAGGCCACAAGAAGGTCTCCTGGGAGCCTTCTCTTCTCCACACTGAATAATCCCAACTCTCTCAGCCTGTCCTCATAGGAGAGGTGCTCCAGCCTCTGAGCATCCTCATGGCCCTGCTCTGGAGACCTTCCAGCCCCTCCAGCTCTTCCTTGTGCTGGAGGCTCCAGAACTGGATGCAATACTCCAGGTGAGGTCTCCCCAGAGTGGAGTAGAGAGGGAGAATCATCTCCCTTGACCTGCTGGCCATGCTTCTTGATCCAAGTGAAATGATCTACTCTGTAGAGCACATTGCTTCCACTGAGCTGGCTTTCTACACAGAGTCCAAATAATGGTTCTAAACATCAGAGATCAGTAAAAAAAAAGTTCTGCCACTGCCCTCTGCTCTGCTCACACCTCCTCTGCAATACTGGGGCCAGCTCTGGAGCCCTCAACACACAAAGGCCATGGAGCTGCTGGAGCAGGTGCAGAGGAGGCCACGAGAATGCTCAGGGGCTGGAACACCTCTGCTCTGAGGACAGGCTGAGGGAGCTGGGGTTGTTCAGCCTGGAGAAGAGAAGGCTTCAGGGGAACTACTAGTGACCTTCCAGGACCTAAAAGGAACTTCCAAGCAGGCTGCAGAGGGCCTGTTTGCAAAGGCCTGCAGTGAAAGGACAAGGGGCAATGGTTTTAAATTGGAGAGGAGTAGATTGAAACTGGACATTAGAAAGAAGTTCCTCCCCACGAGGGTGGTGGAACACTGGCCCAGGTTGCCCAGGGAGGTGGTTGAGTTCCCATCCCTGGAGGCATTGCAGGTGAGGCTTGCCAGGGCTCTGGGCAAGCTGCTCTAGTTGGGGATGTCCCTGCCCACTGCAGGGGGGTTGCACTAGATGAGCTCCAGAGGTCCCTTCCAACCCAAACCATTCTAGGATTCTATGAAAACAGAGTTGATTTTCAGTGCTGAGCCCAGGCCAGTTTTAGGCACAGAGCAATGCAAACCATCTTTCCAAGGCAACCCTGGATTGCCAGAGCTTTTGATGCTCTTGGGCCAGCAGATGAGGTGCTCCTCCAAAAAAATTCAACAAGTGATTAAAACTAGGCTATTTCAAGCAAGATAAATCATTCATTTAATCCTTTCCCTAAACATCACCTGATCATTCACACCTCTGCTTAGCAAACATTCACACTTTGTGCTCCAACCCCCAGAGACAACAACCCCTGATATGTAATGAATGCCAAACACATTTAGAGTCTTTATTCAATTTAAAGATGCAATTTATGAGCTGTCAAGTTCTTAGGAGTCTAAAAGTAGACTAAATGATGCCAAAACAACTGTGTGTGCATCTGCACATGTAAATTACATCTTCAGGAGGGCAGGAACAGATCCATGTTTAAAAACAAGGAGCTGCAACTTGATTCCTCCTCCAAACACGTTTCTGGCCAGGATTCCAGGAGAGAATTTCACTTGTAGATGGTTTACAGCTCTATTTCTGTGCCAACATTATCCCCGAGCTGAAATACCTCTTCCTTCTCTGATAATTAACTAATTCATTTATGGGCAGGAAGCAGATCGGCCTCACCACTTCCTGATCGGCCTCACCACTTCCTGATCGGCCTCACCACTTCCTGATCGGCCTCACCACTTCCTGATCGGCCTCACCACTTCCTGATCGGCCTCACCACTTCCTGATCGGCCTCACCACTTCCTGATCGGCCTCACCACTTCCTGATCGGCCTCACCACTTCCTGATCGGCCTCACCACTTCCTGATCGGCCTCACCACTTCCTGATCGGCCTCACCACTTCCTGATCGGCCTCACCACTTCCTGATCGGCCTCACCACTTCCTGATCGGCCTCACCACTTCCTGATCGGCCTCACCACTTCCTGATCGGCCTCACCACTTCCTGATCGGCCTCACCANCTGGCCTCGCATCTTACAGTGGAAATTCTCGTGCCTATTGCTGCCCAAAATGCATGACTTAGCACTTGGAATTAGACTGCTTCATCTCTATTTTATTACTCATTCCATCCTCCTACACGCAGATTTCTGGGGATGTCTATTTTTTTGCCTCCTTGCAGAAGAATTCTGCATTTCTGGGCTCCAGTTTCTCCATGAAAACATGACATCCAACAGTGGTGAGGAGCTGCACAAGTGCAGATTCCTGTTCAAACTACACACAGCCTTGGACAATTCTCTTGTCTCCCTGAGCACTTCATCCCAGACACTTCCAGATCTAAGCCCATGCTCAACTAAGAGCATCTCAGCTCCTCACCCAATGCTCAGACATCCACATTAAACCAATTTACCTTCAGTCTTCAACCAAGACAATCACATTAGAGAACAATTTCCAATAGCATCTCCTCTCCCAGGAGTTGATTAATCACTTTATTAGTACTGCTAAGTACTCCACTAGTAGATAAATCTCTCTTCTGTGCATTATGTTTCCAGTTCCTTCCTCTCACAATTGAGTCTCCTCTTAGGTCATCTTTTGGGCAAGAGTCTACAAAGCTCAAGTTGAGCAAACACCAAGTTAGGCCAAAATGCTGAAGCCACAGTGGAGATACTAACAGTTTATTATCTCCTTTATCTGTCACGTAGAAGAAACTAGATGGATATTACAGGAGTGCTTTAATAGTCCTTTGTAACTTCATTATTAAGAAAAGGTCTCAATTATGAATAATAATTGTATTTTAATTAATATAATTCAATTAATATCAGTAATTTAATTTATTATAATAATTATTAATTAATAATTATTATTATTAATAAATGTAAAAGGAAAATGGTGGAAGAGGAACTTGGAGCTCAAGCCATCAATTATTGCTCATTTTACCCTCAACCTCTTATCTGACACCAAAGAGATTCTGGTCAAGGTAAAATCACCATATGCCTCCTTGAAAAGGCTGAGATGTCACCAATTAACATATTGGACTTGATTTCTGAGCTCTGGGTTTGTATCTTTTTAGAGATAAGGAGAAATGAGCTCCAATTGATGTCCTTTTTACAACAAGGGCATCAACATCACCACAAACTGTAAGCTTCAGGCTATCCTAACTGCAGTTAGAGCACAATAACTCTTGTGGCCTTTCCCAGAGGGAAATACAATTAAATATTATCCTTTTTATTGCTCCTGATGGCTAAATAGTTAGGAAAAGACCCAAATGGGGGAAAAACCACCTCTGGAAAAGCAGCATGCTAGCATAACTTCCATCAAGATGTACACAGAAGAATTTCATCAGCAATTCTCACACACACTCTAGGTTGAAAACAGTTAGTGAAGGGAAGAGGAGACATGGAGACATTGCTTGCTCTCCAAGACTCCACAGGGAACAGGCAAGAGCTAAGCTTCACCAAGCTCAAGAGACTCACTATCTCCATCTTCCATATGGAACTGCCCATGCTGTGCTACTTAAACCAACACAATACTGCTCCTAAACCCTTTCCAATGACATCCATCAGCATTTCCCTCACACTCTCCAGCTGGGAACTCTCAATAGCTAGGCTGATGGCCACAAACCATCACCTCCTGAGAGAAGGTAGAGCTAGAAGGGCACATCTGAGACCTCTCAACATGCCCAGGAAGAATGGAAGAGATGAAGCACTCAGTCATGTTTGAAACAGTCAGGTTTTCATCCCATAATAAGCACCAAAACATGGCAAACACATAGCTGACTGGGGTAAACAAGGTCAAGAGCATCAGCTGCTCTGCTTCCACTCTTCTCTCCACCTCTTTCCACATTGATGTATTGTGGAGAAAGCAAACAGGGACCCTAAAACCCCACCCTAAAACCCCCCCTAAAACCCACCCTAAAACCCACCCTAAAAACACCCTAAAAACACCCTAAAAACACCCTAAAAACACCCTAAAAACACCCTAAAAACCCAATAGACAAGAAAGTATTTCTGTATCTAGGAGTGCAAATAGATATCCCTAAAAATCACAAATGAGAATAAAGTGTCTAGGCATTATTTTGAACCCCAAGGAATTTCTATGCATCCCTCAAGGACTCCAAATACCTTGGAGCATTTGGCCTTGGGAGCACTCAAGTCAATTGAAGTCTTTGTGCCTACAGAAGGAAAAAACCCTGCATCCAAGCCATTCCAAAGGCCAGTTGTTGTCTGGGAGATAGGCTAGGATGATGTCAGCTCTGTGAACTGTGCTTGCTCATACTACTTTGTCTTAGCCAACTAAACTGCTTCTGCTCTTCAGTAGCCTCTTGTTGGAACCTTAAACCTCCTTGAGATTGAGCACAAAGTGCAGATCACTCTAGGTATTTATATTTAACACCTTCACTCCTACTGAAGAGACATGCAGAGAGGAGCAAAACAAAAGCAGTTCAGTGGTGACAGATTGTCCACAAAGGCTCTTCACAAAGCACACACACACACATTGGCTTGGGCTGCCTCTGGAATGCAAAGGGAGGGGGGGAATAAAAGTTGACCACAGAATTTTAATGCTGTAAAACCAACTCAGCTGACTCTAGCAGGGCATCATAGTGGAGTTTCAGAGCCCTCCAGCAGGTCTACAAGTTGCAAAAGGAGCTGCATAGCACACACTTGGACTGAAATGCATTGCTCAAGGGGATGAAACCTTCTGCCAAGGGAAAGGAGACAAGACAGGCCTGAAAGTTCTCTCCAATTCATCTCTAACACCCAAGCACTTCTCTCCAAAAGCATGGCAGAAAATGAAGTCTCAACTCAACATCTCCTTGAAGCAGATGGAACCAATTTTCTCCTTTTGTAGAGCAAGGCCAGAGCATTCTTGACTCCTGAGTGGTTTCAGCTTTTTCTTGGCCTGACTTGAGCACAATCCCAGAGTGGTAGAGCTTGCAAGGGACCTCATGAGAGCATCTAGGCCAACTTATAGTCCACATAAAAAGCATCCTCATGAGCTGCAAAACAGCCAAGCCCACTAGGCTACGCAGAGAGAAATAATGGCATCTTCCAGGCAAAATTACACCCCCACAATTGAGGCTTTGCAGCTGCTGGGGTGAGTGAAGCATCTCCAGCTCCTTTCAGTTAAACAAGCCCCAAATCTTAGAGCTCTGCTGAAGGACTTTCCTGGGATTAATAATTCCTTAGTGTAAAGTTCACCCTAATTCATCTTTTCACTTCACACTCATCCTTTGCCCTCCTCTCCAACCCCACACTGGAAATGCATTGCTGCAGCACAATTCCTGCTTTGTTACTCCTTCTACCACAAAGCAAATCCTGAGCCAGGCTGTAAGCAGGGAATAGTGCAAGTTTCATCCTCTGGAGGAATATTTCAGGGAATCACAGACTTGTCAGGGACTTGTCCTCATAGGAGAAGTGCTCCAGCCTCTGAGCATCCTCATGGCTCTTCCCTGCTCACCTTCCAGCACTTCCATGGCTTTCTTGTCCTGGGGGCTCCAGAACTGGATGCAATACTCCAGGTGAGGTGTCCCCAGAGTATTTCCACATAATTATTGGGAGTTGGACCTAAGAACTGCACTTTTCTGCCATTCTGGTTGTTGTTTGCCTAGATCAGAGTGAACTTGACTCAACCTTGAGCTGGCATCAGGGCATTTTTATCCTGCAAGGTCATTGCACTTGACACACTATTACATTAATATTTACAAGTGTTGTTTCACCCCAATAAAACCTTTCTCACCTCCCTATGTCAAAACAAGAGTGTGATTCACTTGAAAAGGGTTTGTTTCAGCTAACAGCACAGAAATCCTTCACAAGGAACATATTGGATTGAAACTGACAATTTTAACGGGAAGAAAAAGAACATTTTCTATTGTGTCTTGTGAAACACCATGGGCAGGCATCCAGTTAGAGAGAGACTGTCAGGAGATGCTAAGTTGACACACTCAGAGCTGGGGAAGACAGATCCCTGATGAAAACACCATATGGGAGATCCTCCTCACAGTGAGGAATGGGTTTAGATGCAAGGATGAATAGCCACAAAATACTCCAACTTCTTCTATTTGATAAGGTGTTGAATTATCCTCTTGGCTAATGACTACTGAAAGGCCTGAAAGCTTCTCTCTTACTGGAAAGTTCAACTGGTTAGGCTTAAAATAACCTTGCTGTCTTGGTTTCAAGGCTGCACTTGCTTTTGCAAGCTAGCAAGTAGTAAGGAGGCAGAATCAAAGGAGCAGCTGGCAGCAGCACTCTGGGACAAGAATGTTCTGCTCAGCTTCAAGCATCTCCATTACTGTCCATCAGGGTTCCCCTTCCTTAGATTTCAAAGTCATTAGGGAGATAAAAAAGCTGTTAATTGCAGTCTTAAGTGAGAAAGAGGAAGTAGTAGACTGCTGGAATGAGAAAGGATATGGGAGCAGCCAAATGGAGACAGCCATGCCTTCCTCTTCTTGCCAGGACACTGCCAAGGTCACAGAGGTCCACAGAATCAACCTAAGGGCTCTCAGGTCTTTATTAGAACCTTGAGCTGGAGTCCTGTGCTCTCTTCAGACTCAATCACACAATCATTCAGCTTGGAAGTGACCTCTAAGCTCATCAAGCCCAAGCATCTAGCTATCAGCATCATGTCCCTCAGAGAGTTAAGATAAAGGTTGAAAATGAAGCAAGTTGGTTAATCACAAGTATTAAGCAGAGCTATTCTTGCACACAGCCTCAGGGAGGAAATTCAGACATCTAACAAGGATATAACGCATTTTTATCACCCCAAATGTCCTGCTTAGCAGTACTCAAAGCATTCCAACATCACATCCAAGCCAGGACACTAAGAGATGCTTCATTTCTTCTGCCTCCCCTCTCCTCTGTGCCCTCACATCCACAAAGAGCTCCCTGGCTCCTCTCTAGAGGGAATGCTGGCAAATCAATTGGATTCCTGAACTAGATTTGAGACTCCAATCACTTTTGAAGTGTTAAAAAAAAACACCCACCCAGTACAAAGGAAATCCCCTGGAGTCCTGTTAGTCAAGAGAGTGCAATCCATGCTTAAGGCACAGAATGCTAATGAAGACAAAGCTCTGTTATTTGACTGTACACTGCATCATTAAACAAAGGTATTAAAAGTCTGTGTGAGCTCTGAAGGCTCAGCTTTAGGAGCAAACCAAGCCACCTGAGATGCTCAGAAGACCCTGGGTTTGAGGTGATGGAAGCATTGCCTGCTACAGACTTGTCTTTTCAGTTAAGATAGGAAACATCTCACCCAAAGCCACTCCCTATTCAGCTCCTTCATTTGCTAGGATAAAGGATTTGGGAATCACAAACCTTGGAAGAGACCTCTAAGAACATCAAGTGCAACCATCCCTAGCACTACCATACCACTCAAGTCTGTTTCAGCATTGAAACCTCTCAGGATACATATTTCAACACCAAAAAACCATTCCATCTACATCTTAATCATTTGGTAAGCTAGCAAACTCATGCAGTTTTATACCCTTTGATTATCATTTTGTTCATAGCATCCCTTGGGGGTTTTTTTTGTACTATCCTCTTCAAATCCAATATCAAGAGTTGTGCAACCTAAACCAGGCTTATTTGCCTAAATAATGACAGAGTTCTGTATTCTGTCATGTAAAAGTGATTTAACCTTCACTTGCCAGCTGCCTCACAGCTGAATTCCAAGAGGAACTTGTGCCCTCTGTCTGAAATGCAATTAAAAAGCCAATCAGCTCACCATTAGGAACACTTTCAAGTTCAATCACAGAGCAAAAAGACAACTTTCTCCTCCTCTAATTAATAATACAAGCTGTATTAACAACACACAGCTCTCAAACACACATGCTGTAGCTAACTTGCTTCTCCAGTCATGTTTTTCCTGAGACTTTTCAAGAGGCATGAGAAAGCTTGGATGATGCTAGCACTGGAATTGTTATTAGAGCTAGGGGAAAAAAAAACCCCAGAATTCAGAATAAACAGCATCCTCAAGTTTCTCCCTCTCATTCTTGATTTTAAGTGCCTTTCACTAACAAGCTGAACATTCACAGAACACAAGACAAGAAGTCTTTGTCACACTCTTGGCCCTTCAGCATCACTTAGTCTCTTAAGTACAGTCTCTCCTCTTATTTCTCCTGTTCTCACCAACTTCTTATCTCACAGGATGAAGGTCACTTCAAGACATTTTGCTTAGCTAGGTGCAAATACCCTGGCAAAGCAACTACCACACACCTGAGGTATAAAGAAATGCTAGTAGCACCTCCTGTGTGCTTCAGGGATTCTTTTATAACTATGTTTTTGAGATGGGCTTGAGTTCATTGGCCAAAATCCCATGGTTTGGGTTCAAATATCAGCTCAAAGCAACCAACACATCTCAGCTACAGCTACTCCATTGTGCTGAAAACACAACATTTGCTGATATTCTCACCAAAGAAATCAAATGCTGTTCTTCATCAAAGGTTTGTTCAACTCAGATTTAGACTGAGATTAGGGAGTTTTAACTGCCAGATTGTTCCCTAGCCAGGAAAAACATAACATGGGGATGTACATCTTCACAAAAGCTCTTCTAGCAACTTCATCTTCCTACCAAAAAGTGCTTTTCAGGGGCTTTTAAATGCTACTTGCAGCCTCTGAGGGCTGCAGGGGGTGGAGAACTCTTTATAGTTCTCTCCAATCCTCTTATTCCACCTCCTCTGAGAACTTGCCAGCTCAAGTTTAATGAGGAAGCACAAAACAGTTCCACTGCAAAGCTCAGTGAAAGCTGAACCCCCTAAAAATCAAAATAGCACCCCAAATAACCCCAAACCTAGATTCTTTTTCTTCTTCTGCAACTGCTCTATAGAATGAGCCCTTGAAATCCTCATTGGATGTCCATCCCCAGGATGGAATGAGCAGAGATTTCTTCACCTCACAAGAGCCCTGGCACATAGACCCAGAGCTATTGTATATATCCACATGCTTTAAGGTCTGACCATGCAGCTCTTGTTGTTTTCCTTCACAGAGCACTGGCTAATTCCAAGTGCTCAGAGTCTAGACTAAATGCTCTTGGCTTGATGCTTGTGGCATCAAGTCTGGCACAGTCTCAGTGCCAATGCACTAGCCATTTCCAATCGTGTTCATCAGCTATCTGATAAAAATAAGACACTTGGCTCTAAATACAGCCCTAGTTTAACCAAGCATGTGTGCTCCTATTGGAAAGGCAAGACACAGCATCCCAAGCAAGGACTTGCAAGGCTGCCTGAGGGAGCTCCTCTTGTCTTTGCTCCTTCCTGTTTCCACCTTTCCTCTAGGTAGTCTCCAAGTTTTCCAGCTCAATAGTATAACCAAGATGGAGAAGTCCATCCTGAAGTCATTTCAGAGTCCAGAGAAGCACACAGAATCATGAAGGTTATAAGAGAGCTCTAAGCTCATCCAGTCCAAGCATCCCTAGCACTCCCATGCCACTAACCCATGGGCCTAAGGAGAGCAGCTCACTGTTTATTCAAGCCCTGCAGGGATGGTGACTCCAGCACCTCCCTGGGACAAGGCTTAACAACCCCTGCAGGGAAGAAATTCCTTCTGACATCCAATCTAAACCTCCCCTGCTGCAACTTGAGGCCATTTTGTCTCATCCTCTCACCGTTAACCCAGGAAGAGAGAGACCTACCCCCAGCTCACTCCAACCTCCTCTCAGGGAGTTGTACAGAGAAATAATTGTCCATTTCTTGGGAAATGGTCAAGATGTCATTTAAAAGAACCAAGATTTCCTCACCCAAAGTTACTGATGCTATCTGAAGGCTTTCTGGGCAGTGCACAGGCACCAGAGGAGAAACTACTTAATGATCAAGAAGCTGCTGCTTCATTCTTTACAAGTCACTAAATATCATCAATATTCTGCTCTGGATAAAAAAGAAACACTAAAAACCCTTCCAAACCCACACAAGCACTGCTGACCATTGCAATCCTTTCCCAGCATCATTAAGAAGATGGTTATTTTTAGACTCAGCTTTCTAAGCCCATATCTACACCAACAAGTGCTCTCCACAGATATGCTCATTCAAGAGGTTAAATGGCTTAAATCTTCAGGCTAGATTAGAATACTCTGCTTCTGAGGAGCAGACCCCTGGGCTGACATATTCACACCATTTTTCATGCACCTTTGCACTTCCATAAAGGAGAAGGAGCTATCTCCTCCCCATCTGAATGAATCTAGAGCACAAAGACATTTCCTCTCTCCTCCCCAAAGGCTACAGACAAGTTTCCCATCACCACAGGGGTGCAAAGCCCAAAACCAAACCCCAAACTTTTTAATGAGGCCTTTGCTTGTTCATCTTGAGGGAAAGAGAAGCCCAGAAAAGCTGCAAGTGTACAAAACTGATTCATAACAATGTTTTCAGCCTTTCTTTTGTCCTAGATTGCCAGGAAGGGCTTTAATTCAGAGGAACTAGTGGGAATAGAGTGCTTCTTATTAAAAACATCTCTTCATTAGTGTAATATATACAGTTGTCTGCTTTGAAAAGCAAAGCAAGCCCAGCAGAAGAACAGCAGGGTCCTGCCCAGGCCCTCCCCACTTCCCTTGGAGTTCTTCCTCTGAGGATGGAGTCCCAGAAGCTTCATTCCTTTTCATGTTGGAAAAGGAAAAACACACAACAAGCCTTCATTTCCAGGCATCCCTAACAATGGCATCATCATTAGCAGCCACAGAGCTCTAACTCCATCAAGGAATCTGAGGACAAGTCTCCAAGCAGAAAGGCTCCTAAAGCCCTAAATATACTTCCCAAGCCTGAAGCTTAACTGGTGTTAAGCCACAGCTCTTACTGCTTCATTTTTTAGGTGCATATAACAGCACTTCTTGGTTTTCTAGGCAGATCCTGAGCCCTAGAGGTTGCTGCAGTGCAATTTCTAATGATAAATACATTAACCCCTGTGATGGTGAAGTGACAAACAGCAACTTTCAGCAGACACCAACTGCCTCTGAGCAGCTTAGCCCAGGTGAAAGGCATTTTCAAGCAGCATTTTGGATGGTAAGCTCTAAGTGCCCCCACAAAAAGCATCACCTCTACTTGAAATACCACTCCAAAAAGCAAATTATAGGAGGTGAACAATTTACTTGAGGTGGCAAGTGTGTTTTGGTGAGCTATGACTGTGTCTTCCCAGCTGACAGTGGCTTTTCCAGCTTGATCTTTCTGATGTACACAGATATACTTCTATCCAGTTCATGTTTTCCTGCAGATCTGGCCAGAAGAGAGCAGGAAATGTATAGATGCTCTTAAAGAAGGAAAAATCCCCATAGGTGTTCAAGTCATACTCCTAAAAACCCAGATGTCTAAGCACTTATATAACACAATATATACTTAAAATATTTTATATATATATAATATACAAATTATATATACTATATAATATTTTAGATATAATTTATGTATACAATACATAAAATATATTCTATATATTGTCTTATAAAATATAACACTAATGAATAAAGAAAAATTCCTCTATACTTGCCCAAGACACAACGAGTTTCAGGCACAACCAAAGCTAAGATGATAATTCTAATGCCTAACACAGACTAAACTAGAAGTTTTGACTTGAATACACCTCATATAATCCATCTCAAGACAATTATACTTCATATCTGACTAATTCCTGCTCAGTTTTTAAGACAAAGTCTTGGGGCTTAAAAGCAGCATCGCTTCTTGAGTGAGTGTCTCTAAGCACAAGTCTCTGAAACTCATCTTATTATTATTAATCTGCAGAACATTCTAAATGAAAGAGTAACATTCCAGCTTGATCCCCTCTGTTATTACACTTTCTCCACTCCATTTGTTTCACAGGATCACCAAGAGCCCTCTAAGCTCATCCAGTCCAACCATACCTATGACCCACACACCACTAACCCAGGGCCCTAAATTTCCTTCTCCTACCAAGGGCTGGCAGCACATCTTGCCTAATTCTAAGAGGATTTATCTCTGGGTTTCCACAAGTGTCTAACTCCTCCACATCACTTCCAAAAGCTTGCCAGGCATCATCATCATCATCATCTGCTTCAAAGGCTTTGCAAGCCACCAGAAGAATGAGTCTTCTCCAAACTACACATGGAGTAGTTACACCTGCAAGGAGATGCCTGCTCTAACACACAGAAAAAGCTGTTTTAAGGCTAGCACAATGATTAGGTTTTAACTCAAGGAACTACTTCCCTGAGGCTGCTGCACTTCCCCATGAAATGAAGGCAATGAGTGAGCAGACACTGCAGTTGGGAATCACACAGAAGGAAATATCTGATGATGATGATGATAACCTAGATTGTTCCAGAGCCCAGAAAAATATCAGTTAGATCATCTCCTGGGCTATCAACCTGACCTGTATTTTAGCTTCAAGTCCATAGAGATTAAAAATAGCTATATTTACATGAAAGGGATAGACAAATCTTCCACTTGCACCTTTCTCCTGGCATTTATTGTGACTAAGCTCTCACAAACAGCTTCTTCTGCTTAAGATAATCTCATTTAAAAAAGAAAAAACCCAAGCAGCTCAATTGAAGCAGAGTAAATCTAAGCCTTAAAAATCATGACAGTCCTCAAGCTTCCCAAAAAATGAGCCTGCAGCATCTTGCTGAAGCTTTAATCACAGAGAGGGAAATAAGTTTCTTCCTCTAGGCTTTCTGACATCTTAACAGTTGGAAGCAAGCACCCAGCTTTCCTTTTTGGGGCTGAACTTAGAAAATCAACTTAAACCTGACACAGGTTAGGTGGATGTTGCACTAATGAGATGGTTTCCCAAGGCTGAGAACTTGAATGTGTTCATTAGCTGGGCCTAATAACCTAAAAGGTTCTACAAGTTATAAAAAGCTTCTGTGAGTTGTGTTGTTAGGTGATTTTTACTTCTCTAAGTAGACAAAAAACAGCAAGGTAAGCTGCAAGCAGTAAATTCAGAAGGAGGTGAGGAGGAATCACATTGCCAAGAAGCCACTAACTTTTAAGGAAAGATGAAGTTTCTCAAAAGGATTCAGTTAGCCAAACCTTAAAGGCTCTTTTTGGTAAGAAAGGCAGATATTTAATGAGTTATAGACAAGAAAACTATCCCAGACACACTAAAACCATTGGTCCAAAAGTGAAACTTCTCCCACTGCACTTCAAGTGCTTGGATAGTTTGGGATGGACAACTGCTCCATGGAAGGAAATCTGAGGATATATATGTGAAACATCTCTAGTTTATGTTCTTATATGACTATTATTCTCCTAACAGCCACACAAGGGCTAATAATCAATAGTAGCAGCCACACAAGGGCTAATAATCAATAGTAGCAGCCACACAAGGGCTAATAATCAATAGTAGCAGCCAAACTTTCTTTTTAATATGCCTTGCTGGAGAAACCTCTGCAAGTGCAGTAAATCTTCCTTCAAGTCCTAGCAAAAGCTTCAGTTCATAACCAGTGCTGTGGTCAAACCAAGCTTTGTTCCACCATCCATCACACCACAACAGGCCACAAGCCTGCTGCCAATCAGTTCTCCTTTGGGCCACAGGATGTTTCATTCATCATGCAGCACACTACCTCCCTCCCCAGAGGGAAAGGCAATTCAAAGGTCATATCTGAACCAATAAAATATATTTAGCTCTTTTCTGTGGGGAGAAAACAGCCTCTCTAATCACTCATCCAAAGCAACAGCCCTAGCCCAGAAGGTTGCATGCTGCTGCACATCAAGCAGCATCTTGATCTAGGAACTGAAAGGGGAAAATAGCAAACCAGGGAAGGTATGAAAAGAAAACTCAAAGCCCTGTCAGAAAAATTACTACATTAGAGCTGAGCACTGCATTCAGCCAAGAGAGGAGCCAGACATGGCAAAAATAAGCAGTGCTGGGAGCTAGCTTCACATGAGCACACTCTGGGATTCTGAGGAAAAACAACAGCTTGAATCCTTGCTCTCTCTCTGGTTTCTCCTGCTAGTCTTTATCTCTTCAGTCTTCACACAACTGCTTCTCTGTCATGATGTAGTTGTACTGTAACACCCTGCTGCTATCTATTTCAAGCTCCTTTTCATCTCCCTAATTGATTTCTCCTTCCATTCTTTCAGCCCCTCACTAATGGAAATGCTCCAGGAAAGAGCCCTTCTGGAACACATGGAAAAGAAGGAAGAGTGCCTCAACATTGCATGTTAAAACAAACATTAGATGCTTAAGAAGGCCAAAAAAAACTGTATTTGGGGTGCTAAAAAAAAAATCACCTATCTATTTGCTATCCATGCTGCTACCAAAATCTAGAGAGCAGACTCAGCATCCTACTGAAGAACTAGAGATCTACACCACTTTTCCCACTACAACCAGAACTGTACATCTACAACACAGTTTTCCCACTACAACCAGAATAAGACCCAAAAAAACTCTTGGCTTGTGGCATTTGTCCTGAATTAAGAGGTTTATCTCCACGCAACTGCACTGAAAGCAGTTTTAGCATCACAGTGAAACAGGAAGGACTTCCAATGCCAAAGCAGAAAGCTCTTGAACAAAGAATCAAGAAGGCATGATGACAAAATGATGCTAGTGGCCATGCTTGGGAAAGGTCTGAAGGCATAGGTATTGGAACAGAAGAGGAATGAAAACACAGATTCCTTGCTGGGAAAAACACAAGAGAGATGAAAGGAAGAAGCTTTGCCAGTGGCATAAAGAAAAAAAGAAAGTAAATACGTTTGGTCAACTTTGCCAGGTTACTTATGTTCTGGGGAGACAAAGAATGAAAGAAAGAAGAAATAAACCCCCCAAAAATGCAAACTCCATCACTTGAGATGCCAACTATGGTAAATATAGAGTGTGTCAGAGGTCAGCTCCCTGGTCCTATGTGCAGGTTAACTAGCCACAGTGACTGCAGCACTAGATGCAATGGGGTTCAGCTGGCACTCTTTGGGAGAGCTGAGCTCACTTAAGAGGAATGTCAGCATTTATTTATACTTTTCAGACTTTATTACTCTGCTTGAAGAGGAGAAAGAATGCCTGCTATTGTCATTTTTAATAATATTTATCTCTTGGGTGTCTGCTGGCATGTGGAAAGCAAAACTTGCTGCGTTTGTTCTAGGAGAAGACAGAAAATGATCATGAGAAATTTAGGGGAAAACAAAGCTGAAGTCAAAAGGAGCTCCATCTCTTCTTAAATACTCTTTATTTGTCTTTAAAGAGCAGGATGATGCTGGAAAGTGCCTCAGGAAGGTCCAAAGATCACTTCTGTGTCAGGAAGGCCTTTCCAAAGCCATCTCTAACAGACATGATTGCATTCGTACAGATGTAGAAGCTGAGCTGAATAAAGCACCAAAAAGGAACCATGTGGGGAAGCAAAGTGGCAATTTGCTCTTGGGCTTCACAAATAGCAAGCAAGAGAGGAAAAAACAGAGTTGCCATGATAGTTTTCTTATTACACCAAATGCCTTTCTGAGCACAGTAATCTAAATGTGTAACAACAGCATTAGAGAGGAAAATACAAGGCAGAATCATCAAGGATGGAAGAGATGTAAGCTCATCAAGTCCAACCAACATATCACTCCCATACCACCAAACCATGGCCCTAAGGAGAGCATCTCAATGTTTCTTCAACCCCTGCAGGGATGGTTACTCCAGCACCTCCCTGGGCAGCCTGGGCCAAGACTGAACAACCCTTGCAGGGAAGAAATTCCTCCTGACATCCAATCTAAACCTCCCCTGGTGCAACTTGAGGCCATCCTGTCCAGCTGAGGAGGAAAATTAACCAACCAAGTGAATCAAATGAAGAAACAGCCATTTATTGAGTCCCTCCCCTGCTGCTGTGCCTAGCACTTGATGCTCAGGAGGTGCAGCACTCCCATGGCATCCTCAGCCCTTCTTCTCTCCCAAGATCATGACATTTTGAGGTGCACACCTGTCCACATCACAGCATCAACTCCTTTCCAGCTAAGCTGTACAAAATGAGCCTGGCAACATGTTACAGTCACTACAAACCTTGCTTCCAAACTCAAACAGCTACCTAGAGGTGCAAAGCTCCAGCTCCCATGTCTAATCCCCAAAGCAGATCATCCTCTCTGTATTCTTATTATTTTGTAACAATTCACATAAGTTTTCCTCCTCTTCTTCATCTTGCTCCCTTGACAATGTTTCCTGGCTCACTTTTTGACTTCCATTTAGCAAGAATATTTACAATAGTCTGTTGCTCATTATCTGTGTGATAAAACATACTTAAAGGGAAAAAAAAAGATCAGATAACTACTGGTATCATGTGGAGCTCTAGTGGTAGTGGGGAAGCAAAGCAGTGCCTAACACCAGCTGGGAGAAAGTAGATGCTGACCTTTAGGATGAAAACAGCAAGCAGAAGCATTTTAAGAGGTGAATTGTAAAAGGAGGTGGAAAAGGGAGAGAGCTTGGCATCAAATTCCATGTTTTAGGCTCACAGAATAATGCATCTCTACATAGCATATGAAGAGCAACCCTCAGTTTTAATGCAGAAATTTGAATCTTACCATTTAGTGCAGCTAAGGAACAGAAATAAATAAGACTAACACTCTATGTTTACATTTATATTATATATATATAGCAGAGCAGGAAAGCAATGGTTTTTTAGCCAAACTAGACAGGAGCTGAGCAATTCTATGCCATCTTAAAACAGTCTTAGTTTTATATATAAACACACACACACAAAAAATATATATATAGTCCTTTTCATACTACCCATGATAACTATCTCAGCCAAGAAATACTCTGCTCTCAGCTGTGTCATCCCCAAAATATTGCATGAACCATTCCAGTCAGTTTTCACACCAAGATTTAGTACTGATGACTTTGATAGGAATGAAATCCTAAGCTAGAAGAGCTCCTTCCTTAGAGATACAGTGTTATGACACATCCTATCAGCAAACATCACCAGCCTAAGTCTCCTTGACAATCAATATTCTGGTTTTTAACAGAGTGGCAGGAGATGGAAGGCATACTGAGCATCCAGAGGGCTTCATCCCACAGGGGATGCTGGAATTCCTGCCTCAGCCTCTCAAACACTGCCATCATTTCCCCCAATTTTCAAGGCACAATTTGACTTTGGGCTTGTCTTAGAGGAAGCCTAGCAAGGCTAAAGCACAATACTGACAGTTATCTGAGTGTCAAGAAGCAGCACAAAAGACGCAGGAAATGTTGCAGTGTGTGTGTGGACAAAAAACTGATCCCAGCCTTGGGAGGCCTCAGTGCCCAAGTCAAGCAACATCCCTGACTGCATAAATCAGTGCATTAACTCACTGATAACTGCATACACACACAGATGGGAACCCTCAGCATCAAACCTGCAATCCCTTCCTAGGAAAACTACTTCCATCCAAGGCCACACAAAAATGAGGCTGAAAAGCTCTTGGAAACATCACTGCTAACTCGCAACCAACTCCACCTATTTCAATTGCTCACTATGTCTGCTGACCCCCCCATGCCTTGATTCAGTATATCCCCACTCTAGGATCCATTTCTTCTTGCTAGGACACATCACTGAGTCCTTAGGTGTTGCTGGTTTCTATCCCCCAGTCTCACAGGGGATTTTAATTAGCATTAATTCCAGTCCATTGTCACAGCTGAAACAGATTATTCGGAGCTTTACACCTTTCCCACTCAAACTACAGCTACTGATGGAAAAGACATCCCTTAGATCTGAGATACACATATCCAAAAAACAGAGGATACCAAAAAACCCAGGATACCAACCCTCCCAGCAAGTGCCAAGCCTCAGAGAGATTGCCAGTTACCTGGTGGGCAGTTGCACTCTGGAGGAGCTTCTCTCGCTACTCGGATTTTGGCCAAGTACTCGTAGGATTTCTGCGGGTGACAAAAGGGATATGAGGCCACTGCTCCCTCTTTGCCTGCAGCCACCCTGCTGGGCAGGCAGCCCTGGGGGATTCACTGCTATCCCATAGCCATCACTTCTCCGCTTGGACCAGACCCAAGGTGGATCACTCCCTCCCTCCAACCACCCCCACAACAACACAAATAGTCGATACCCGCGGTTCTCTCCGCCCTAAGTTGTTTTGGGGGGGGTTGTTGGTGTTTTGGGGTTGGTTTTTTTTCCCCCACGCACAACTGAGAAAAGCAGAGATGGAGGTTCGGGCACCCCCGAGCCTCTCCCTCCCCAACCC
>VWZO01017880.1:107498-125032 GCA_013396975.1 Bucco capensis
AGCAGGGCTGGGTGCGGGGCTACCACCCCCCCTCCCTTCACAGTCTCCACCAGCTCTTCAGGAGGGAGCAGCGTGCTCTGCGAACGCTTTGCCACTTGTCAGAGAGGTTTTTCAGGCGCGGGGCGGGAAGCAATCCCCCTTCCCTCCCTCCCTCCTTCTCTCTCTCCCTCCTCCGCCTGCCGCTCTCCTCCCCGCAGCCGCTAGCGGACTTGTTGCTCCCCCTCCACCTGCCTGCCTGCCCGGCGCCGGGAGGGGGGAAGCCCGCAGGCGAGTGGCAGCCGCGTCGCTCCGCCCAGCAAGCAGGCAAGCATCAAGCAAGCAAGCTAGCAGCTCCCGCACACTGCGCTGCCCCGCTGGCAGCCGTGCCGCGGAGCCCCCGCCCGCCGCTCCACCTCCCCGCCTTCAGCAGCATAATTTATTCACCTAGATGGATGGAGGAGCCGGCAGGGGAGTTCTCTCGGTGTCATGTACACAGGCCATTGGAATCATGGAATCAGAGAATCATTAAGGTTGGAGAAGACCTCTGAGCTCATTCAGGTCTACCCAACTCCACCTTGCCACTAAAACCATGTCACCAAGTGCCACGTCTGCATGTTTGCTGAGCACCTCTGCAGAGATGGTGACTCCACCGCATCCTTAGGCAGCCTATTGCCAAGCTTAACCACTCTTTCAGTGACGAAATTACTCTTTATAGCCAATCTAAACCTCCCCTGGTGCAACTTGAAGCCATTTCCTCTTGTTCTATCCCTTGTGAGAAAAGACCAAGCATCAGCTCACTACAACCTTGTAGAGAAGATCTCCCTACCCCAAGCCTCCTCTTCTCCAGGCTAACCAGCCCCAGTTCCCACAGCCACTGCTGCTAACACTTGTGCTCTCAAGCCTTGACCAGCTTTGGTGCCCTTCTCTGGGCACACTCCAGCAATTCCATGTCTTTCATGCAGTGAGGTACCCAAAACTGAACGCAGGATTCAGGATGCAGCCTCACCCCTGCCAAACACAGGGTGACAAATGAAGTGCATGCAGGGATGGGGCACCATGGCCCTGGGTGGGCTGTGGTGGGGAGGGGGAAACAGCCACTGTTGCCTGGAGGTAGCTGGGAAAAGGCTCCAAGAGGCAGCTGGCCCCATGGGGGAAGGTCTGCAAAACCATGCTGATTTACAGCAGTTTATGAGTGGGCTGTCATGCCCACAGTGTGGGCATAAAGCATGGGGAGTGCTCAGCCATCCCATGCTTTTTTTAGAGTGTGGAAGATAAACGTGTATAACTCAGGGGCTGGCAACAGGATGGCTAGCTTCCAAAGGGGCAACCAGCACACACTACCTGTCCATTGCCTGCACTCAGTTTCCCTGCAGGTGATTTCTTTGTTTGTTTCTTTATACCAAGTTGCTTCCTCACTGTTCCACATACAGGAGCTGATTTTGTTCCCCCTGGTTTGTGCAGCTAGGAAAAAAAAAGCATCAACATCCAAAGAACCACAGGCATGGCCTAATAGAAAGCTTATTGGTTTCTCTTCCTTTCCCCTCTGCCTCTTATCTTCCCTTAGCTGTTGTGGTTTGGTTCTCACCTTGGCATTACCATGGTGCATCTCTTCTGGAGCAATCTGTGTGGCATTCCTTGTGCCCAGCAAACTTCTCAGAGCAGGACCAGACTCTGCAGGAACACACAGCTCACCCTGGATGGCATTAACTGACATGCTTAGAGAAACTTGGGGGGTTAAAGAGAGACTTAGCCATTTGTGTCCCTTCCCTTTGTATTGGGAATCAAGTTTCCTTCTGGAGTCATAGTGGTGCAGGTTTATTACCTAATTGTTTCCTAAGTAAATCACAAGAGCCATGAAGACATGGGCTCAGAAAGCTTGGCATGTTTCAGTGTAATTCCTTAACTCTGAAGAAAATCAACTATAAGTTCACATCTAGTCATTTATCTTTCTCCTTTGTAAAGGAAGGTTTCGTGGACTCCAGTCAGGGAGAAGAAATCATGAAGACACAGAGCTAGATTATTTCTTCAGGATAAACAGTTAATAATTTCAATAGCCAGCTAGCAAACCAATTCCCCAAGTGGCACATACCTTTTAGGATCAAAACTCATCAATAACAACTGCTCTTCTCAAAACAAAGCCTTGCTCACAGACTCCCTGTGGGCAACAAGAAGAGATGGCATTTGGAATGAATAATCAGAGAAGAAAACAAACAATACCCACATGCTCTTATTTGGTGCAGAGCACAGGCTCCCTGAGCATGGTATGAGCAGGACCCAGGCTGCTTTGGAGCCAGCTCCAGCCCTTAGCTTTCCCCCCTGCTGCTAGCAGCCAATGCCATTACTCAGCTCAGCTGGTGGTGACATCCAGCAAAGCTGCAAAGCCTCAGAATATGATTCCTAGTCGATGCAGGGGGGGTCTGGGGTGCTGCTGGATGCAGGATGGGTGCCTGCACCCTGCTGCTGAGCTGGGAATGGGTGCTGCCTCACCTAGGCCAGGGTGAAATTGCTCCTGAGCTCAGCTTTTCTTGCTTCAGTGCAGAGAGAGATGGCTTCTGGCTGCTTCAGTACACAGACAAGCATGTCTCCTTCTATCAATGGGACCTGGCTCAGTGTTTTGCTTGGCCAAAAGATGAAGTCTTTGTGCCCAAGCATCTTTCTGTCCCAGCATCATGCTGTCTGTTAGTTTTGGAGAAGGCATGTTCCACACTAGCCTGAAACAGAAAGCTCCTTGTATTAGAGTTACACATCTCAAGTTCCCCAAAGGAGCCAGATCTCCATGTTTTCTCTGGGACACAACACAAAGCCACTTTGCTGATGGATAACAGGCCTCACCTGTGCCAAGAGACAAGGTTCATCTATTCCTTCATCCTGCTCAGATGAAGACAATCACCATGAAGAGCAAGAGGAGAAAGATCAATGCCAAGTCTTCCCCCTTCAAGTTAATATTTTCCTTCTTGCCAAAGCTTGCTTCATGAAAGTTGGTAGCTAAACTCATTAAAATACTTACTGGATAATGAGGATAAATTCTTTGCAATAGCTTTTTTTAGTCCCTAATGTGCTTTCACATCGAGATAGATAACAGAGTGCCTTTGAAGAGGCAAATGAGCAGCATCCTCCTCTCCCAGCAAAACCATGGTGATTTTCCTGATGGAGGCAATGGTTCTCCACCTGGTCCACACTAGACAACACCAGACTACAAAGCAGCAAGCTAAATTAAGCAGAGTCTGCTCAAACCTAGCAGAGGAGTTGTTTGTGGAGGTGAAGAGCATAACACAGCAGCTCTACCTGGTCTGAAACTCTTCACCCTGCCCTAGGCAGCTTCCCTCCCCATGCTCAGATACTTCAGACCATCCAGAGGACAGCCAGCAGCTTTGCAATACACTTACCCCATCTAAACAATAAAGTGGAAGGGGAAAACAAACAAAAAAAGCAAATGTAAGGCTCTGCCTTGCTGGTTTTGCTGGCTTCCCACAAGCAGGAGGCACAGCAAATCCAGGACAGGCTTGGGCAGTGCCAGGGAGCCTGCTGCTGCTTATTTTGCAGCCCTGATGATGCCAGAGTCAAGGAGACATCTCCTTAGCATCAGGGCTAAGACTGGAATCAGATTGCTGGAGCACTTGGAGGAATGCTATCCATGCCATGAAAGAATGGGTTTTCTTTGGGTTTTTTTTTCCCCTCTTTCTCTCCTAGAAAACACCATTATTTTCTACTCCTTTTACTGGTGAAGTTCTCTAGGCTCTGAATGATAGAGTAGCTTGTTGTGAGGAGTGAAGCAGGTCACTTTGCACATGGGCAAGCAGTCATGGCATTGCTTGCAGCCAGCAATTGCATCTCAGATGGTGCTGCCCACACTGCAGGTGTGCAAGCTCAGGCTGCAAAACACTTCAAATGCTTAAAAAACACCTTCTTTTGTGCCTAGCAGCTAGAATAAAGCAGTTTAAAACAAGACCTGGACCTCAGCTCTATGTGCAGGTGGAGCCTAAGAAATGGCAACTCTGGAGCACTCCAACACAAAGAGGAGGAGAAGATGACAGGAGGTGTGCTCAAGTGCTCAGGCACGCAGAGCTGAGGTGGCCAAGCATCCCATCAGCAAGGGAATGCTCTCCCTTTGAAGATTCCCATCTCCAGTCCCCACATTTCAGCACATCTCCTGCCCCAGCAGGCCAGAGGCATGGAGACAAGCTGCTCCTGTTTGCCTTTCATGGCTCTGTGTTTGAAGATGGGGATGGTGTTTGCAGATAACCATTTCCCACCAGGCAGGGCTAGTGCCTGGACTTGCTTTCCAGAGTTTTATGTCTCCAGTGTGCTGGATTCTGGCTCACCAAGCTACAAATCCACTACTAGGTTGTATCTGTTAAAGCAATCCAAACTTGGGATTGGAAGGACACAAAAACACAGGGAAAAATAAGCACTCACCTCCTGAAAGGAGAAGTTGTGTTCAGTTGGTAGAATCAGTATGCCTACATGGTCAAGAAAGGCAGAAGGATAAATCCAAGGAGAAAAAGGAGCCTGGGCCTCTATGCTGGAACAGAGGTGACCCACACAAGGGTAAAAGGCAGGAAGATCATGCATGCTCCAAGACAGGGTTAAAACCTTCCATTCCCAATGTTGCTGCTTCCAGCTGGAGCTTCTCTTTCCTTCATTAGAGGAGATGAGAATTGTATCTGCATTCTACTGCTTCCTCTATTCACTCCTGCTCCCTTCAGCCTTGGAATTGGAGTCAATCTTGCACATGAAATGAGATTTTACTCAGCTTTTGTATACTTCAAATGCAAGGTAGAACCAGAATCCAGCAGTTTGGTGACTTGCCTCCCTCCTCAGCTCCAGAGAATCACCCCCCAAAAAACCACTTACATCCCTGGTTTTTGGGTGAAAAGCTTTCCAATAACCCAATTGTTTGCCTTCTGTCAGTTGAAATGAGCTAGAAGCACCCTCAAGTAGAGGAGAGGTGATACAGGACAGGAATATACTTAGCAGATGGCTCACACTGCTGATTTAAAGCTTGGATAGCCTCAGTTCCCATCTACTGGCCAAACACCTCATCTATTTGCATCATGAAGCCAGACAGAGCTTCAGAGCAGAGGCCACTGAGTCACAGGAGCAGAGGATTGAGTTGATTAGTTCCATAACTTTCCTGCTATTTTGGCAAACCTGATAATAAAATAGAACATTCAAAAAAAAACCCAAACCCACCAACCCTTAAATCCTTGCATCTGGACTTTAATATATTCCCCAGCCTTTCCTTTTCCAGCAGGATGGAACCAGCTCTCCTAGACTTCAAGTGACTGATTGCAGACAGAATTCAGAGCCTGGATGTCATTCATGACTCAGATTCCCAAGCATTTCTCAGCTCAATATAC
Source organism: Bucco capensis (assembly GCA_013396975.1). Taxonomy (NCBI): domain Eukaryota; kingdom Metazoa; phylum Chordata; class Aves; order Piciformes; family Bucconidae; genus Bucco; species Bucco capensis. The sequence goes on from VWZO01017880.1 coordinate 112,838, forward strand.
TACAAAACACCTCATCACAGACCAACTCCTTGTCTTACATTTGTCAGAGCTTCCAATCCTTGCTCTGAAATGAAGTTGATGCTTGGCAAGAGTTGAACCAGGATGGATGAGGAGAGCAGACCTGAGAACTTTGGACTTAAAGGCATCCTTACCCTGGCTGCAGGCCAATTAATAGCTCTTGCTTTGTTTATTTGTGTGGGAATGAACACCACTGGAATTCCTGAGTTGGACAAAGAGCCTGCACAGTCCTATTTGAGCATGGAAATTCACTCCTGTCTAATCCAAAGCAAGCAGATTAGTCATGCAACTCAACTTCTGCACGTGCTGGAGGATATCTAAATGCTGAGATCAAGTTCAATACATAGGCTCTAGCACAAAAAAAAAGCTGATTATAGAGCAGGGAAATTACCTACACCTGGTTCATTCCCAATATTTCCTGTGTTTTTCTGTCTGAAGCAAGCAAGAGCAGCAGTGCAACTTCTCCTGTGTGAGATTCTCAGGAAAGGGGAATGGGATAAGATGCCTGGGACTAAAATGAAGTTGATGGAGCTAAGGTGTCACTGAGCACAGCATCTGCAGAGCCAGAGAGCTGGAAAAGGATGCTGGTGGCCAGCAAAGTGTCTGCAAGCCCCTCACAAATATTGAAGGCATTTTTCCTTGCCAGGAGACTTTATCAACGAAAGAATCCCTGGAGATTTCAGAAGTATTCCTGTGAGGGAACACCAGAAAGCAGCCTGGCTGCCTGGGATTAGGGATCCCAGCCCCTGTGTCTGCATCATCTCAGCTCTGTCAGGCTGCCAGCTGCCACAGACTTGCCTGCATCTTTCAGGAGCACAGATTCCTCACAGGACTGTCAGAGACTTCTTGTAGCTGTCACCTTCTGGACAATGTTGCTGTCGTTCTGATGCCAAAGGTAGAGCCAAGCTGGTTTGTCTTCCCCATTTGCTGTGCCTTTGATGACCATGCTGGCCTGGGGAGGTCTAACACAGGGAGTGCTAACTTCAGGGAGGAAGAGACCACTAACTAACCTCTTCATTTATCTATCACTCATGCTCCTTAGTCCCAGGACTGCCATTTTCCACAGCTCCTGCTACATTTCTTCCTCACCTAGAGCTTTCCACAGGTATGCTTCCCAGACCAAGGGCACTGCTGCCTTCGAAGTGACTGCTTAGATACCTACACAACCTTGCCTGCTCCTTTGTTTTTCCACTGTCAAAAGCAGTCAGGTGAAAGTTAGAGGTGTATTTAAGTCTTTCTTGGGGTTGGGAACGACACTGTCTATGCAGGGGAGCAGGAAGATATTAATTAGCAATAGGTCATAGGAGATGGATACTAAGTGTCAGTAATATCAGGGGCTGATAAAGGAGGAAAAGGGGAAGGGAAATCTAGGTTAACATTACAGAGAACAAAACTTTAAAGGGGAACATGAGGAAAGGGAATTTAGAGTTGAGGGCAATGCTTCTAAAGGCTTTTTCTTGCTCGAGCAGCAGCAATGCTGAAAGAGAAAAAACAACAAACAGGCTTTGAGAGACAACTATGGATGAAAAAGCAGAAAAGATCTCCACAAATCACTTGCTATTTATATATGCAGGGACCAAGAGGAACTTGCAAGCTTGGATTTTGCCAGGGGGACAGGATGAAAGTCTCTTATCCAGGTTCAAGAGATCTCCAGACCAAGAAGGTGGCATCTTGCTCATGGAGAGGTTTCCCTGGGCATGGTGCTGGGAAGTGAGCCATGGGCTTCAAGAAGAGTCTTTTCCAACTGCAAGTTTTATTCTGGCTTGCTTCAAACCTCTAAAGACATTATCTGCCTGATGTTGATAGTTAAGGACAGCCTGGGTCTAAAATTAAACCAGTCCTTGTGTTGGAGAGACAGACCCCAGGGAGCTTTGGGAGCAGCATTCCCCTGCTGGGCTCTAGGTTGGATTGCTGTAGGATTTTCTGCTTGATGTGGAAGGCCAGGTGGGTGAGCAGAGATGGAGAGCACACAAAGGCTCTAGTCTGCTTGGAGTTGGCTTTCCTTGGATGAAACCAAGGGAGGAAAAAAAATTGGGGGAGATGCCCTCTGCCAGTTCCCTTACTCATATCTCTGCTTTCTGACACATAGCTAGCCCTCAGCAGCACTCCAATGCTTTCTGCTTGACACAATAGTTAGGCAAATTATCCTCCTGGAATAGCAGGTGGATAATAATTCTTCATTATTATTGAATGTGGACATCTACCTATTTAAGCCTTTTGTCTTTCCTCGGAGGATAGTTTGGTTCTACTGTACAGATTTTTGCTGTACTTGTCTGTCCTCTGTGATTTTTAAGTGCTTGAGACTTATTAAACAGAAAAGCTCTTTGATATCAGCTGGGGAACAGCTGAGGATTAAGCCTATCCCTCAGAGCTCTGCCTGCTGCTAGCACGTGTAAATCCTGAGCAGGAATTGCTCCCTTCCACTGAAATCCACCCCAACCAGTACCAAAAAACAGATCCAAAAGGAAGTGTAGATACCTTTTGCAGTCAACTTTGGGATGGTACCATAGAATTATCAGGGATGGAAGGGATCTTAAAGCTCCTCTAGTGCCAACCCCCCTGCCATCCCAGGCAACAGCAGAAGCATTACAGAATCATTAAGGTTGGAAAAGACCTCAAGGAGCAAGTCCAAAATACATTAATATCCAGAATATAAGCAAGAGAAAACAAACTGCTCCTATTGGTCAGCAAAAGGGGGATGAAATTGGCCTAGAAAGGGACAAATCTACTTTTGTGTCTTGGCAGTGCTCCAATCTTTTGCTGCCAAGGTTGTGCTGTATGGTTTAGGGACTTGAGTCTGCAGGAAGATGTCTGGCCTGGAACTGATTTTGGGATGGTTGGGACACAGCAAGAGCACCATAGAAGCTTCACATTGAAATAGGAGAGAGAGAGAAATACATAGAGATAGAGGAAGCACAATTTTATGCCTTTTTTTCCTGCAAGTATATGATTAAAATTCATTAGAAGCACTGCAAAGCCTTCTCCTCAACCTGTCCCTGCACGAGAAACCCCAGAGGCTTATAAATATACTATAGATTAAAATATAATATTATATAATCATATAATATGTCATATTATTATCTAATATAATATATAATAGTGTAAAATAATGTATAACAATATTATAGTATATAAATATAAATCTAAAGATACTTCGAAATATACTCAAATATATTATATATAAAATATAACATGTAATATTATATAATAATATAGAATGTAAAATAAAGTATAATACAATATTATAATAGTCTATATAATATATAAATATGACTCTAAATAAAGCTACTTATAAATATATAAAAAATAGAATATAATAACATGTAATATAAAATTATATTATGTAATATATAAAGTATAACAATTTAATATTATAATGACATATATAAAATATAAATAGACACACATATACTCAAATATATTATATATAAAAATATAACATAACGTAATATTATAGATTATATAATATATAATAATGTAAAATAATGTATAACAATATATTATAATATATAATTTATAAATATAAACCTAAATAAAGATACTTACAAATATACTTATTATATATAAATATAATAACACGTAATATTGTATAATATATAATGATATAATAATATAATATATAAAAATATAAATATATAAATAGATATACTTGTTATATTTTTATATCTAATATATTTATATGACACTATAATATGTAAAGTTATTATGTATTATAATAATAAAAGCAAGCCACTTGGTTTTGGCTCCTGCTTCTGCTGCTCTCAGGTGTATAGGATGCTATTGAAGCCCCCAAAGGTCACAGCTCTTTCCCCACAAGCTGAATATTCAACTCCTGTTTATCTCAAACAGGATTTCAGGGAATACATGGAGGGATTTTACCATCCCTGTTTTATTTGTTTGGCATTTCTCCTGCCTTGCAGCTCTTGGCTGCCTTGCCTGTCTGGGCAAGCCCAGGCCACCTCTCACCTCTCTGACAGGAGTTCCTCACTTGCTCTGCTGAGCAGTCTGAAGGCAGTCAGCTCCACAGCTCTTGGCCCTGTTGGCTTTCTCCCTTCCATCAAGAGATCCCAGTTTGCTTCCTCCCTAAAGCCATTTCCAGTCAGACACCACTTGGGCTTCTCTCTTTGGCCTTGAGAAGGAGGAGGTCCTCACCTCAAGCCATGGCATGTTCTACCACTAACAGAAAGACTCATCTATTTATTAGCCTTCCTTGAGCTTTAAACACACATAACTCTTCTTTTTTACACTCTTTTTCCTCCTTAAGTACTTCCCAAGTTACAAGTGGAGCAGTGATCAAGTCCTGGAGTAGAGAAATTGTTCATGCAGGTCCATTTTGGAGAAGAAATGCTTTCACCTCAGTGATGCTGACTTATGGCAATCATTCTAGAGGCCAGAATAAGGAGTTCAAACCCAGCTTCCTCTGCTCTTTCCTCCTGGAAATGATGCTCAGAGGCAACAAGTACCCTTTGTACACCTCTCTACACAAAGCAACAGCATTTCTCTGCTCCAAGGAACCATTTGGCTCCAATCTCTCTCTGATCCACTTGCTTTTCTACCATCCAACCATGAGCTGCTAAATGAGTTAGAAATCTGGTCTGAGCTAAAAATGTCTTCTCTGTGGTGCTAATGGCTAGCCAAGTGAAACAATAGCAAGACAGAGAAGGTCACTCAAATGTAATTTAGTTCTAAACAAAAATAGCTGGGGATATATTAGCTTAGAAATCTTAGCATGAAGGCACTCAACACTTGAGATTGTGAGGGTGTTGCTGTTTATCCTCTAGGGCTTCTGCTTTCATTGCCTGTCAATAGCTTCCAAAGATGACTTTGGATGAGTTTACAGTTAGCTGCTTGCTATCCTTGGGGATTTCAAGGCATCTTTAGCTTAGTCATCCCCATTTTTTGCAATGGCTGGTAGTTCATCTTGCCTGTGCTATGAATCTGGAATTGCAGGGCCAATCCACCTTCCTTTCCCAGGTGAGAGAGGTAGCAGGTAAGGTCACAAAGGAGTGCTTCAAGAAAGCATCATTCCATCTGGAAAGCTTGCAGCAGGAAAGGGTGAGAGAGAAAGACAGCCAGCACCCTCTCATGCAAGGTGGCTCTTAAAAGCTGTGTGGAATAATTGGGCTGTGTGAGCCATACCTAAGGACTCCAGGAATAGCTCCTGTGTTAAAGGGAAAGTTCTCACATTACTGTTTGCTTTTCCCTCTCTTTTTTCCCCTCCCCTCAGGTTAACAGTAGCCTTGTGAGCACCACAAAGGAAGAGCTTTGGCTTGGCAAGCAGCACAGCTGTTTGCTGCAGGGCTGCCCCTGAGCTGCACACATGAACCTCAGCCCCTGGCACACACACACACAGCACACTGGGGCTGGAAGCAGCTTGCTGAGCCAGCAGCAGCATGCCAACTTGCTCACTTAGCCCTGCCTTCTGCTAGTCCTCCTGGAAGCAAAGATACCCAAAGCATCAGTGCCCCAAGGTCTTCCTCTTGGGGTTTATTTTGTGGCTTTCCTTTCCTTCTGGGTCACTAGTGTTTGCTCTAAGTGTGGAAGCAGCTAGCTAGGGATGTGTCTGAAGAAAACCCATTCTCCCAGTCATTCCCTGTGAGGTGCCAGGGAGGAACTACTCCTTCCCAGCCTAGTGCTGAGGGGCAAGGTTCCAGAACATCATCTTGAACCAGATGAAAGAAAGATGAATTCTTGCCCTCCAAATCTCAGACAGTTTGAAAATGCAAATCCTAAAGGCTCAGACTGCAAGGGAACTTGAAGATAAATTGATTTTGTATGTTTTAAACATTCACAGACTATCTCCTGCCTGCCAGATTCATGCTTTGAGGCTTTGCTGTTGGTGGAATAGGTAATTTGCTTCCTTCTTATTGCTGCTGCTCCCTCAGACACATTTACTAAGGGAGACAAACACAGAAAAGACCTCTAAGATCAAGTCCAGCCATCAACCTGTCACCCCCATGCCCCTACACCATGTTCTCAAGTACCACATCATTTCTCCAACAGCACCAAGATGCCTTCTCCTCCTTTACCAGACTGGAATATGAAGGGGAGAAAGCATCCAGGAGAGCTTTTGGGCAGTACACTCTTCACTAAAATGGTCTCCTTGTCCAAAATAACCCAGAAGATTTCTGTCATTTCCTCAGCAGCACTCCCAGAGCTTCCCTAACACATCCTCAGCAGGCACTAAGAGCACAGCATGGATCAATGGAGCTTTGCCTGTGTTACCACATCACCAACAGAGAGGCATAAAGGCAGCAAGGCAACACTTGAGCCTCCAGCAACAAGCTGATGTGCTTGGCAGCTGCTGCCACATCAGGCTGAGCATCTCTTCATGCTGCAGCTCAGAGCAGGAGCATGCTTTCCATGGGAATTGCCTAAGTACCTTCTATTGCCACCTCTTCCCAGCTCCAGGGTGCACAAGCAGAAGGATGTGCTTGAGGATGAAGCTCCTGCAGCACCAGTGCTGAGTCACAAGCACCCCTGGGGCTGCTCTGCAGCTTTGCTTCTCTTATCTGCACTGCTTGCCAGGAAGCCAAGGCCTCTGGACACCTCTTGGTAAGCCTAAAAAAGGCTTTTATTGACACAAGGGTAAAATCACAAGGCAAGGAACAGGTATTTAATAGGCTTGGAGCTCCCAGAAAGTAAGGAAGGCCTTGGTTTTATACCACAGCTTAATGGAAGGGAAGATTCTGACCTAGAGCCAAGCTCCACATCTAACCCAGCTCCAACTATGTCACAAGCCCAAAAGATATTTCAAGTATACCACAGGAGCGAGCCCCAAGAACATCAGGAAAAGTTCTAGGATAACTATATCCAAATAGGAAGGTTCTCATCAATGAAATGAGTTCCTGTGCCATCATGATGCTGAGGATGCAGGGCCAGGTCCTTGTCCATCTGTGCAGGAAAGGTTAGCATCATGCTTGGGGACTTGTGTCAAGGGTTAGGGCTTGGCCAACCACTAGGCTAGTGACAGATATTCTCTATTATCCCATTTTCCCCCCATTCCAGGGAAGAAAGGGGAAATTAACAGAGAGAGAGGTTTGGGGATTGGAAATCAAAGTGAAACTGCTTGAGTGAAAATAATAACAATGAAATGAAGTATATATACATATATAATACACAGAGAACCAATACTACAGCCAAACCTACCTGGAAAGCATCTCCCTCCCCACTGATGCTGCAGCAGGAGCACTTCAGCTCAGGGAATGGATCCTGGAGCTCAGGAACTCTTGGATTGAGATGGAAGGCAGAACAGAGATGGGTTTCTGATCCTCACAAGGCTCAGGTGCTCAACCTCCTAGAAGGGTAGAGAGCCAAACCTCTCCTCATATGCTCAAATTGTTAATTGGGTGCTAAAGAGCTCAATCACACACCTGTTCCACTTGAGTCTTAGGCTTTCTGGAAGAGAACCTAAGGCCCAAGCTTGATGTCAAAGCCTCAAGGACTGAATATAAGATGGAATACCTTGCTTTGACTCAAACTAGGACAACTTGGAGTGCTCCAAAGCCATGTGTGAAGAGAAGAACACCTCAAAGAGCACCAGGAGATGGCCTAGCCTGCATGGCCTCGGCAGCTGCTGCACAGGAGGAGTCCAAGCAGAGCTCTGCTGATCCTCAGGCCAACTGCAAGGCATCCTTTTGGCTGAGGGCTCCAGTGTTTGCCTCTTTGGTGCTCTTGGCAGCTGGTTACCAAGCAACATTGCAGCTTTAGGCTCTGCTTTGTCCTTCCTCCCTGCCACTGGATGTGGATTCATCAGTCCCAGCTGCAACCAGAAGGGAAAGAAGATGCTTTTTGGGGGGAGGAAGGTGGTTGTAAATGAAGGAGATTTCTGTGTCCCCTAGATCTAGATTGCTGCAGGTCAGCTAGCTGCTAGTTAGAATCTCAGACAAATGCAGGGATCTGAATTCACTCATTTCCCAGTAAAGGACATTCCTGGGAAAGAGGGAAGATTCCCAGATGCTGGCTCTCCTTTCAAAAGAGCAAATGCTTGTGCCTGGTGTTTTTTTAGACTAGGCAATTGTAGCACCTGCTTTAGCAGGGGAGGTTGGACTAGATGATCTCCAGAGGCCCCTAACATGCTGGGATTCTGGGAGTTGTGTAAGGATGCAGCTCAGCCTTATAGGGACCTTCAAGAGGAAAAAAAACAGAGAGGAAATAGCTTGGATGCAGAAATACCTGTGACATCTTGCAAGATGACTGAAGAATGGCTATAGCTCACATGGGGGATGTGGGGATTGGGACTGCACCCTCAATTCTCACACCATTCCTCTTTTACAACCAGAGAAGGGGACTGGTTTCTGCTTGTTCTGAGCTGTTTTTCCTGCAGCTGGCTTTGCAGCCTGAGTTTGGTGTAGCAACACAAACATGTACAAGAGAAGGAAGAGGGACTGGCCAGGTGAAAGGTGATGGAAGTGAAAGGCAGGGAGCCCTCCCTACATAGCCAGGCTGCTGACCCCCACTTTATACTCCTACAGAAATATCTAGTCCTGGCCAGCAATGCCAACTCCTCCCCTGGAGCTCTCCAGAAACATTTCTGCAGCCCATGAAGGATGCAACATGAGGTAAAGGGAGTGAGGAGGAGGTCCTCTTCCTCCATGAGGCATCCATGTGGTATGGTAGTGTTAGGCATGGTTGGACTCGATGATCTTAGAGGTCTCTTCCAACCTTCATGAGTGTGTGATGGGCTTCAGAAGGAATTTGTATCCCTTAAAAACTAGTCCAAATGATGTTTGTACCAGCATGATGAGCTAGTGCTCTTTTCCCCTCCCTTTTCCAACCAGAGAAGACCTGAACTCAGCAAGCCTTATGGTCACTGCCCAAAAGGCTCAGCTTGCCTTGGGTAAGGAGCTCAGGATGACATTCAGGGTAGATCAGAGTTGGCTGAGGCTTGCATCTGAGGGATGCCTCACCTGATGAACAGGAGCAGCAGCCAGGCCTGTGCTGCAATAGGAAGGATCCAGCACATTCCTGCCCCTGCCACAGGCATTTCCCCAGAGGCAGGAAGGCAGGAGGGCTGCCAGCTGCTTGGCCCTTGGCTGCTGGAAGAATGCAGCTCAATGTAACAACTTGTCACCAGCCTAAAGCCACCATACACCTGTCCCTCCTGTCAGTCTGCTGCTGCAAAGTCTCCCAAGGAATTAAGCTGTAAAAATGGGATTTAACTGGCCTTATCCTAGGCTTGGAATATGTAACCTTCATGTTCCATATGTCCCAGGAGGAGAATGGCCATTGAAACCATGCTATGTAAACAAGACAACAGCTGTGGAATGGCATGAGCTATCCTGCAGTCCTCCAGAGAAGAGCTGGGCAAAAGAATTCAGAGCAACATTCCTTTTTGCTAACTACCTATGGCCAGAGAAACAGGAGGAATGTCTGAGGGGGATCAGTGTCACCTCCTTTTTATTAAGCTAGGAGAAACCTGTTAGGAGGAGGAAAAGAACTCCTCGAGCCATGAGAACAAGGGAAAGTATTTCCTTTTCTTTGTGTGGTTAGCAGTTTTGCATCAAGCCTGCAAAGAAGATGTTGAGAAGCTCCTAGGTCTCCTGTTTGATAGCTCAGCAGTGTGGGAGCCCTGCAGGAATGTACTCTGCTCAATGTATGGAAACACCTGGCTGCAGCTCAATCACTTGTTTCCTCCCTGGAGATAAATGTTTGTCTGTCTTTCCCTCCTCCCTTCCTTTTCTTAAAAGCTAAATTAGATTGCCATCATGCAGAGAAATTGCCTGATAGGTCTAGTGAAAGGGATGGAGAACAACTCCAAAGCCAAGCAAGTGAGAGGGAAAGGATTGTGCTTCTTTCTCTGCTCCTTCAGTGGGCTTTTCTTCCACAGGAAAACCAATCTATCCATCTCTGGTTCAACTAAATGTTATGTTTAACTCTAACTCCAACATCTTGGCACTTCTCCCCTCTCCTTTATTAAACCTAGATACACTGCAACTAAAAGCATCTCCATCCTGGAGGTCAAGATGCTGCCAAAATAAAAAACCAAGCAGCCCAGTGGTTTGATTCATTTTCCTTTAACCTGAAAATAATTAGTTCTACCCAAGTTTCATTATGGATTAATGAAACTTCTAGCCTTGCAATTTTCTCCTGTCCCAGTTACAATCCATGTACCAGACACTAAGATTTAATATCCCCTTAGGCAAATAGTGCCCAAGACAAGAGGTCAATAGGAACCTGTCAAATCAATAAATCCAAACAGCCACATGGGCAGTAGTTAAGAAAGGGGGGGAAAGCACCAAATTATCCAAGAATTTCAAGCTGCTGAAGCTCAGAGACATATTTATCACATCATTTACTAAACTAGGAACAAGTGTTCACCTGGAACATGGAAATTCCAAGTTAAGACCATCATAAATCTTACCTAATTTAAGCTAACCAGAAACTAGGAATTCTCATCACACACACACTTTTCACTTGGATATTGAAAAGCAGCTATGAGATTTTAGTGCAGGCCTGCAGGGTTAAAAGGGAGACTTACAGAATCATCAAGGTTGGGAAGAGACCTCTAAGATCATCAAGTCCAACCATCCCTAGCACTCTCTTCAAAACACCTGCTGTGCTGAACAACAGGGATAAACTCACTTGCATTGACACACTGGTAGCTCTAAGGAGGAAAAAAAGCTTCTTTAGGAGAAGAGGAGAGGTTATCAGAGCTCTTTCTTCAGAGCTACACATGCAAAGCTGCACTTGGGGAGGTTTTCAGGAAGGTTTTCAGCTCAAGGTGTCCATCCTAAAGAGCTATCCATCTGTGGTTAGGAAGCACCAAGGCTCCAAATTGCCCTCAAATCTCCTGCCTGAGTTGGAGGGAAGTGGCCATGCACCTTCTGAAGCTTTCAGAGAGGATTTGGGAAGGAATTTCCCACTTGCTGCATTATTCACCCCATGTTTGAGAGAGGTGCAGAGCAGCAGAAAGGGAATGGTTTGCTTTCTCCTCTGCAAAATACTAGAATATTGAAGGCCTCTGGACCCTCTCTGTTTGTTTCCAGAAGTCAGGCAACATCCTGGCTGTGGATTAGTTGCTGGAAATGCAAATGTGTACAGCAAGGAGCCTTATTAACAGCAAGGCAACAAAGGCTCTTCATGGAAAGCAGAAGGGTAGCAGGCAAGGAGAAAAGGTTCTTGTGGGTCAGCTGGGGGGTTAGCAGAGGCAATTCAAGGCTTGGAGCTGAACCATCAACAACTTCTCCCCCTTTTCACAATGGAGCATTGTTCAAGCATCTCCCTGATGTCCTCTACTAATAATGCTGTATTCTCTTCAAGTAGCCTGCCCTAGAAACCCTATGGATTAAGCATCAAGTCCCACAGACCTTAGCAAAGGAGGGGAAAGAGAGGAAGCCAGGCTTGCTTTTGCATTCCTCCAGCACTGAAAGCAAAGGAATAACACACAGGAACATCTTCATTAGGTGTGCCAGCTGATGGGAGGGATAACCACAAGTGTACCCTCAGCAGTTTGAGCCTAGCTTTCAGCATGAGCATCATGCTTATAGCCTCTGCCCTTCCTGTGAGTGCAGCTGGAGTGGCAGAGGTTTGCAGAGGGCTATTTGTTTCAGTTGTCAGCTGTAATCATGATCATCATCACTCCTACTGCAGCTCTGCCCCTGTGGAACACGAGAGGGCTGCCCCCATTCTCCTAGACCTTGATGATGAAGCATAAAAGACATCAAACCTCTCCTCAACCATCCAGCCAACAAGCCTGAGCAACATAAAAAGCAAGCAATGAGGCAGAGGAGAAGCTAAAGGGAAGTTTATAGCATTGCTGGCTTACAGTGGATAGCTTCATGCCCAGCCAAAGGTGCCTGAAGCATTTACAAGTGCTGAGCTTATTGTCAAAGGAAGAATTAAATGCTATCAGCTCTGCTGAGGCTTCCACATGGTGCTCTCTCAGTCTGGGGGGGGTCACATTTAGACTGGGCTTTTCTCATCCAAGCTGCAAAGGGGTGCAGAGGATGCAGGGGAAGATGAAGTTGGTTGTGGAGGAGAGAGGAGGATGACAGTGACAGGGATTGTAAGCTGATGTGTTGGCTTACAGCAGCCACATTTTCCAGTAGCCAAAGCTAGTGCTGAGAACTCAGAAACCATGAGAGCAACTGCAGCAACTAAACCTTTGCCCAAGAGGGTAATGTATTCAGAAATTAAGGAACTAGGGGGGGGGGGGGGGGGGGGGCCGTTAGGGGG
>VWZO01017880.1:125486-166757 GCA_013396975.1 Bucco capensis
TGCAGTGAAAGGACAAGGGGCAATGGTTTGAAATTGGAGAAGAGTAGATTTCAACTGGACAATAGAAAGAAGTTCCTCCCCACGAGGGTGGTGGAACACTGGCCCAGGTTGCCCAGGGAGGTGGTTGAGTTCCCATCCCTGGAGGCATTGCAGGTGAGGCTTGCCAGGGCTCTGGGCAAGCTGCTCTAGTTGGGGATGTCCCTGGCCACTGCAGGGGGGTTGGACTAGATGAGCTCCAGAGCTCCCTTCCAACCCAAATGATTCTATGATTCCTAATCTCCTGACACTAAGTCCTGCTCTTGGGGACTCTGGTTGTCAAAAAGAACAATTTTGTTTGTCTCTGTGAAAGGCAGAAAGACCTGAGACTTGGGTCCAGCCATGAGACTGGATCCAGATTTTCCAGCTGAGGCACTGCATGGACAACCTAGTCAACAACTGTGCTTTCTGAAAAGCATCAAAAAAAGAACACTTTAGAGAGAGAAGCTTTTAACAAATCCCAGACAAAATGTTCCCTTTAATCCTGCTGACAGTGCTGAGAGCCTTAATCCTGGAATTGTCTCTCTTCCTTGAGTCCATGTAGGGTGAGAACGCTGGGGTGGCATAGAAGGGATAGATTAAGCTTGCATGCTCTGTCATTAGCATAGTGACAAGAGAAATGCTTTAGGAAGAATACTGATGCATCCATACCCATTCCATCACGGAAAAGCAGTGTCATTTTTGTCCTTGAATGTGAATTACACAGCAAGGCTGCTCAACAGCTCCTGTTTTGCTGCCACATGAACTGGGAATGAAACACTTGGACACAGCAACAGACCTAAGGATATGGAGAGTGCATTAGCCCTCAAGTTATCTGCCCTTGGATGGCCTAAATCTCAACCTTTGGGATGTTTTCCTGCCTTGCCTAAAAGCATAAAAGCAGCATTCAGGAGTGATAACCAGGAATGTCACAGCAAAATGTGCTGCTGCAGGTGGAATTAGTTGGTGCTGATCAGGAGGCATCCCACCTGCTCTTAACTTTCTGATTTTCCCCTGATTGCTTTACCAATAAACAAGCTTCCATAAACACTCAGCTGGGTTGCAGTTATATATAGAAACTGCATTTTGTGCAGGGATGAAGCTGTTTTCTAAGTGGATGCTCCCAAAGGAAACATCTGTCCCTTATTTCTGAGGATGGTCTAAGCTACTCAAGAGCTGATTCTTGACCCACTGCTCTGGTTAAGCACTTCCAAAGTTTCCCTTGACCCAGTGAGAGCTTTGAAATCCATTTCAGAGAAAAAGCTTCATGTAATAGTGTGCAAGCAGAGCAGTGTGGACATCAAGCACTAGCTTTAGTTTCTTCCTCACCCTCTGGGACTCTACACCAGTTCCTCTCCAGCTGAGTATGTCTCCCCTTTGGATACTCCTAGGAGCACTTTTCATCCTCTTTCCAAAAGAAAGCACCCATTTAAGCTCAACTTTGCTAAGAATTCCCTGAGAGATGCTGCCAAGCAGCTCAAGGACTTGGCAGGCCTCTCAGATCTCCTGTGCCTGGCCTGGGGAAGCTGTGCTGAAGGTTTGCTTGTCCTTTCCACATCATCTCTAGATACTTCCCTCTCCTCTGTAAAGCTCCCAACCACTTCCTGCTGCAAATCCCTCCTTAAACACATTGCCTTTGAAATGCTTCCAAGGTTTCTCTGCTAGCAAGGGTTAAGCTGAGCCAACCATCATTCTAGGGACAGATAGTCTGTATCCTCCTTTTTCCCCCCACTCCAGGGAGGAAAAAGGAGAAATTAACAGAGAGAGCAACCTGAGGATTGGAAATAAAGCTTCAACTAGTTGAATGAAAATAATAACAAAGAAATGAAATGTATATAAATATATAGAGACACAAAACAACAACAAAGCAAACTCACCTGGATGGCAACATCCTCCCCACTGATGCTGGAGCAGAAAGACTCAGGCTATGGATCCTGGAGCTCAGGAACTCATGGATTGAGATGGAAAACAAGACAGAATCCTGGAGGAAGAGAGCTAGGCTACAGAACCTCATGGGATGTTTAAGCTTCTAAAAGAGGGAAGTCCCCAACCTCTCCTTATATGTCCTGGCTGCTAATTAGTGTTAATTAGCTCAATCAGGCACCTGTTGGGCTTGACCCCTAGAGCCTATATAAAAGACCTCAAGGGCCAAGTTTGCTGTTAAAGCTTCACGGATTAAATTTGATTTCTCTGCCATGGAATACCTTGGTTTGACCCAAACTAAGATATTTACTCCCCAATATTATTAGGTTTTTTTTTCTGATCAAGAACAAGCTCTTTAGTTCACCTAATTCATGTTAAACAGTTATTTTATCCTTTCAGTGTGTATTTATTTTTCTCCAAAGCCTCACAGAATTACAGTTGGCTGACTTAGAATTAGACCACAGCAGCTGATTTGCCTTTCAGCCCCCCCAAAAATATCAACTGTATCATGCTTGTGTCCCCTTTATCACACCAATTCCCATTTTTCTTAACGTTTCCTACCCCCCACATCCTACTCCTATGTCTCATGCTTAAGTGGGACTCAAGCTACTTATTTATACACTTTTCTGGCCTTGATATTCTCTTGATTTAGATACTCAGGTAAATTATCTCTTTTTCTTTTTTTTTGTTCAAGGCTGAGAAGTGCCTTTATTAAATATGGAAAGAGGGTATCTAAAAATAAAGAGACAATTAGGAAGATGTTAGCTTTAGTCTATAAAATGGGGACAAGAGAACTGCTGCATCTTCTATGTCCAAAAGACTTCTAGAAAGCATCCTTTCTCCTTCCCAGCTCTCAAAAAACCCTGAGCAAAGCTAACAAAACCCCCTAAAACCTTCAAAACAAGTCCCAGAGCTGAGGGAAGATGTCCAGCAAGGCACAGAGACAAGATTGCTGGTGAGAAGTGAGCTCCCTGGAGGTCAAGAGCCATGTCTGCTGCCAAAAACAAGGCAAATTTGAGAGAGTTGGACTAATTTTCCCCTTTGCAGGCAGCAATCATTGCAAGCCAACAGAAGACAATAGCATCTAATGGCCAATGAACCACACAAACCCTCCCAGCATCCTGAGGAAAGGGTGTTAAATCCACACAGCAGCTGGAGTTCTGCTGCAGGGACAAGCAAAAATAAACACAGCAAGGCAGATTTCAGGTCATCTTTGCATTTTTAGGGAGCCCTTCCACAACAGCTCCAGCAAAAGCTTTCCCAAGACCTTCAGCTTCAAACTGGAATCATCATTAAACCTCTCAGGTTTCTGCCTAGACAGAGGAAATCTCCTTCCTTCAATCCCTAGGTGTATTTCTAATTTCTCTGTTTAAGCACATCCTTGAATTTTAATTGCATTTGATGCTGGAAAGGTTGGGTGGTTTTTTTTTTCCTAAATTAAGCAACCTAAACTCTTTCACATTAGGGAAACACAGCTCTTTTTGTTACCCAAATCCCCAGTGGCCAATACTGTAGATCAGAGAAGTGAATTCCTAGCTTGGTAATTTGTACCAAACTGAAAGCAAAGCTTTTTTTCTTCTTCTTTTTTTTCAGGTGCTAAAGCAGCCCTCCCAAATTACAGCAAACTGGGAGTTACTGTTTCACTCCACACAACAGTCTGCTACATATTTCTGGCTCAAATTTCCCCTCTGAACGTCTAGAGCCTGAAGCATTTCTCCCCTCCCTTTGGTGTTTTCCCTGCTGCTGAGTGAATTCCATGTGCAGCAGCATCTCCTAGTGGCCTCAGGGAGAACAGGGAGATTCCTCCTTCCCACCTTTCCACTACAGTCACTTAGAGGTTGGAGATCATCTAGTCCAACCTCCCTGCCAGAGCAGGAGAACCTAGAGCAGCTTGCACAGGATGTGTCCAGGTGGGTTTGGAATCTCTCCAGAGATGGAGACTCCAGCACCTCCCTGGGCAGCCTGGNAAGGGCACATTGCTAGCTCATGGGCATCCTGCTGCCCACCAGCACACCCAGGCCTTGTTCCACTGAGCTGCTTTCCAGCAGATCAGCCCCTAACCTGTCCTGCTCCATGGGGTTATTCCTCCCTAGGTGCATCACTTGCCTCCCTGAGCAGCCTGGGCCAGTGCTCCACAACCCTCCAAGCAAAAAAAGTTCCTCCTGCTGTTCAGCTGGAGCTTGCTGGGTGCTAGTTTGTGCCCATTGCCTCTAGTCCTGTCCCTGGACACCCCAGAACAAAGCCTGGCCCCAGCCTCCTGCCCCCCACCCTGGAAGGATTGCTCAGCACTGCTCAGCTCTCCCCTCAGGCTGCTCTGCTCCAGCTCTCTCAGCCTCTCCTTTGTGGGGAGAGTTTCTTCAAGGCTTGAACCAGATAACACGGCCAATTTTATGCTCAATTCCTGCTGAATTCCTGGCTTTTATCACCTGCAATGAAAAAGATGTCTGTGAATCATAGAATCATATAAGCAGTTCATGATGAAGGCTTTATTCTCTGCTCTATTTGGAGAAGAAAAGTGCTTGCCTGGAGTTACAGAAGCACTGTGGGGAATTTCCAGACAGGCAACAGTTTACAGACAATTGGGCTAATGCTTCAGGATACAGAATTTCTGTCAGCTCAATGCAGATTAGAGACTCTGTTAACACTTCAGGTCCAGTTTGTAGCTAGTAGAGCTGGAGTAGGGTTCCTCAGTGTGTGCTGAAGCAAGGAGAGTGTTTGCAGCTCTCAGTAATCCTCTGAGCCACTGGACATCCTTGCTACTGCTGGGCACAGCACAAAAAGCCCATGTTTGAGAGACAGTTGCTATTCAGGGCAGCTTAAGCACTCCCTTAGCTCCTCTGAAGTCAGGATGAAATGTCAGGCACATGTTTCAGGGCTTTCCTGCATCAAGTCAAGTCCATTCTTTGGAAGAGGACTTGCCTCCTGAATTCTTCCCAATGCTAGTCATTATATCCATGCTTGAATTAGCCTAATCTGCCACTGTTGGGACTTCCAGCATTGTTTGCTTTGAAGCCTGCTGCAGAATGCTAAAGCAGAGCAAATCTTCAGCCTCCAGCATGAAAACAGAGGCAAAGAAGTCAGAGTGAGCTTGTGCAGCAGTGTGCCCTTACATGGTTTCCTCTCCTCTGCCTAGATAAATCAGAATACTTCTCTTTTTCTGTTTCCTATGGGTTTGGATCTCTGCTCCACTCTCATTTGTCTGGCCAGGGAAGCATCAGAAAGCAGGAGCAAAGCCAGCCTGATTGATGGAGTGAGCATCCTCTGTGTGATTGACATTCACCAGCCCCAGAGGGACACACAGGCTCTGTCTCAAGGCTCTCACAGCCTGGAAAAAACACACCATTTCCAAGTCATTTGGCCAGACAAAAAAACCCAAAGATGGGAATCTTAAACAATTCACCCTTCACATTGAAATGTGACTTTTTTTTTGGCCTGAATAAAATAGAAAGGCTTAGCAGATGAACAGTATTTTAGGGGGAAAGGTAGGCTGCTTGCACTGTAACATGGAAAAAGCAGAAGAAATGCTCTTTTCCTTGGAACCAAGGGGTTAAATCTTCAAGAGGATTGGATGCTGGTGCTCAATCTGAAGAAAAAGCCTAAAAATCACTACATATCTCTTCATTCTGAAGTAAGAATTAGGAATGTGTTGAAGCACAGAGGTGATCTTGAAGATCAGGACTCACAGCACTCTCCTCTTCAACTTCTCTGCCTCTCTTCCCCACTAAAACTCTTTTAATCTCTATTGTATTCTCTCAGGTAGGAAAATCCCATTGAAATAGTATTTTCCCCTGCCATTTGTTGAAAATCAGTGCTATTTCTAATTGAAATCTTGAAGAAACAAATGAAATGGGAATCCTGGGGCTAGAGTCCTGTCCCAAGGGAGCAGAATGCTTCTTGCTGCTGGTTTGGGAATGCCTGCCCCTATTCCCTAGTCATTCCCCTCTGCTTGCCCAGTTTTCTTCATCAATGTGTTTACTTGGAGAATACAACTGCAATCCTTCAGCACAGGCTTCTCAGCTGCTCACAGGTCTCCAAGGAGATGGCAAAAGAGATCCCTAGATGCTCTGCTTTCTCCACCCCACAGAAAGGTTTTGGTCCTGGGACACAACCCCAGAGTACAAAAAGCAAACTGTGTGCAAGGAGAGCAAACAACTCACAGCTAGAGGAAGCTAAAAGCAGGAAATCTTGGACAGGAAGGGTAAGTTTAACCCCAATTGACCTGTTGAAGTCTAGCCTGGAGCTGGAAAGACAAAACCACTGTTACATGACAGCCTTGGCTGCTTCTTGAACCACTCCAGACTCTCAAGGGGTGAGTTCTCCCAGTTTCAGAGAGCTCAGATTACATCAGGTTCATTTATCTCCTATAAAGCTAATCCTTCTCACTCTTAGGAACAAGGAGAAAGGAGGAATGGGGTCTGTCCAGTTGATTGTTGCCCTTGGAAAAGACATATGCTTCATATCCTTCACCTAGAAGGCACTTAAACACAGGACTAACTTTGGGCACACGCTTCTGAAGCAGAAGATTTGTTCAGATGCTAAAAGGAATATAAGAAAATGGCTATTGTGATCTTCTGGCCAAAATGAAAATGAACAGATCTTTGAGGGAGAGCCTGATATGAAACCAAAAGGCTTTTTGACATCAGGAGATGTGTCCAAGCAAGGTATTCCATGCCTTAGAGGTCATATTCAGTCCTTGGAACTTTGACATGAAGCTTGGCCCTTGCAGTCTCTTCCATAAAGCTTAAGAGCCAAGCAAAAGAGGTGCATGGTTAAGCTCTTTAGCACCTAATTAGCAGCCACTACAAATTAAGGAGAGGTTGGACCTTGTGTTCTTTTAGAAGGTTGAGCACCTGAGCTTGGTGAGGATCAGCAGCCTAACTCTGCTGCTCCAGGACTCTTTTCTGCCTTCAATCCCAGTGTGTGTGTGTGTAACTCTCCTGGTAAGAATCTGAAGCTCAGCTCTGCTGTTCCAGGAGTCTCTTCTGCCTTCAATCTCAATCCAGGAGTTCCTGAGTTCCAGTATCCAGCTCCTGAGTCTGAGTCCTGTCTGCTGCCAAGTCCTCCTGCTACAGCATCAGTGGTGATGCTATCAAGAGGGGTTTGGGTGTTTTATTGGTTTTGTGTGTGTGTGTGTGTGTATATATATATATATTTCATTTTCTTGTTATGATTTTTGTTGAAGTAGTTTAAATTTCATTTCCAATCCCCAAGGCTCTCTTTCTGTTAATTTCCCCTTTTCTTCCTTGGAGTGGGAGACAAGAGGATGATAGAGAATAACTGTTCCTGGGTGGATGGTTGGATAAGCCCTAACCCTTAACAGGAAAAGTGATGGGAGCTGAACCCTCTAGGAATCATTCATTTGCATTCCAGCTGCTACCAACCAGTGCAGAAGGTAGCCCTGGTCAGCCAGAATCTCTCATATTGAATTGGTGGGGCAAGCTCCTCAACTATTGCCAAAAGATCTTGTGAGAGGAGTTTTTCAGTTAGTTTCAGAAGGCAGCACTCCCTTCAAATAAGGATAGAGGCAATTCCAGCTGCTTAGCTTGTTTCCAATATACCCAGAGGTTCTGAAGTGTTGATGTTTACAGCATTAAGCTCCTAATTCACAACAAGGCATTTTTAATTGTGCTTCCATGGTTGAATTATCTTCTCTTTGAGTTAGGGATGGTTTAATCTCCAGTTCCCAAGAGCCTTTCTCATTGCCACCATTCACATGAGGTGAATGAGCTCCTCAGACCTCTCATGTATACATTCATTTCATGTAGGGGAGAAAGGGTGTTTTTTGGGTTGGGTTTGTAGGTTTCTTACTGCCCATGTGATGATGGAGATGTCCAAAAAAACCTCATTTTTGGACCCAAGTTGCCAGCTTTGCAGCATATTTCTGTTTTAGAGGTAATGGCAAGCTTTGCTTTTGGGGGCAAGTGGCAGAGCTGGGGCCCCAGGAGGAAGAAAAGGAGCTCCAGTGGTTTAGCTAAATCATTGTTCCACCTTAATGGAAACCTTAGGGAATATCAAACTGCCAGAGAGTTATAGGTCTTTCAGGGGTTTATTAGTTTTACAGGTCTTGGAAAAACATAAAGATGTCATAGGTGAGCACTGAAAAGGTTTCATGAGCTTAAGCTTGGCCTGTTTGCATCACAGCATTGCTGAGCTCCTACAGCTGGGATGTGACACACCAGCTGCAGAGAATTCCCTAGCCTCTCTCCCTTTTTGTTTAGTTCTCCTCCAATGTCATCTGAGAGCTTGTGGCTAGAGTTTCCCTTTGAAGACAGTATCAGGAAAATATTTAGCTCTCTGGCTGTTGCTGAGATTCTTCCTTCATCAGAGTTTGCCTGCTGATACCTAAGTACTGATTGCTTAGAGTGAGGTTTGCAGCTGATGAAACCACCCAGGAGTATTACAAGTCTGGATTTAGGTATGTGTTTATCTACACTGCATGCTCAAGAGGCTTACCAGGCATCATTGCTAATCAGGAGCTCCAATTTAAGTCAGAATTTATCTCCTATTTCCAGACTTGGAGAGGTATCACAGCTATTATAGGCTAGACTGAAGAGGGATGACATCCATTTGTAGAGGTTGGAGAATGGAACAACTAAATTGACTTTCAGTCTCAGGGCATAATGATTAGCTACATCCAGCAAGCATCAGCTCTAGCAGTTAGCTTGGTCCAGAGAAGAGCTAAATCATTCTATTCCATCACCCACAGCCACCCTAGGATGATGAACTTGTTGCTGATGGCAATGATTAGGTTGGTAGAGGTAGTGACAATCCCCTTTATCCTCTAGTTTGCATAGGGACTGGTGAAGATGAGCATGTGCATGTAGAAAGGTTTCCTTCAGAGCTGATGGAAGCACAGCCTGGCAGCTCCTGCTGCTTTCTGAGCTTTTTCCATCACAGGTAAAACAATCCCAGAAAAAAAAGAAAGGGAAAGAAAATCAAAACTAAGCAGAGTTGAGTATTTTGTACCTGAATGCATGCCAAGTGCTTCAGGCAGGCAAACAGGAGCCCTGCTCATCACTGAGCCACACAACTCAGCTGGCTAATAAATGAACTTCATGGAAAGGCAATCTGTAAAGATATAAGAGAAGCTGAGCTGCATCCCAACTCCTTTCTCTTTGTCTGCTAGGTTTGAGATCTTGGCAAGCTTTTCCAAGTGGAGCATGGCAACCCTGGGGCCTCTTCTTCTAATTAGCCAGCTACAGATGAAGTGTAGCACAGACTTGCCTTAGTCATGTAGAAGCTCCAACTTATTCCTAACTCAGTTTACAATGGTTTGCTTCCCAGATTTCCTTCCCTACCCTCTAGCTTGGACATTTAATGCCCATTTTATCAGATTGCAGATAATGAGAGACATTTCCAGGTTTTACTCTATGAAATTCACATGAGAGAGGGACCTTTCTGTGTGATTGCAAAAGTTCCTGCACCAAAGATCAAAACAAATCCGTTATAATTAAGCCTCACCAACTGCTCAATGGTTTTGTTATTCCTGTAAGTTTATTAGAGTAAGGGGAAGCTGTGGCCTAGGTGAGGCAGCTTGTGTTATTTGTTGTGTGACAGCATAAACAGCAGACATTAGGACTCATTTCTTGCTTATGCATTCATTTTAAATGAGTAAATCATAATTAATGGCTTTGAGCTCACAGTGGCTATCCATTAGAGGTTTGTGCTTTAGCTGCCAACACATCTGGATTTCCTAGGAATGAAAGGCTTTAACCACAGGGTAGTTGTTTGCTTGCAGAAAATGAATTAAGCAGTGCAAAAGGTTTTGTAAAAGCATTCAGAACCGTGGGGGAAATTCCTATTTGCCTCTCCTTGCTTTTACCTTGATGCTAAACTGATGGTTTTATAGAAGTACAAAGTGTTAGAGAAATAAGGCTTTAGGAAGGTGGCCATGAAATGGGGAAGGGTGCAGAGGGGAAGCTGTATGAGGAGCAGCTCAAGTCACTTGGTTTGTTCAGCTTGGGGAAGAGGAGACTGAGGGGAGACCTCCTGGTGATCTATAGCTTCTTCATGAGGGGAAGCAGAGGGGCAGGAGCTGAGCTCTTCTCTCTGGTGAGCAGGGATAGATCTGAGGGGATGGCATGAAGCTGTGCTGGGAAGGGTTAGGTTGGCTATTAAAAGTTGTTCAGCCAGAGGGTGTTAGAGCACTGGCACAGCCTCCCCGAGGCAGCACTCGTGACCAGAACTCCAGCAGCATTTGGACAAGGCGTAATTTTGGGGGCTGCTCTGTGCAGAGGCAGGACTTGGACTCAGTGATCCATGTGGGTCCCTTGCAACTCAGGGGAGACTGTTACTCTACAATTCTAGGTTAGTATTAGCGCGGGAAGCAGCCACGCGGCAGGCGCAGCTCCCACAGGCAAGAGGCGGGACGCCGGCGGGGGGCGGCTCCCGCCCTGCAGTACCGCGGAGGCGCCGCCAGTCGGCGCTGTGGGCGGTGGCAGCGGCGCTCGGGCCCGCCTGCGCGCTCCCGCCTTCCCCGCGCCCGTGGGGTGGCCGCTGAGTGGCGGCTCGTTAGCGACCCTCGACGCCTGGCTGCGGTCGGGGCGGAGAAGGAGGAGGAAGAAGCACAGCGAGAAGCCATGTCCGCGCCCGCCGGGCTGCCGCCGCGGCCCGCCGGTGCCGCCACTACCACCACCGCTGTTTACCCGGGCGGGCCTAGCACCTCCCGGGAGGCCGCGGCCCCTCAGAGCGGCGCGCCTCGCTACCAGAACGGTGAGGGACCGGAGGCCTGTGCGGGGCCTAGCGCTGGCGACCGCGGCGGCGGGGAGAGGCCGCCCGAGGGGGTTCCTGGGGCGGGCTGCGCTGTGGCCTGTCTGGGGGCCCTGGGGGTGCTGCTTGCTCCTGCCGGCCCCTAGGGTGGCGAGAGGTGCGGGCCGACGAGGCAACTGTTGTGGGAGTCTGGTGTGATCAGCTGAGAGCCCGATTGGCCGCGGCAGAACCGGCACGGAATAAAGCCCTTTCTCACCAGCGGAGCCCCTTGGGAAATGCCTAGTCCGGCTCCCGCTGGTGCGTGCCGAGGTGAACTTGTAAAAAGGCGCAGGCTCCCCCGGCTTCGCTATAGCAAGGGTATCCGTTTCTTTCTCTGCTCGATGTTGTGGGGTTTGGGGAATGCTCTGGAGGCCAAGGCACCTCCAGGCCTCGTGCCTGTGTATGGGCAGAAAACCACACGAGAGTACTTATTCCATCACAGTTTATGGACTTAAAAAGTAGTGAGGTGGATAGGCATTAACACAGCTGAATCTTGGGGTTTGAGTTGATAAAACAAGGTTGGCCCAGGCAAATGGGGCTTACTGAAAAACAAAGGTAAACTAGTTCAAAGTCACATAATAGTGACTTGCTTTACAGATGGAGGAGAGTTGAGACAATGAATGATAATAATTAGCTGACAGTGCCTCAGGTTTAAATTGGTGCACTATAAAATCA
The DNA here is from genome assembly GCA_013396975.1 of Bucco capensis. Lineage (NCBI taxonomy): Eukaryota > Metazoa > Chordata > Aves > Piciformes > Bucconidae > Bucco > Bucco capensis. The sequence goes on from VWZO01017880.1 coordinate 136,848, forward strand.
ATTTGTTATTAGTACACCTCATTAACTTTTCAGAGTGCCTGTCCGCACCTAGTGATGATTTGGTACCTAATTTAGGCCTCTTGCTTAAGGAGAGTTTTAGATCCTATTGCTAAAGTCTTTAATCTGTAGTCAGGCTCTTCTGTGCACAGGAGGGTTTATTAGCATAGCCCAATATGCTAAATGTTTTTCTTACGAATATTTCTTTTGGCCGAAGGGGTAGTTGGGCATTAAGCTCTTTGCATACCTATAAAGTAAGTTTTGAGTCAGTTTGCAGGTAATGCCAAAGTTACTGAAGGAAGATTTTTTTTAGGGGAATCCTAATGCTTCAGATGTGTCCAAACTTTACTCCTGTAGATATTTTAGTGATGTGTATTTGATAATTGGTAGGCAAGGATTCTGAATTTGTCTTTCTGTGTCATTTGTCAATAGCATTCTGGAGTTTTTAGGTTAGGTTGGTGTCATCTTTTTAGTACTAATCTGAAGTTATAGAGCAGGATTTGAGGCTTCTTTTTTTTACAGTTGTAGAGAGGAATAGTAACAGAAGGCAGCTGTACTGGAAATTTCCACTCCAAGATGATTGTCTTTGCTTTTGAAATATGTTTTGATGTCAGTATAATGGGAGTTTAAATGTAAGATAAACTGAAGTGAATACACGTATTTCTGTATCAGCTGAAAGAAAACACTAGTGCAGCCTTTCAGGTGCTCTGTGTTTGAATTTGTGGTGGGTTTTTTTTCAGGTAAAACTTCGGAGTTACTAGTATCTGATGAAAGAAGGGGGTTTGTTTTTTCTCAGAGAGCAAGCAACCTGTTGCATGTACATTGATACTAAAAAACGATGTTTGGATGTGTCTGTCTTAGTGAGATCTTCAGGGGATTTATCCACCTGTGTGCTCATGTATAGTTTTATAGATGTTTCTACTTAAAAATGTGAATGAAGATGAGTTGGGCATTCTGAAATGGAGAAACTGCTACCTTGTGTTGATAATTTAATCTTTCTTTTTTTAGGGCTAGATTAAAAAAATCCTATGTACTGCAAGACTTTGGTATGCAACCTTCTATTTCCAAGTCAGGTGCTCCTAAATTATGCCAGCTTAGTTAGTTTATTTTGCATGTTTTGGTAGAACAAATGCACAAACTCTTCAGAGAACATGGTTTCTTGCAATCTTAAGTGACATGACTTCTTAAAGCAGTAAGACTTGACAGACAGAAGTTCCTGGGGTATTTCTGAGTTTGCTCTTTCAGACTTTAACAAAGCAGGTGGACCATCTGCCAGAGTTCCTGTAGCTGTTAATGACTTCCTAACCCAACATCATTTTCCTTTAAAGGAGAGTAAACTACAGAGCTCTATGAAGCAGCTCCTATTTCCAAGAAAACAGTAAATCAGAAGCATGTTTACATACTCAAAACTCAGGATTTCATGCTTTCTTCCAAAGTGCCTTTCTGTCCAACTTACTGTTGCTCGTTTTTTAGGTCTCTCTTCAGCGTTCTGAGTTGTCAAGTTAGGTATAGACATTTTTAATGTCTATGTCCTTGTGTTTCTCTTCACCAAGGACTGGGAATTAATCCCATAGTCCTTCAGCAGTACAGAAGTGGTAGGGTATGGTAGTTTTAAGAAAGGAATTTATCTATGGAAATGCATTTCTGGCTCACTAGGAAATAAAAATAGGGTTCAGGAAAAGAATTTGAGGAAGATTGATCATTGATCACTCAGCACTGACAAAAAAAACCCAACAGGTTGGACATAGTTACCATTTGGTCTTTAGCTAGCAGGTGGTTGGTTGACCCTAGCTAGGCCAGTGTATAATCAACCTCTAATGTTGCACTGACAATAGACCAGTTTCTCTGATACCAACATCTTTTACAGCTGATGTAAGTATCAGGGCAGTGAACAGAAATGAAGTGCCTTGTGTTTTCAGACACTTAGTAACAACAGTAGGCACCAAACTTATGCTTCTATTTGTTTGTTTTAACCTCCTAGTACATATGTGAGGAATACATGGCAATCTTTCAGTTTTCATTTTTTTGTTACTTCTGTATGTTTGCAAATTACTCCAAGTACTGCGTTTTGCATCTGTTATGCTTGGTCTATTCTCTTTCTCCTGATAGAAATTGACCTCAAAACTAGGGATAGGAAACAAGAGACCAATTGTTTGTTAGATGAGCTGACTTTGTCCATTTGCACTTTTACTGAATGTGACATTTTTTGGTTTCAGGTCCTGTGCAGAGTCAGATGCAGTTCCCTTCTGGCTACAGCTACAGTGCACCCTCAGGACACTATACCCAAGTGCCCAATAAAGCTGTTGCTTCACAACTGGATCATCACTATAGAGCCAATTACTACCCTCCATACTATTCAGCACCAGCACAAAATGTTCTGACCCCTTCTGTGGGTACCAACATGGTGAAGCCACAGGAATCCCAGCAGTTGTACAACAAACATCCTTCCCATGGCATGGGGCCAGCTGAAGGACCTCTTCAAGGAGCAATATCCTCTGCCTCCTACTTGCCCACGAGTGCTCAGCAGTCATATTCAGCGTTTGCTAACCACTACAGCCCTTCTGTCAGCTCTTCAGTTGCATCTCAGGGATTTCCCCCTAATTCTGGTCCCTACTCTCTGCCAGTGGTTTCTAGTGCCATGTATCCTAGTGTTTCCTACCCTCCTGCCATGGCTGGCAGTGTGTATGGGCAGGCATTTACCTCTCAGAGCCTGCCTGCTGCTGGACACTTCAAAGAGACAACTGTAGTTTCTAGCCAGAGTACATCAGTACCTCATTCCCTTCAACAACATCCTCCCATGGGATATAATACAACAATATCAACTTGTTCAGCTGCTCCGCCTGTACAAGAGAACCTCTGGAGGAACCTCCCTGGATCTATTGCTAAAGTAAACAACCAAATAAATACGGGTATGGTCTTATTTGAAGGCTAGTGAGCTTCCAGATGTGTCTAGGAAACATCTGTGCTCTTGTGGCTTGTGCACTGTGTGAAATTCTTGACCCTAATTTTGGGTTCTGTCCTTGAAGCTTCTCTCCTTTGCTTCCTGCAGTTGTCACAATAGTAGCTAATTGTATCACTGACTTGTTTCTATTGAGAGAGAGGAGAAGACAATTTGGGGGATGGATTTTGTTTATTGGTGGTTCTTCTCATGTGAGTGGCATTGGGAGGGAATTTTTTCCTCCAATTTTGAAAGACATTGGTTAATTGGTTAATACTTTTTTCCTTTTCTGGCTAGAGAATTCTTTTTAAGTCATGATCTAAGTGGAAGCCTATATGAATTTAGAGGCAATTGGGTTTTATTTAATTCATATTTATAAGCATTCAAATGAGAGCAAACTCTGGAGTTATTACTGTTGCAAGCAACAACTTGATGTTTTCAGTATGGATGTCGCTGTAGAGAATTAAGTTGTGAAGGTGCCAGCTGAGGGCAAGTACACTTAGTCCTTGCTAGTAGCCACAGGTTCTGCTTTGTGGGAAACCTGAGTACAAGTTCATTGGGTAGGCAATCTCTTCCTACCAAGAGGAAGAAATCAGAGATGTGGAGGAGATAAAGAACTTGACCCTCCTGATCCCTCAGCTTTTTATCAGATAATATATATGGGATGGAATCCCTAGCTGGTCAGTTTAGGGTCTCCAGAGCTTGTCTGCTCTTCTCTGCAGGTGTAGCCTTTTACTCTGGTAGACAGGATTCAGCAGTGACCTTGGTTTGCATCTCAATCCTTGCTAGTAAATCTAAACATGAAGTCTTACCACTGTCTGCAAAAACATGCTGTTACTTTCAGGAAGTGCAGTGACTTAAAAGAGCTTTAGGTAAAAAGTAAAACCACTGAGCAGAATTAGTTCTGTTCTGACTCAAACCAGGACAGCTGGTCCTTTTCTGACTTAATGCTGGTTGGACTTGGAACTGTGTGATGAATGGTTTGCTTCTTCTGCTGAGCCAGCTATCAGACAATGCTTCCTGTTTGCAGCCAGATAGTTCAGATGATAGTTTTAATGATAAACTGGAATTGTTCTAGGGGTAGCTGAGGTTTTCTAAGGAATGAACGTGATTTTGATGAAAGCCATAACCCCATAAAGAGCTTGCTTGGAATATGAGTCGAGTACCAAAACTGCAAAGTGCCAGCCCTGTGAGGGAAGCAGAATGCTGCTGTACTACCCAGCTGGCTTCCAGGTTTCCTGCCTGTGAGAAGTATTGAGAGGGAACAATCCCACGTGGGCTTGCATTCCTCTTATCTGGGAAGAGCGACCTGTGACAGTATAGAGTTGTGGGGATGGATCACAACCATACCAGTTTAACTTCTATTTAATCTTGAACTTACTCCCCATGCTTTCCTTTTTGCTGTTAGTTGATTTTAATGGATTTTTAACATTTCATTTTAACAAACATTTTTCCATGTGTTCTTGTTTGAAGGCATCTGAAGTAATGGATTGATTTTGTAGTTACAGTGCAATCAAATGTGATTGCTTGCACTGTGTAATTCCCTGTGCAAACACAAAGCATTGCTGCTTTCTGCTTTTGTTTCTAGGTGGCAATGATTCTTCCCAGCCTGTGCACTCCGTGAACCAGAGCATTCCATTTCCCAAGCCTGGGTCTGGAACATCTGCTTCCTCTGCTGTGGTCTCCTCAGTAAGGACACCTGCTCCAAGCCTTCCTTCACAGCCACCATCTTCCTCCTCTGTTCCACAGACACCAGAGTTGGCCCTTCAGGAAGGTACTGAAAGGGAACGGGAAATGACAGATGTGCACATGAATGCTGGAAGCTTTCTTGCTGCCCTTCTGCATTTCTATGATTGGAGTACATCTCTCACATACCATCTTGTTATATACCACCTTGATTCTAGCTTCTCTGAGCTTTTCCATTTGATTTCCTTGGGCCATATGTCATATTTGACCTTGTTGTGTTGGCAGTCTTACGTCTTTACCTCAAAAAGCCCTTCTTTTAGGTCCCTTAGTCTCCTAAAAAGCTCCTCTCTATTTTTTAACTTCTTGAAAGAAAGTCTTAAAAATAGATTTGTAATCAGTCTGTTTTGAGAAATGAAGTGCAAAGTGGCAATTTGCGCTGGGAAACGCTGAGTTGGAGAGCTCAATTCAAACTGAGTTGTTCCCTAGCTGTAATCTCTGTGAAAGCTGCTGCAAGAGTTCTTGTAGAAGCTCCTGTTGGGATCCTCTTGGGCAAAGAATCACTTGGGTCTTGAGCCTTTTTCACCCATGCTGGTTCTGCCCTGATGTTTCTGTATCTAGTAGTCCACACTTAATTTACTGCACTCATTCTATTTCTTTTGGCTCTTATCTTTTGTTAATTCCAGAATTTTCAAGGCTTAATGGAACAGGAATTGTGTCTGAAGTGGAAATAGGCATTCATTCTCTCCAGAAGAATGTCATCTGTTTAGTGTTCCAAATAATTCTCCAGATCACAGTGTGGCTGTCACAACATGCTTTTATCCTTACATTTCAAAATCCTCTGACACAAATGTCTGTATTTCCTTTTGCTCCATTTCTTCCTTTTTCTGGTGAAGTAGAGAATGTAAAGAAGTAACTTGTCTGTGAATCAGCTCTGTATATTTTACAGGCAAAAAGATGTTTCTTCACTGCTACAAAGTCCTGTGTAGAGTTTTAAGGAGGATGGTAAATCAAATGTTTGGAGCTGGGATTGATTCTTGCAGAGTTTTATAGTTGAATTTGGGACTGGGTAGAATTAACCTACTGGAAAAATAGAAGGCATCTGCTGCATATTTGTCTGGGTTATGATAATTCCAAGTGTGTTTCTCAGACACAGATTAAATGGACAGATTGATTTTTTTATTGTCTTTTTATAGTGTTATCTACATAAAAGGATTCTGGCAAAACATTTGGAATTTATTTTTAAAGTGGATTTCATTGTTTTAAGCTCCTGTGAAGGCTTTTCTATACAGAATTAAAACATTCTAATTGCTTACTTGGCTGAGGACAAAAAACTCCAAATGTAGGAAAGTCTATTTAATCTTATATAAATATCCATAGAAATTGAATGCAGATTAACTAATTCTAAGATCTTATAGTAAATTAGTGGGAAATATGAAGGTTATAGGTAGAGAGAGAGTTGAGAAGATAGTTTGGTTTTGAATGTGTTTCTTGGATTTTTGATGGAGTGAAAGTTAAGCCACGTAAAATGTACACTTTCCATTTTATAATCTCATGATGTATACTTTAAATAGCTAAATAGTTGATTTATTTCATAGGCAAATGAGTTTTTATCTTTTTTTATCATTTTGTGTTGTCCCATCACTGTAAAACATGATGAGATAAAGCCTTAGAATGTGATATTATTGTATTACAAGTATGCTGGTAGCAGGTTGAGAAATGTCTAGTCCAACAAAACTGTGATAATTCAAGTTACATGGTTGCATTTACCTGTGAAGTGATCTCACTGAAAATGAGTTCAAACTAAGCTTTGGCAGTGGGAAATTTTCATGTTACTAGCAACTCTGTATATACTAAGCAGGACTGAGTTCTCCTAAGAGAAATCACGCTTAGGCTCATGGTGGCATTGGAACTGCTGTCTTCAGCCTAAGGCTGGTAAGAGCCAAACCAACCTTTCCTCCAGAGACTTCACGGTCACATAGTTCATGATTGCTAACCTTCTGTGTCACTAGCCTAGTTTCTACTCTGTATTTCTTTATTCTCTCTTGATTTCTCTGTACTTGTTACACACATGAATCTTTTATGTCTGTGCCCAGTGACTGGAGAAGGGGAAGTTTTAGCAGTAGAAGGACATTCTGAAGAGTCCCAAGTAGCATTAGTAGAATGCCTAATTCAGTCTTGTTTCTTCTGTTTGCCCATGCTTGGAATTTTTGCATCGGCATGTCCTTTCCAGGTAGATTTACTTGCTTGCTTCTCCTCTCTATGTACATGGTGTTTGTTAGAGGTCTGGCTTTGCACTCTCACTCTGTGCCCATCTCCTTAGTGTTACAGTGCATCACTTCTTGTCATCCTGACTTTTTCTTCCTTATACATGCATGTTAATCATTTTAGTTAGTTTTCTCCTTTACCATAATGCAATTGATTTGTTTTACTCCTTGGTAGCTCTCCCAGGCCTTAATATCTTTGGATGTAGTCTGGTTTTGTATAGAGAGGGGCTTTCCTGTATACTCCTGATAAAAAATGAGAGTGTGCTTCACTTGAGTTAGTCCTGTGTTGTAGCAGTACAGAGAAACTGAAGCATTGCACCTCCTTGATCGCATCTGGGTTTATTTTGTCTTCATCACTCTGACTACTAGTATTGTGGAGAAACATGATGAGAAATCTGAGTGTTAATGCACTAGATGAAGTGAAATTGTGTCACCCTCTTCTGTATGAAAGTTGAGCTTCTCAAGAATGCTGTAATATGGTTTGGCTTCATTTTCTTTTGGCTTCCAGTATCTGAGTAGATTCTCTTCACCTTGCTTCTACTTTCCCAAGTAAAACTGAAGTGGTCCTCTTGGGTTAATTTGCTAACCCCTTTTTGAAAGAAGCCATGAAACTGACAGCATTTTTAGGCTACAGTTCAAGTTTGTTACAGTTGATTTAAGTTAGGGATGGAGGGGGTTGTTAATTAACATGGTGGATTCAAATCATGCATAACACTTAACACTTTTTCTCTAGTGTTTTATAGTGTTAAAGAACACTAATGATGCCACAGTGCTTCTACAGGGCAAAACCACCCTCAAACTTGGAAGAGTTCTGAAGAATTAGAGCTCTTCTTACTCTAGCAATCCACTGGATTGCTGAGAGAACCAGTGCTCTCCTGCATGTATTTAGAATGCCTCTCTGACTCCCAACATGTCAAGTCCTAGTTCACCCTACCTTGTGACAAGAGAAAGTTAAGATTGCTTTGAGGTGCTGAAATGGCATCAATTAATGCCTGAAATGACTGACAAGCCAGTGCTGCATGCTTTGCTGTGGTTTAGAATGGCTTATGTTCTGTGTTGCCTTTGTGTATTGTTCACATCTGTTTAGAAAGCATAAAAAGCAAACAAAACCAACCAAAAAAACCCAGTACTGTAATAACATCAAAAAAATATTATTAGATTATGGTTTGGAGCTTGTCATGTTGTCACCAAATCTTAAGAGTGGCTAGTGTGTTTTGGTGCTTACTTATGGCTCTGAGCCTGAATTTAGGCAATCATTTAAAATCAAGATTAACCAACTTTCTGGGTTGACTCAGCTTCAGTTTCACAGCCTGTGTTGCTTAAGTATATGTTTTTTCTTTTGCAAGTTAACAGCAGCAGTATATTCCATTTAATTTCTGCCATTAATCAGAATTCCAAGCTGAATTAGTCATGTCTTAAAAAGGACAGCTGTGCCAAGCAAAGGTTTAATAGTAATATGTTTAAATCAATTTGGATTTATCTGGGAAGGAACTTGTTTATTCCCAGATAATCACCTTAGGAAAGTATTCCAATGAACAAACTGTTATTAAATAGATATACAGAAAGTCTGTGTGCGTTTAACTTTGTGACATACATCTGCATATATCCACACACATTTTATGCTAAATTCCATGTGCTACTAACACTTTGCTGAACTAAAAACTACTTCTGCTCTCCTGCTCATCTATGTGAACTAGAGTTCTGTGGTCTGGGGTTGTGGAGTGAACTTTTTGCATGTTGGGATTTTTCTCTCGAGCTGATTTCTCTCCCTTTTGAATGCAATGATTTGTGACTTCTGTTTGTCATCTTTGGTGTCTGTCTGATTCTTCTGTTTGTGCTTTCCACTTCACAGGCATGCAGTATGGTGGATATGTTAATAACCAAGCTAGCTCTGCACCAGCTCCCTTGTCCTCAAGTTCAGATGATGAGGAAGAGGAGGAGGAGGATGAGGAAGCAGGTTGGCTTGAGCTTTACACCAGTATCTTGTTCTCTTCCTACTCAAGTTTTGTTCCATGTTTCCATCCCCTGAAACTTTTTCTTTTAAGACAAAACCATCACTCTGCCTCATCATGTGTCAAGTTAACCAGAAGGTTCCCAGTTGTTACTAGTATGGCAGAGAAAAAAGAGCTCAGTAGTAGTCAGCTTTCAGGGTTTAGCTTGGATTTTTGTTTGGTTTGGGGTTTTTTTGGTCATATTAATATCAGATGGTATCTGTGTCTGACAGTCATGTTCACAACTTGCAACTGGAATATTTGGATTTGCTGGAGGTTTTAATGAAGATAGCTAACTCTGGAACTGACACTGAGAATTATGCTAAGCAGCTAGATGCCATTTGTGTTCTTACACTCAACAATTCTTAACCTTGTTCCTTATTGGAATTATAGGGAATCCTACAATTGAAGTAGTAAATACTGTAATAAGTCTGCTTTTTAAGACAATTACTTAATCTGTGCTGGTGTTTTCTCCTTCTCAGTGGTCAGGCACACAAGTTCAGTTTTAACCTCCTTGCTTTGTGGCAACCTTAATTTATTCACTTTTATTTTAAGCAGCAGTTTGTCCTGATTGACTGACAAGTTAACATTCTTGCTTGAAAGGCTTCTGTCTCTTATTTTGTCAGAATACCCTACTTTTGTGAGTTTGATGGTTCTCACCACCTTAGTTTCTTGATGGTAATTGTTGTCTTCTCACTTAAAGAATAATCTTTACAATTAACAGTGTAAAAAGCTTTTTAAGGTTAGACATTGTTGAGAGATGGAAGTAATAATACATATCCTGTGCTGTTATTCTACTCCCATGTGTGTGCTGGCTTTGAGTAGGAATTTGGGATAGCAAATTTCTGTCACTTAGTCTATCTCTTAGAATTCATCTTGTAACTAGGCAGGAAAAATCAGTGCCAGAGAATTACCTTTGATTAACACGAAATCCCAGAACTAGACCACTGTGGAAATATTTTAGTCTGCTTTTAAGGAAGGTTGGAGCAAAATAATGCTGGCACCTGGCTCAGAATTAAGAATGATGAGTTCATTTCAGGAATTCAATCATTTAGCTTCCACATTAAAAGAAAATTGAGTTGCATTATGGGATCAGTTTCTTTACTTTCTTACCCTTTATGTGCTAACACAAATCATCTTGGAACCGACTTGAGAGTTAGTATTAAATGATGCTTGGTAACACTTGAACTCTTTCAATCTAGGGATACTTCCTAATTTTAGATACCAGGTTTATTTTCTAATGAGACTTTACCAGCTAGAAAACAATTTCACTTTGAGATCTGAAGTTTGCTTTGTCTGTTGTGATACAGCTATTGTTTGAACTCAGGCTAAAATAGCCAGCAGAGCATTTGGGGGTTTTGATTGCAATGCTACCTACTGAATTTCCTGCAGATAATTCATCTCATGCTGAGCTTTCTGTCAAAAGCTATATCAGATAGTTGTTTTATTTTATCAGTTGCAACCTTTGTCTCCTTACTTTGTTCCCTAAACTATCAGAGACCGTTTACATACTTCCCTACAATCTTTCTTTTCCAAGTTGTGTACTTTGCCAAGCTCTCAAGCCTTTGAGCTGTCATTGCATTTACACTTAAGAGGGAAAGGGCTTCCAGGTTCATTAAACATGCTGATTAATGAGCTTCCTGGTTTCTGCCCTGTCATCAGAAGTTAGTGTCAATCCTAAACTGATTCTATAGTCAGGTTTTTCTAGCTCGGGCTATGCCAATGATTGCATGAAAAAGAGGTGTTAGACAGCTGGTTGTGTAACTTAAGTTTTTGGTCACTCTTACCAGGAATGATGCATAGATGATGTTATAGCAGTAGAAGTACAACTGTGTGTGTGTATATATATATATATTAATTCTCTCTTTGGAATTCTTAACTACAGTCTTCTCAATCACTCTGCATGGCTTGAGGTGTTTGAAGCAGCAGACACGTTGAATCTCCTTGTCCCTTTTTCTTTGGAAATGAGTGTGAAATGGCACTGGAAGAAATGCTTTAAAATCCCTTTTTCTTTGCAGTTTTTTAGAGTAAGATATTCAAGATAGATGCATAGAGTGAGGAGAGGGTGGCGCACAATCACTCTGAAGACAAGGGGAATCTCCTTTTTGCAGTTCTGAAGGTAGTTGTAGAAACTAATGATTCAGTTGTAGTCTAGAGAACTTGTAATTGAAAAATATGATGTCAAGAAACTTTTTCCATTGGTTTTGTCCTTTCCCAACTGAGCAAAGGGAATTTGTTGATAATCTAATTGTTTTTCTTGTTACTATCACCTTGGAATTGTTCATCTCTTCCTCCCTCTCTTCTTTGCAATGGTTTTCAAGCTTTGAAGCCTTAGGTGCCAGGCTCTTTCTTGACAGTTTCTTACCAAAGATTTTAGACAAAAATCTGTCTTTTGTCTCTCAAAACTTTCCCAATTCTGAAATCCTTAACTTTTCCCTTGTTTTCCTCCCCAGCAATTGATAGTTCCTCTACTACAAGCAGTGCTTCTCCTGTTCTGAACAGCTATGATGCCCTGGAGGGAGGTGGCTATACAGGTAAGCAGTTGAGGTCATGTTAGTTCTGAATTGGTTGTTTAAATACTTAAATATTTACTGGTTCTGATTTTTTGCCTTTAATAGCATTTTGTTAGCTGTTACTCAAGTCTGTAGTCATCTTGCCCTTATCAGAAAAGTTGCAGTGATCTGCCTTGCTAATTTATTTGTTAGTGCAGAGAGTTTAGTGGATGATGCAAAACCTAAATGGCAGTGGTGTTTGTTAAGCATTTAAGTGTTGCCCTTTAAATTAAGAGAAATAGCATAACCAATAGCTGTGGGATTCCTTTCATCCTTCCAGAGCCACGTTCTGTGACCAACAGCCCTGTTTCTGCTCCAGCAGTCCCCCAAACATCCAAAGCTTCTAAACCCTTTGGTTATGGCTATCCAGCACTGCAGCCTGCCTACCAAAATGCAGCACCACCTCCACCTGTGCAGCCCAGTAATCCAGGACACCATCCTGGCTTTCAGCACTATCCACAGGTTTGTGATTTTCACTTCCAGGTGATCAGAGCACTCCTTTGTGGCTGTGATCTCAAGCATTAAATCACCTTACAAGCAAGGTGTGGTGTAGGGTCTAGATGGAAGAGCTCTGTAGAGCCTGTGCTGGGTGTGTGGTGGAGCAAGCTGCCTGCATCTGCTCCCTTTTTAGAGTAAAGACAGCACCAAGCACCCAAAAAGTTGTGTGCACTCACCTGGCTCCCACTGTGTCAGGGAGTCACCCAAGAGCAGTGAAATCTGAAGGCAAAATAGACATGCTAGAGTGTGTGAAGGGGAGCAGAGAACAAACTGTACTGATGTACAAGTCCCCTTCTCTGAAATAAAATCCATTTGCTGTTGTAGATGAGAAAAATTTCTTGCTGATCTGAGTCTAGTACCAGAAGTTGGTATATTATATCCAGGAATTTCACTCTGAAGTGACCTGGAAGAAATGTTGAATTGTTTTAATTGGACTTTTGAAGTTGAAAGACTCAGCTTCATCTTGGTTGTAATGTGAGGTGGAGTTAGGCTCTTTTCAGGAGCACACAGTAAAAGAACAAACTCTCCAAAATTCCAAGTGAAATTCCAGTTGGACATACAAGGAGGCAGAGTGGGGAAGCACTAGACTATATTGTGAGCTCTTCAATCCTCTCAAAACTCAGCTGGACAAGGCTCTGAGCAACTTGATCTAGCTTAGAAGTTAGCCTTGCTTGAGCTGGAGGTTGGACTACCAGACCTCAGAGGCCTGTTCTCCTCTTGTATGCTGTTTAGTTTTCTTTTCAATTAAAAATAATCATGTAAAAAACAGTTTCAATAACTTGGAAAAGTCACATTGTAACATCTCGAAGGAGGGGGGGGTGTAACATCAGCCTTTCTAGTAACTTTATTTCTTATGCTTGGAAAGCTTGAAGGATTAGATGTGACTTTAATGTTGACTTTTTTATCATGAATATGAATTTTGTCTTTTCTTGTTTGTTTTAGCTTTGTTGCTAACTATTCCCATGTCTTTTTTTAATCCGTATCTAGAAGAATTAAGATTCCAGAAGATAATTGAAATGTGATTGTCTCTTTACCCTTTTGCAATGCTCTTCCCTTTTTCAGCAATACCAAGGTGTGAACCAGCTGTCCTCTTCCTTAGGAGGGTTAAGTCTACAGCATTCCCAGCAGCCAGAAAGCTTAAAACCAGTAAACCTTACCCAAGATAGAAATATTTTACCTGTATCATCAGTTCCAGCACCTGTGCCTAACTTGAATTCTGATCTTAGGAAATTAAACTGCAGCCCAGAGTAAGTGGAACATTAAGAAACTTGCTTAATCCTTGCCTTGTTCTATCCATCTATGAAAAAACAATCTATTAATGAACACCTTGGTGTTAGGAAGTGCATTCCATAGGCTGTTTTTGTATACTAGTGCAAGAAATTATCATTATGCATAAAACCAGAGTAAACTGACTATGTTGAACTGTGGTAATCCTGCAGTCATCATCTAACCTTTCACCTCCAATGAACATGGAATAGCATGATCTACTAGCCCAAAACCAAGTGCAGCTAGCTACAATGGAAATTGCTCTCCCCCAAAGATCTTCATTCTAAAGCCAAACTGAATTTCATTCATTGTCCCAAATTACCTGTGACTATACATGATCTCACCAGAAAACAAAGGATCTCAAAATCATGCTGAAGTGTGGAACACTTAGGACAGCAGCACTATTTGTGCTTGAGGGTTTTTTGGTACCCTTGATTTAGTTTTAAGTCTATCTTTCATTCTAAATATAGAAACTATTTGGACTCAGTGTTTGAGATCTCCTTCTACTGTTATCTTCTAGTATTTATTAGTTCTCAGAAAGTATTGCTTCTTTAGTACTTTCACCCCCCAAAATCTTGATAATTATTAATCCATCATTTTACGTTGAGTCTTGTACCTAAAACAGTTTAATATCTCTTTATACCAAGTTTATTTTCTTCTGTTACCATTGGAAAGCTACTGAATTGGGGAAATCATTTCTTTTAGACTTTATCTCAGCTGCATTAATTGAATTAAACCACCTTTGTAAAACATAGGAGCTCTTCAGTGTCAAAATCCTTTGCAATCAGCTGTTAATACAATGTTTTTCACCTCTCCCAATGTCCTTTTCAACATGGTTTCCTTTCTTTTCAGCTCTTTTCGTTGCACACTGACAAATATTCCCCAGACCCAAGCTTTGTTAAACAAAGCTAAGCTTCCTCTGGGTTTGTTGCTGCATCCCTTCAGAGACCTAACGGTNGTCCTTCATTCTAAATATAGAAACTATTTGGACAATCTCCTTCTGCTGTTATCTTTCAGTATTTATTAGTTCTCAGAAAGTATTGCTTCTTTAGTCCTTTCACCCCCAAAAATCTTGATAATTATTAATCTATCATTTTACATTGAGTCTTGTACCTAAAACAGTTTATCTCTTTATACCAAGTTTATTTTCTTCTGTTACCATTGGAAAGCTACTGAATTGGGGAAATCATTTCTTTTAGGCTTTATCTCAGCTGCATTAATTGAATTAAACCACCTTTGTAAAACGTAGGAGCTCTTCAGTGTCAAAATCCTTTGCAATCAGCTGTTAATACAATGTTTTTCACCTCTCCCAATGTCCTTTTCAACATGGTTTCCTTTCTTTTCAGCTCTTTTCGTTGCACACTGACAAATATTCCCCAGACCCAAGCTTTGTTAAACAAAGCTAAGCTTCCTCTGGGTTTGTTGCTGCATCCCTTCAGAGACCTAACGGTAAAGACACTCACTTGGCATTGTGGGGATAGCCATTTCCTAGCCACAGTGGGCCTGCTTTTGGTCAAGCAATATAAATAAAATCAATTCTAAGTCCCAAATTTAGGAGAAGTAGCAAAAAATTGTGATTTAGAGAAAATGGGGGGGGGGCAATCCTTGAAATTACTACTGTAGTGAAATTCCTTCCAACATTCTGTCCTTACTGGAAATGTTTGCTTGCCTGTGGTTGTCTGAAGCTCTGGATCACTGTCCAGTGTGGTGGGCTCAGAGCTGTCAGACAGCTCTTGAAGAGCTGTTTACAGTGCCCTCTTGGAGAGGTGCTGATGGCAAATGTATTCCATTCCTCTTGCTGTGGTTTTATAACTCAGGAATTCCATTTGCAGAATCATGAAGGTTGGAAGAAACTTCTTAGCTCCTCAAGTCCAACCATCAGCCTCTCACCACCGTGCCACTAAACCTTATTACATCTTTGATTTATGAGATTGGGTTAAGCCATAATTAAATATTATTTCCTCTGATTTTAAAGGGGAGGCTATTTTTAGTAGGCAGCATAATTACTCTGGAAAAATGAGCTAAAAAGAGACAAGATGCTAGGCTATCTAGTCTTGGGAAGCTTTTATCTCCCTTTGTCACAGTTTTCCATTCTTTCTTTCCAGCAATTACCAGTCATCACCTCAAGCACAATAGTGAGATGCAGATCCTGCAGGACATACATCAACCCTTTTGTTTCTTTCATTGATCAAAGGAGATGGAAATGCAACCTGTGCTATAGAGTTAATGATGGTAAGTTGGTTTTGTAGCAGGAGCTGCTTGCACTTAGAGAATCTTTGAAGTCTCTGCATTTTATCAGTCCATGGGATACTTTAGATTAAAATAATAATGCTCTTAAAATGGTTTTCTCATCTGCAGCTTGTACCTGCTGCAATGGTTTTTATTTGCTGACAAATATATAAACCTCTCTTGTGAAAAAATCCAATTTATTTGTTGTTTTTTCAATAGTTCCTGAAGAGTTTATGTATAATCCTTTGACAAGATCTTATGGAGAGCCTCACAAAAGGCCAGAGGTCCAGAATTCTACTGTGGAATTCATTGCTTCCTCAGATTATATGGTAAACAAAAAAAAAAGCTTTTGTGGTAACTTCAACAGCAATTGCATCTTAATATATATATGTGCATTTTTGAATGAATGTTGCATATTTCCTTCAGTAGTCTGGAATATTTTTCCTCTTAACACTGAGGAATCATGAACATTCACATTTATTTGGAGGTTGGACAAATGTAGACACTCAGAGGCTTCTCAGTTCAAGGCAATTGCAATGTGGTTTCTGGGTTTCTTCATTTTGAAGAAGCTGTGAAAGAGCAATAATGGAACAAAGAGGGAATTAAGGTCAAATTGACAGTTCTTGTGGCAGAAGTAAGTAGGAATCAGCTTCCAATGGCTGTCATGAGAGTCTTGTCTCCAAGAAAGATAAACAAGGCCTGCTCATAATTACTTAAACAGCAAACATAAATCCTTCTCTTGTCTGTGAATTGAAACACTGTGGCCAAGACATTTGGCAATGAACCAACAGGTTGAGTAAATGCTGTAGGTAGAATATTCTAACCCCTTTTAATGGGTCACATTGTCCACATACTGAAAGAACAATGTGGTTTTTGAAGAGTTAATTCTATATCTGGCAGCACACAGTGAGGTTTGAGTGTTGAAAGGAGAGACTGAAATGCCCAATTTCTGTTCAGAAGCATAAAATATGCCTATTAAAAATGGGAATAATTAACCACTGGTAACTGTGCTTGTTCATCTTAGTAAATCACTTTTATTGCATAATGTACACCTTGCATTTTTTCTAAGGATTCCATTTTCCCACTTCCCTAATAAGTAATCATTTTGCAACATTTTTCATTACCTCTGCTTTTGGAACTTTTTGATTTACTTATGTTTTTACTTTGTAGCTTCGTCCTCCTCAGCCTGCGGTCTATTTATTTGTTTTAGATGTCTCTCACAATGCAGTGGAGGCTGGATATTTGACAATACTCTGCCAGGCATTGCTGGAAAACCTAGACAAGTAAGAAGATAGACTCTTTTCTGATGAGCTCATGTCTTATGATGAACAATACTAACTTAGAGTTTAACTTACGTGTAGTGTTTAGATGTTCTGATCCCTCAAGGAGACAAGTTTTATTGTCTGAGGTTCTTAAAGGCAAAACCAAACAGAACAAATAAAGTTGAACTGAAGTTCTACCTTCATGTAGCCTTCAAGTGGCAGTAGAATGTTTAGGTGTTAAACATCTAGATGCTGTCCTTAGGGACATGGTTTTAGAGGTATGGTAGTGACAGGGATGGTTGGACTTGATGGTCTTAGAGATCTCTTCCAATCTTAATAGTTCTGTGATTCTGTTTAAATGAAACCTATGAAGTTCACAGAATGTGTAGGGACCTCTGGGCATCAGCTAGTCCAACCTCCCAGACAAAACAGGGTCACCCAGAACAGCTTGCCCAGGATCATATCCAGGTGGGTTTGGAGTCTCTCCAGAGAAGGAGACTCCCCAGAGTCTCTGGGCAGCCTGGGCCAGTGCTCCATCACCCTCCTAGCAAAGAAGTTTCTCCTTCTGTTTAGGTGAAACTTCCTGTGCTCTAGTTTGTGTCCATTGCCCCTTGGCCTGTCAGTAGGCAGCCCTGACAAGAGTCAGGCCCCATGCTCTTGACACTCACCCTTTAGATATTGCCAAGATCCCCTCTGGCTCTGCTCTTCTCCAGGCTCAGCAGCCCCAGGGCTCTCAGCCTTTCCTCCTGTCAGAGATGCTCCAGTGCCCTCAGCATCTTGCTAGCCTCTGCTGGACTCTCTCTGGTAGTTCCTGGTCTCTCTTGCACTGGGGAGCCCAGAACTGGCCCCAGGCCTCCTGCTGTGGCTTCTCTAGGGCAGAGGAGAGAGGGAGGAGAACTCCCCTTGACCTGCTGCTCCCACTTCAGGCTGTCATTGGCTTTCTTGGCTCCTAGAGGACATTGCTGGCTCTTGGTTGATTTGTTACCCACCAGGACTACCAAGTCCTTTGTGGAGCTGGTGCATGGTTTCAGATTCTCTTGGAACAAAGCATCAATAGATGAGTGAGTGCTTATCTGTAACACTTAGTCTTGTAAACTGTAGCCATTTTTTCAGAGAATCCTGAAGAACTATGACTTGTATTCATGTTCCAGATCTTTCTATTGTTCTCCCTTCACCTCTGTCTACAGAAGCTGAGTTTCAGGAGCTGTGTGCATGTTTATGTCATGAGAGAGAAATCTGAGGCTTAAGAAGTTTCTTTTTTTAAATGCTTTAGGCTGCCTGGAGACTCAAGGACAAGAATAGGCTTCATAACATTTGACAGCACCATTCACTTCTACAACTTGCAAGAAGGTTTCTCTCAGCCTCAGATGCTGATTGTCTCAGATATTGATGGTAAGTACAAAAAAAAAGGAAACTCAAGTTTTGAGAAGCTATTGTTTTTGTTGTTCCTCATGGGAAATATTAGAATCTCTGCAATCTTCTGCTATTAGGTCAATTGGATTGAATGTAGAGGGAATATATTTTAAGACAAATAATCTTAAACTAACTAGAGATGAGAGAGTATTTAAAAAGTGAAATTCAGATGTTAATTTTGCTTGGAATAACACAAGCTTTGTGTAGACTCTAATATATGGATCAGAAAAGTAGACTCTTTTGTGGTACTTGGAGCAGTGTAATGCTTTTTTCTACTTGGATGTTATTTTTTTCCTTTAATAAAAGGCTTTTTTACCATTCTCCCTGCAGATATTTTCCTCCCTACACCAGATAGTTTGCTTGTCAATCTCCATGAAAGCAAAGAGGTATGACTGCTCAGAATATATTGTTCAATTTAGAGAGTTAAATATCAAAGTAGAGGTTTCTTTCAAGCTTTGAATTCCAAGTATGTAATAATAATGTTACTTTGGTAATTAAAGAAGTATTAGATGGTGTTTGGTTAATCATAGATGTGTCAGGGTTGGAAGGGAACTTAAAGCTCCTCTAGTGCATCTCCAGCTTGCAACACCTCAAACACATTTCCATCTTGCCTGCAGCTGATAAAAGATCTGTTGACTGCTTTACCAAACATGTTCACCAACACAAGAGAAACACACAGTGCCCTGGGCCCTGCTCTTCAGGCTGCCTTTAAGCTGATGGCTCCCACAGGGGGTCGAATATCTGTGTTTCAAACTCAGTTACCATCTCTAGGAGCTGGCCTTCTGCATTCCAGAGAAGATCCTAATCAGAGGTCAAGCACAAAGGTACAAAAACTTCCTTTTCTATGTTCAGTGTCTATATTTGTGCATTTCAGATCCCTAGTTTATACCTATGTGTGGTTATGCCTTTGCAGAGCTTTTCTTGGCAAGCAGAAGCAGCTCTGACTCAGTTAATATCAACCTGAATTGTGAACCAAAGCATGTAGACCTAAAACATGATTTTTTCTTCCTGTTTTCATGACCTTGTGATGTTAAGTGTTAAGGTAGTTCCAGGAATGTTTTATTTGTGTCAGAATGTGAATCTCCTTGAAACTAAGATCATAACTGCTTGGAAATACAGACTAAAAGATGATGGAGCACAAAGAAAACTTCAGCAGGTGGAAATGCCTTAAAATTATTGCTTAAAGGGAAGTTTCCTGTGATGCTTTGCTACTAAATAGTATCCATGGAGTCTTCAGAGAGCATGATTGTTGTCTTACCTCTTTCCTGTATCATTTCTTCACCAAAGGTGGTCCAGCATCTTGGTCCAGCAACAGATTTCTATAAGAAGTTGGCTCTGGACTGCTCTGGCCAGCAAACTGCTGTGGATTTATTTCTTCTAAGTTCACAATACTCTGATCTAGCTTCTCTTGGTAAGGAGTACCTCATGTATGCATTAGCTCTTTCCATACTGTTGTCTCTCTTTGGAAGCACAGGCTGCTGGGGAATTCTTAACTGTTACAAATCTTACTGCACTTTTGTGTGCAGCTAGTGCTTCAAAGGAGTTGAATTTATTAGCAGTAAAGAAAAGGAATATTGGATTTGGGCTATCAGACAATTCTGAGATTCACACTTGGAAACAAGAAGCTTCTGCTCAGGAGATTCCTTGCTAGATGGCAAGGAATCAAGTTTAATCATACAGGTGGAAGAGAGTTCTCATTCTTCACTCTTCCTTCTTCCCAGCTTGCATGTCCAAGTATTCTGCTGGATGCATCTATTACTATCCATCTTTCCATCATAGCCATAACCCTGCTCAGGCTGAAAAGCTCCAAAAAGACCTGAAAAGATACCTTACAAGAAAAATTGGATTTGAAGCAGTGATGAGGATCAGATGTACCAAAGGTATGCTCTCAACACTGCTTGCTCTGGTGGAATTAGTGTGAGTGTGTTAACTATCATTTGGAGTGTGCTTAGGCTTTAGCAACAGGAGATTTCAGGTTATTTCTTGCCTTCTTTACCTAAGTTATTTGGGTTTTTGTTTCATTTTTTTACTTAAGCTGGTACCATCTGACTTCAGCTGAGTTGCCATGTGTAGTGTAAGGGCATCATTCAGTTTAGAGCCTTCAGGATTGAACAGGAACTCAGCAGGACCCTGTAATAATTCATCTCATTGGTTCTATGTGCTAGAATGAAGTATTTTTACTGTTTTCTTAACCACAGCTTGAGAGTTGTGAGGTTTCATTACTAATAGAGTTTTTCATGCTGGTTTAACCTCACTCTGAGTTATTTCATCTGCTTCCAGGTCTTTCAATACACACTTTCCATGGGAATTTTTTTGTAAGATCTACTGATTTATTATCCCTTGCCAATGTCAATCCTGATGCTGGATTTGCAGTCCAAATGTCCATTGAGGAAAGTCTGACTGATACATCTTTGGTTTGTTTTCAAACAGCTCTTTTGTATACTTCCAGCAAAGGTAAATACATTCAACTTACTTGCCCACTGGGCTTTTTGTTTCTTCTTAATGTTTGTCTAGTTCCTTTTGTTGTTCTCTGTACCCTAAGAGAATTTTGTGATGCCCACTTGGCAGTTAATCACATAATGAAATCATTGCATGTGCTGTTTTGTTGGGAAGAGGTAATTTATCTCCATCTCACACATTCAGCACCATTCCTTTACTTAAAAGGCAGAGAGTGATGTTTAGCACTCACTTTGTCCAAAATCCCTGATCCACACTGGATTGGAGTGAGTTGCTGGTACTTTGGGTAGACAAAGAGTAGCAGCAGCTACTTTCTCTGGTGGAATATGCTGCAAGACATGGAATCACAGGATGTTAGGAGTTGGCAGGGACCTCTGGAGATCAGCTAGTCCAAGCTCCCTGCCAGAGCAGGAGAACCTAAAGCAGCTTGCACAGGATGGGGTTTGAATATCTCAGGAGATGGAGACTCTAGCACCTCCCTGGGCAGCCTGGGCCAAGGCTCCACCACCCTCAGAGGAACAAAGTTCCTCCTCATGTTCAGAAGGAACTTGCTGGGTGCTAGTTCTAAGCTGGTTTGTGTTAGGAACCTGTGGTGATTCTTCAGTTGAATGCTTGAGAGCAAGGTGGAATTTGAACAGCTGAAGAGGCAGGAATGGGATATGGTGTTACAGAAGTTTGCCTGGGGTGTTGTTACACGATGAGTGCCTCTTAGAGGAGAGGAGAGAGACTGTACTGGTGGAGTTTGTCTCCCTCTAGCAGGAGGTGCTGCATGCAGAATGCTTTTCCCTTTCCTAGGTGAGCGTCGGATTCGTGTGCACACTCTCTGCTTGCCTGTAGTGAGCTCACTGCCTGATGTGTATGCAGGAGCTGATGTCCAAGCAGTTGTATGCCTCTTAGCAAACATGGGTAAGTACACAGCAGAAAGACTCAACTATCTGCTTTCTATCTTCTTCATTTTGCCAGCTGTTTGAATGAAGTGGTGAAGAGAGCCTGGGTGTTGTAAGGAAGAAAGGTTGGAATGTAGCACACTGAAACCTGAGAATACAAAAGATAAAATCAGAGTTCTACCAGAACTATTAACTGAAATATCTCTTAGTCTGAATACTTAGACTCCAGTCTTTGAGACTTTGCTTAGGTTGTTCTCTACAGTTGATTAAAGGGCAGGGAATCATAATACACTTGGACCAAAACTCTCCATTCTTGATCATTGTCACGGTTATCTCAACCTTGAGCCTTGTAGGACAGAGTGATTCAGTTCAGTGAGCTGCTGGAGACTGCAAGGGAACTTCTGACACCAGTGTAACTGAGAGATACATTCATTATCTATGCTTCTATCCTCTTAATTTTCCCCTCCTTGTGGCTCTGTTTCATAGACTGACCTCTGCCTCTGAACCTGTATGGCTTTCTGCAGCATTTTAGTAGATGTTGTATATTAATAGTCAAAGAAATTAAGAGAAATAAATAGTTATTTCCTTCTCTCTGGTCTTAAATTTGCACTCAGTCCAGCAGGTGGCTTCCTCCAACCAAGGGATCTTGCAGCCCTTTCTCAGCAGAGGAAGATGAAGCTTCATTTACACTAATCATAATGATGCCACTGAAATAATGAAAGACATTTTTTGGGGAGGGTGGGGAAAAACCCCTCAAAAAGAATTGCTTGTAATCTGATCTTTGAGGTAGGCCTGCAGAGAGTTTGCTGATGTGTAAAGGTTTACAAGAGGGTTTCTAGTTAGTCTCAAGTATATACCACAGCTTTAAACAAGAGTAGGAACTAAGGAGAGGAGATCAGCCGCGCTGTATTTTTGAAGCATTGTGAAAGTGAGTTTCTTTATGGACAATCACCTTATTTAGTCCTAAAAAAGGTAGGATCACAGGTCATAAAGTCTTAAAATATCACTCAAAAGTCATGTTTTGAAGATTCAAGGGAATGAATGACCCCAACTCCTGTAACTGCTTGTTCCCTCCTCAACCAACAGCTGTGGATCGCTCCGTTTCCTCCAGCCTTGCAGATGCAAGAGATGCCTTAGTCAATGCTGTGGTGGATTCCTTGGCAGCATACATGGCAACTGCCTCAAACCTCCAGCAGTCCATGCTGATAGCACCAAATTCCCTCAAGCTGTTCCCACTGTATATTTTGGCTCTTCTCAAACAGGTAGGTAGAGTCTAGTAGCTATTTGATACTTAATTCATTGTTCAGTTGGAGGAATTCTTCAGCTCTAGGGCAAGCAACGTGATTTTAAATGATTAGTGCCTGAAGATTTCAGTGATTGCCTTGATTTTGAGTTTTCTCTTTTGTTTCACAAGATTTTTGACAGCTAAATGGTGTTGCTCATAAAGATTGTTGGAAGCAGCTTAGTAGTACTTCTTTAATTTGATTTCACGAACAGAAAACCCCAATCAAGTATTTTTCAATGCATATACTTTGTACTTTAAAAGGAAAATGAGTTTCTGTGGAGACAATGAAATCTTATTCCAGAAACTAAGGTGATATAAAATTCACGTGTTC
Organism: Bucco capensis; assembly: GCA_013396975.1. NCBI lineage: Eukaryota > Metazoa > Chordata > Aves > Piciformes > Bucconidae > Bucco > Bucco capensis. The sequence continues at coordinate 159,904 of VWZO01017880.1, forward strand.
AGGATTTTTTTAATGTCTTTGTGTTACCAAAATTCATACTTAAAAAGAAATGAGAACTTACTGCAGGATTTTGTTGTCAATGATTTTAATGTTTGACACTTCCTTTTCTTATCATGAATAAACTTGTCAATAAGGTTGGTAAGAAACCTAATCATAACTTGTGTTGTTTGGCTTAGTGATTACTTCAGTCTCTAAGATCCTAATTAGCACTTGTTTGCTACTTGCGTAAGTAATGCAGTTAATGGTAGGGGGGAAAAGCAAAGCATTTATTATCAGGAGGATCAGGAACTAGTTTCTTCTAAAGGAGATCTGAAAAATCCAGTAGGAAAGAGTTACAAAATGAATTTTATACCACAAGAGCCTATGGAATTCTATTTCCCTTCAAAGCTTTTCCTTAACACTTAACTCTTACTGATATTAAAACCAAAGAGTTAATTGTAGCCACAGAGGTATCTTTATTTAACTCTGCTAGGCTCCTCTCTTCCCTTGATGAGTTTCACAAGCCAGTAACATTTGTCAGGGAGGAAAATGAGAAATTCTGGCCCAATCCTGTGAATTTGACACCAAATGGGGGGAAATGATGTTCATCAGTAAGGAGGGAGACTGGATTCAGCTCTAAAAGCTATTGGATTCAAGTGCAATTAGGTTAAGACTCTGATTTATCTCAGTAAGACACATTCCTTTACAAAAGCTTTGCCATCTTGGTTTGACACTTGCAAAGCAAGCCTGAAATATGCTCTTTTGAGTACAGATTTTGGGTGAAATAGCCTGATTTGAGTCCCCCCCTGGTATCTTCCAGAAAGCTTTTAGAACAGGCACCAGCACTCGGCTGGATGATCGTGTCTATGCCATGTGCCAGATGAAGAGCCAGCCTCTGGTTCACCTGATGAAAATGATCCACCCCAACTTGTACAGAATAGACAAACTGATGGAGGAGGTAAGGGATGAAGCCTGCTTGAGAATCATTGTCTAGTTTGAATTGCTCTGCTAGACCTGATGTTGGCCTGCAAGAATTTGATGGAAACAGAAGATGAGCAGAAGTGTGGTTTTAGAAGCAGAGACTTGGCAGGGTTGGAAAGAACCTAAAAGCTCCTCTAGTGCCATACCTTGCCATGGGCAGGGACACCTGGCACTAGGGCAGCTTGCTCCCAGCCCCAGCCAGCCTGGCCTGCAACACTGCCAGGGCTGGGGCTGCCACCACCTCTCTGGGCAACCTGGCACAGTGTCTCAGCACCCTCCTGGGCAACAACTTCTGCCTAACAGCCAACCTCAATCTCCCCTCTTCAAGCGTGGATCCATTCCTCTAGTCCTATCAATGCCTGCCATCCTAAAAAGTCCTTCCCCAGCTCTCTTGCAGACCCTGTAGATCCTGGAAGGCCACAGGAAGGTCTCCTGGGAGCTTTCTCTCAGATCAAGTTGCCTGCCACAAGAAAATCCCAGTGGTTTCTCAGACTGTTGTGAGATGTAATCAAGTAGCCCTTCAGTATTCTTGAAGCCCGTAATCATTTTAGGCTTAACATGGCACTTGGTTTCATGAGACTCCTGAATTTTGCTAGAGGTTAAGTGGTTTTTCCTGGTTTGTTTTACCTGGTTAAGCTAAAAAACATTTATTTACATTCTAGTGTTACTGAGTGTTTGCTTTCTGTTCCAGAGTACAATACATGTGAATGACAGAGTTGTTCCTCAGCCACCTCTTCAGAAGCTCTCTGCAGAGAAGTTGACAAGAGAAGGAGCTTTTCTTATGGATTGTGGATCAGTAAGTTGCCAGTTTCACACAGCTCTGTTTGCTGGGGTTTGGTGGGTTGGAAGGGAGCTCTGGAGATCATCTAGTCCAACCTCCCTGCCAGAGCAGGAGAACCTAGAGCAGCTTGCACAGGATGTGTCCAGGTGGGTTTGGAATCTCTCCAGAGATGGAGACTCCAGCACCTCCCTGAGCAGCCTGGCACAGTGCTCCACATCCCTCAAAGGAATAAAGTGCCTCCTGCTGTTCAGCTGGAACTTGCTGGGTGCTAGTTTGTGCCCATTGCCTCTAGTCCTGTCCCTGGACACCCCAGAACAAAGCCTGGCCCCAGCCTCCTGCCCCCCACCCTGGAAGGATTGCTCAGCACTGCTCAGCTCTCCCCTCAGGCTGCTCTGCTCCAGCCTAAGCAGCCCCAGCTCTCTCAGCTCCAATGCAGACTTGCATTTCTTGTCAAAATAAATGAAGTGATGCATGCTCTATTACTGAAAGCAGTCAGCTCTCAGCAATAACAGTGTAGGGAATCAGCATAACATAGACATAAATCTATGATTCTATTCCAAGTGCTACCAAGCTATTACTAAGTAAAGAGACAAATAATGAGTAGAGAGATCTATATATGAATTGCAACTGGAGCTTTCAAGTGATTCAGGTATTACTGTGCCATTAATCCAGCTACTTCAGCTCTTGTCTCTTCCTCTCCAATATGTGCAAAGCCTTTACTAAAACTAATTCTGGTATCTTCCAGGTCTTTTACATTTGGATTGGAAAAAACTGTGATAACACCTTCATCAAGGATGTTCTTGGATACCCAAACTATGCAGCAGTACCACAGAAAATGGTAGGTTGTTGGAATGAGCTGGGCTACGTTTCATCTATTGCAATGATGGAACTATAAATTACAGAGGGTTTTTTATTGAGTGCTTTGAAGTTCTTGCCAGCTTCATAGGAGACAGAAGCTGTCAGATGCTTTCAAGGAAAGAATGTAAATATGGCAGTGGAATGCCCAAAAGATATTTTAGGACATTACTGTGCTCATTATTTTTATGGAAATAGATGAATAGGATGGAATTTCATAGAATGGATACAAAAATGCTCCATTTCAGGCATATTAATTAAGATTAGAGTTATTTTACTCATACAAAGGTTTCCAGAAGTCTCCAAGTCTTTGCTCTGATGTGATAGATTTGGAAGTCAAGGATTAAGAGTTAAATTTTGCTCAGGTTTTAGGTTAAAAAGAAACTCTTTTAGCTATCACAACATCAAAGTTCTTTGGATATGTGTTTGGCTGGAGCTGTGTTTATATATATATATATACTTCTCTTTGCTTTTAAATTATGTTACATTCATGTACAACAAAGGTAGCAGTGGCACTGCTTACTGAGTTTTTAGGTCACATTCATGGGCTTAAAAAGATAATATTGGCCTAAAAGTTAATATCTATAGCTCAGTGAATGACTGAAGTGTGTAATTCTTGAGTTTTTTTATCTCATTCCCTAACCAAATAGTTTAGTATCATCTCTTTGAATTTTGCTTTGAATTCAGATTTCACTCCTTTCTTTTTCATCTTTTCAGTGATTTTTTCAGGGACTTGCTTGCCAGGCTCAATAAAGGCAGGAAAAGTGGCATTTGGACAATGCATTTCCTTGATGAATTTGTTTGCACTTAGCAGGCAGCTCAGGTTAAATGTGTCCTGCTCCCTACAGAACAGAGAGGTGTCTGTGGCTGGAAATAGTGATTTGGGTCATAGCATGACTATCAGAATCTGTTTCTTAAGCTAATTTTGATCAGAAAAGACACTAACTCCTTTCAATTACTCCCAACTAGACACAGCTTCCTGAGGTGGAGGCACCTTCTTCTGAAAGGACAAGGTCTTTCTTATCCTGGCTTAGAGACAGTAGACCTTCAAGCCCAGTTCTTCAAGTAATAAAGTAAGTATTTCTGTTATCTGACTCATTATTGGCAGTTCTTGTTGTATTTACAATTGCTGCTGGAAAGTGGGAATCAAGTGGTCCAGAAGAAACTGGAGATTCTCTTTGCGGTTGATACAGTGCAGCAAAGGTTATCTTTGAATCTAGGGCAAATGAATTGGGGCAATAATTTTGGATACTAGGCCTTTTGACATGTTCTGTAAGAAAAACTGGGGAGAGGGTTTAGTTTGCATATAACAAGAGATGATCTTAATCAGGCTTAATTGTAACCCTGTCAGAATTGATTGCCACCAGCATCTTTGTTAACTTTTAAACCTAAAATCATTTCTCTGTTCCCTTTTCTATGTTTCTAGAAGATGTTTCACCTCCTTTCCTCCTGTTTTATACTTCTGTTGTTTGATAGTGTTACCAGCTTCAGCTTGCTTTCTAAACTCGATGATTTGCAGTCAGAGTAACTCCAGACTGAGTCTAGACTCCAGAAGACAATACACAATTCATTAGAACTGCTTCTGCTTGAATTGACAGTGCTTTCTTTTTTTCCCCTCTCAATATTTGGACTAAAATCCCTTTTTCTTTTCTTTTTAGAGATGAGAATCCTGCCAAAACAGAGTTTTTCCAGCATTTAATTGAGGATAGGACAGAAGCAGCTTTCTCATATTATGAATTCTTACTTAATATTCAACAGCAGATTTGTAAGTGACCAAGGAAATCAAGAGGAAGCAAACTCCTGACTCCAAACAGACCCTTGGGCCAAGAGAAGCATATGGGAAGTGAGGAACCCAACCTACAGTGACCAGCAGTGCTTTGGAAGCTTTTTCCAGCTCCAGAAGTAGACATTTCCAAAAGAATTGTGCAGATTTTCCTTCAAGTCTCAAAAGTGAGCCTAGGAGTTGTTTTACTAGTAAACTTTGACTTTGATTTCTCCATGTTTCCAGTTCTGCAGCAGTCTGGTGCTCTGTTTATTGCAAGCTGGTGAATGATGTAGCTCTGTCAGATGATTCTTTCTTACTGAAATGTCCTAAATTAGGTAAAGCTCTCTTTTTTTCTTACATTTATTAGAGTAAGCCCTTCCAGCTCCAAACCCTTCACAAGGGCTGGGATCAATGTTGCTTTTGTTTATAGGACTTTCTTTTCCAAAGGAATGATCCATCTTTACTGAAGACTTCAGCCAATCCCCTGTGGAAGCTGGAGAGGTTCAGTAAAAGCCCATCAGTTGTAGAAAGCAAATCTGTCATGTACAGAAGCATTACATTTGTAAAGAAAATGTACAAAATGTAACTAAAACCCAAAAGACTTAGCTCAGTGTGTGAAATTGAGTGCTCCCTGAGGAGTTGTTTTGTCCCAGGTTAGAGAATGAAGCTGACTCTTAAAACATGCTAAAAATCAACCAAGTATCCATCTAGAAGGAACACAGCTGTTGCTTCTGTGAATTTTAGGTGAAGTTATTTATGATTGGCTTACTTATTAAACCTATTTTGCTTTATCATGTGCTTTATCATTTTTATTTATGCAAGTATACTCTTTGCAACTCAGCTCTTACTGAAGAGATGATATTTACTGCTTTACTTCCCAGACTTCTGGAAAGGAAAACACTGCATAGTCTGAGATGATCTGAAGTTCCTAAACCCTTTCCTAAGTATTAGCCTCAAGCAAAACATAGCTCTTAATCTTGTTTTATGTTCTGTAAAGTACTGTAGTCTTGGTCCTGGTTCCTGTAACTTGTGTTGTCTGCTGTTTAGCTGAAGCATGGGGAATGACTGCCACTTGGTGATTTGATTTCTACTGTGATCTAAAAAACCCAGAGGGGATGTGAAGCTGACTTCTCTGATATCAAGGAAAGTAAAGGCTTTAACATGTCAAAGTTCACAATGGAATCTCTTTGCAACCTTGTTCTTGCTCACCTTTAAATAACTCAGTCATTTGAGCTTTTTTCCCCCAGGATTTTAGATGGGTTTGGGTTGGTTTGGTTTTTTCTCTTGTTTTAGAGGCACATCAGAAGCACAACCACTCCTCCTTAGTACTCTGAACTTTGCTTGAATGAAATGTGACTGCAAGGAGAATCAAGTACCAAAAGGTATGATGATTCCAGTGGATTTTCCAGTAGCCTTGACAGTGCTAACATAGCATTTTTAACTACCCTAGCTCCTGACTCAAACAGTCAAGGATATAAAAGGTCTTAGCTATGCTTTGCCAATGCTTTCAAAGCTACACTGCTCCAATTCTGCAAGTAGTGTTACTCTGCATGTTAGCAGCAACTCCTCCTTTGGAGAAGATAACCTTCTAAGTTATATTTGTGTGTTGTCCTTAACTAAAATGTGTTGAATTAATCCCCAAAGAGAAACTTTCCATCAGTAAATTAACTGATCATGTAATAAATGTCTGAGGTGATGCTGAATGTTGTCCCTGAATGAGACCTCCAGGATTTCACTGCTTGTTCTGTAGATTAATATATATTGGGTGAAAGTGAAGAGTGTAGCATCCTAAAAATCAGTTGTAACTTCAGAGGTGAGAAGGGCATGTTCCAAATATATATCTAGGAATGTGTTCTTCCAACATCCTCTGTACAATCATGACTTAAAGCTTTATTCTTCTATGGCTTTTGTAGATAAGAATGAGAAGTCCAGCTGGAGAGCTATTTGTTCAGTAAAATGATGACACAGCACAGAGAATCTAGTAATTATTTGCTAATTAGAGAGCACAGCTCTGTTCTGCCTGATGTTTGGGGTCAGTTTTAGAGAGACAAGTCTCATAGAATCGTTAAGGCTGGAAAAGTAAGATCATCAAGTCCAACCATCAACCCAACACCACCCTGTCACCATGGGTTTTGAACACCTCTAGAGCTGGTGACTCCACCACTGCCCTGGGCAACCTATTCCACTCTTTCAGTGGAAAGAAGGGCCAGGCAACTCAAGAGGAGTACAGAGATCTTGTCAGGTTATACAGAAAGAAAATTAGGAAGGCAAAAGCCCAGCTGGAACTCAACTTGGCCACTGACATAAAGGATAACAAATTTTCTACAAATATATCAGCAATAAAAAGAGAACCAGGGAGAATCTCCATCCCTTGCTGGATGAGGGGGGAACATTGTAACCAAGGATGAGGAAAAGGCTGAGTTACTTGATGTTGTCTTTGCCTCTGTCTTTAATGGGCAGAACAACTGCTGCCAGGGTGCTCAGGCTGCTGAG
>VWZO01017880.1:167461-210166 GCA_013396975.1 Bucco capensis
TGTTGGCCTCTTCTCCTTAGGAACTAATGACAGAAGCAGAGGGAATGGTCTGCAGTTGAGACAGGGTGGGGTTAGACTGGATATTAGGAAGAAATTCTGTACAGAAGAGTGGTGAGGCACTGGAACAGCCTTCCCGGGGAGGTGCTTGAGTCTCCATCCCTGGAGGGGTTTGAGACATGTAGGTGTGGTGCTCCAGGACATGCTCTAGTGACGGCAAGGCTTGTTTGGTGGTGGTTTTGTTGGTTGTGGTTTTTGTTTTGATGGTGGGGAGTTGTGTTTTGGATTTTTTGTTTTGTTGGACTTGGTGATCTGAGAAGTCATTTCCAGCCACAATTATTCTGTGAAGAAATTGTTCTTAATATCCAACCTAAACCTCCCCTGGTGCATCTTGAAGCCATTTCTTTCAGCACCTCAATGTTTGTCTTGTGGTGAGGGGCCCAAAATTGAACCCAGCAGAGGGGCAAGATCACTGCCTTAGTCCTGAGTTTAGAGTCTTAATTTTAGAGTTTTGGGCAACAGAATCTCTGTAAGCATGGCAGAAATATCTAAAGGAGGTTTTTTTACTCAGGGTAGTACCAGAAGATGCCACATCAAAAGATGAATCCCAGCTTTTTTCCTTTTCTACTCCTTTTTCATCCTAATTTCATGTCAGAGTGAACTTTAAGTAAGACAGTCTTAACACAGGAAGAGGGCAGAGACAACAGGATATTGCTTCAAAGGGAGGGAGAACCCAAGCACAGAGTGTTACCAGCACACAAGCCTGGCCCAAATGTGCTCTGCAGCAGAGGTGAGTGGAGTAGGAGAGCCTGGGGAGGAAGGTTGTGGAGTCAGAGTGCCAAGTTCAACTTGAGTTCTAGTTCTGGGGCAGGCTGAAACTGGCAGGAGCTGCAGGTCATGTATCAAGGGAGGAGAAGACAGCTGAGCTTTTCCATCATGCTTCTGCTCTGTGCTGACAGATTGTCCTGCTTTGGCCTGGAATGGCTCCAAAATTAGGAAAGCCTAACCTGCCCCTATTTCTCTGGCAGGGTTTGTATTTCTCCCTGGAGCAGCTGGATGTCCATGTGCAGTGATGCCAAAAGGGGAATCTCTGACCTGTCCCCACATGCTCCCACTGCCTCCCTTGGGGCAGCAGCAACAGTCATGCAACTTCTTGTCCTCAGGCACAGATGTTCACCTCTAGGAAGCTAAAGAAACCCTCTGTCCTCCTCCTCCTCCTCTGTCCTCCTCCTCCTCTGTCCTCCCTTCTTCATAATTTATGCTTGCAGTGCATCAAAGTGAAATTTCCAAGCATGAAACTCTTAAGAGGCGAAAGAGTAAAAAGTTTCAGAAGAGGGAAATGATGTGTAGATGATGCAACCTTCCCCTTACTGCAACTCAGGTCTCTCTGCTCTCCTGCCTTGGTGCTGCAGTGCAATGCAGACAGCCTGGCAGGTCTGTAATGAGTGTAATTAATGCTCCTCTGGCCAGTGTAAGCATTTCTCATTCCTTGGGTAGGAATTTCTGTCTGTAATTGGAGCCCAGGTCTTTTCCCCCAGAGTCTTGTGCCTTCCAGCAGCTCCTTTAGGCAATCTTACAGGCAGGATCCACTGCTATATAGAAAAGAAAGAGGTTTTGTCTGTGTTCTACATGAGTCAGTGATGGATCTTGCTCTTTACTAGAGCAGGAGCGTTAGGAGATTAGTAGTGGCAGAGCTAACATTTTGTAATAAGCTCTTCTTCTGTACTTGGAAGAGAGATTTTTGTGCTCCCTAGGGATGAAGGAGGAGCAGGTGCTGCTCTCTTTGGTGAGCAGTGACAGAGCCCCAGGGAATGGCATGAAGCTGTGCCAGGGGAGGCTCAGGGTAGAGATTAGGGACAGGTTCTTCCCCCATAGGGTGGTGGAGCATTGGACCAGGCTTCCCAAGGATGCAGTCAAGGCTCACGGAATTCCAGAAGCATCTGGATAATGCTCTTAGCCACATGGTGTGCCTTTGGGGTTGTCCTGTGCATAGATAGGAGTTGGGACTTGATGATCCTTGTCCTCAGGACATTCTCTGATTCTGTGAAACAAGCCAGGATGAGGAAAAGGGCTCTGCAATCACAACAGAAGTTGCATGTAAGCATATTTGTTTCCTTGTGTGATAGGAATATCATCCTGTAATTGAGGTCCTGATTCGTTTTGGTATTGAATTCCTTCCTCTAGCTGGCTAATGAAGATGATTACTCTCTAATTAGGCCGAGTGCTTCCCCCTTCTGAAAGTAGTTGTGATGCCTGACACCTCTGGTCCTGTTCCTCCCTCTGGTGATCTCTCCTCTTGGATGAGCCCCCTTCCTCAACAAAAAAAAAAGCAATGCTCACCTACTTCAAAGGCAGATAATCAAGTGAGGCAGACATTTATGATGACCTTAATCTCATTGATAAGCACTGAACTCCCTTTTCAAGCGCAAGAAGACGAAAGACGACCAAGAGGGCGAACAGCACCTATGTACAAAGGGCGGTGAGTCGCGCTCAAGCTGAGCAAGGGCGAGGAGCAGGCGGAGCCACTTCCCCGCCCGCTCCGGGATTGCCCGGCCAAGCGGGACAGAAGGGAGCGGCGCTGCCTTGCCTCTAGCCGAGCCCAGCCCCTTCTCCCATGCACAAGCACCCCGAGCGCTGGAGGAGCCGCCCTCCGCTAGGGCTCGCCCACGGCTGGCCTGGCACTCGGCAGCGCCCGCCCCGCGCCGAGCCGAGCGGGACGCGCCCGGAGGCGGCTCGCTTCCCTGCTGGAGCAGGAGGAGGAGGTCCAGGACGATGCTGGCGGGGCTGGTGCGGAGCGGCTGGCCGCCGGGCAAGCGACAAGCTCTAGTGCTGCGGGGCAGGCGGGGTGGCTACGCGCTGCCCTCAGCACCTCAGGTAAGATGGGGAGCGGCTGAGGTTAGGCGGAACTGGTGCTGCTGGCGCCCCGGCGGCGAGAGGCCCTGGGCGCCCTGAGGCGGGGCTCGGGGAGGCTCAAAACTTGAGCGAAGTTTAGCGACGGAGCTGTGTTAGTTTAACTGGGCTGGAGCAGGAAGGGCTCAGTGCATCAGCCGCGGGGTCGTCACGGTGCTCCCTCACCTCACCTCGCCGGGGGCAGCCTGGCAGGGCTGCGGGGTGCCTGTGGGCGGGAGAGGCCCTCGGTGCTTCTCCACCCTCACAACTCGGGGAACTACGTTGTGTTGGCTCTCCGAGTTTGAGCTGGCTGCTGGTGTAAAGGGCGAGAAAGAAAAGGGGAGTGCAGGCTGTTGTGTCTGAAGTGTGTCTGCCTCTCAGCAACTCTTGGCTGGAAGAAGTCTCACAGAAAAGCTCCGAGTAGGAAGGATGAAGGAAAACATGAAGGCACTCAGCTCCTCTTGGCTTGAAGAAGCCTCAGAGAAAAGCTACGAGGACAGTGTAGTGACAGAGCCTGCTTGAGAGGTAGCCAGTTGAATCCTTGTTTATTTGTTTTTAGGATAGAGGTGCTAGCTAATCCTTGCCAAAGTGGTTGGGATGAGGCAACACACAAAAGCCTGGCCCCAGCCCTAGTGAGGAAGTGGCTGGGGCGTGTGGTAACATCCACAGGAGGAAGCTCTGAGGCTTGGTAGTAAGCAGAATCTAAAAACCTGCAGCTGGAGTTGAGGAGTTGCTCAGAATCATCTCTGTGCTTTTTGCTAAGAGTTTATGCCCAAATGATACCAAAAAAATCTTTGCCTGTGAAGGGCCCTTCTTGGTTTTAGCATGTGTGCCTGAGGGCACTTAAAAAGGCAATTTAAGGTAAATATTGATTTAGCCTCCTTAATCTTCTAAGGTTCAAGTGTTGTCTGCTAAAAACAGAATGACAGAAGTTGCAAGAGACCTCTAAGATCAAGTCTAACCATCCCTATCACTACCATGGTCCTAAGTACCACATCTCAATGTTTCTTAACCCCTTCCAGGGATGGTGACTCCACCACCTCCCTGGATAGCCTATTCCAAGACTTAACAACTCTTCCAGTGAAGAAATTCCTTTTTCTAGCTAATCCAAACCTCCCCTGATGCAACTTGAAGCCATAAACATCTTGCACCTCACTTGAGAGCATTTACACTGGCATTCAGCACACGCTGGTATTATATATTCAGTTTGGCACCTCTAGGCTGCTGCTTTGCAGACAAGCCTCCTGTTTTTTTTCCTAAGGCTCTAAAATGAGGGTGAAAGCTGATAAAGCTCTCAAGAAGAGACACCAAAATAGGAGAGGAGGAAAAGGAAATGCTCTTGGCGTTGGCAAGGAAGTGTAGGCGAGTGATCAGCCCTGTTACTTGGTGGGATGAACATGACAGTGATGTGAGTCAGGAATTAAGGAGAGGGGTGGTTATAATGTGAGGGAAAGATCTAATTGGGACAAGTCTTTAATGTAGGCTTTTGCTTTTCTCTTCAGTGGGATGTTTTTGGCTTATTTGATCTTATTTTTTGTGTTATTGTGGCTGTTGTGTGTTGCTAGCTCTGCTGCTTGCCATGGCAGTTTGGGTTTACACTTATTTTGCCTCTGGATGGAAAGGTTGGAGGGCAGGGCTTGTTGCTTTTGTGCTTGCTGTGGTCTGGTGCCATGAAGAGGCACTTTCTCCAGCTTCTTGATGGAAAATTGTATTTATTGTGGTTTTTTGGACAGGCTTTCTTATTGTCCAGGGTTTTGTTGCTGGAAGATTGCAGTTGATGTTGCTGAGGTCCCAGCTTTGTAATGCTGCAGCTGTTCTGCATGTGGTGAGCTCTAAAGGTTGCCAGCTTTTTCCCTTCCCCTTCACTTGTACATTTGAACTCCTGCAGCTCTTAACCAAGAGAAATGCTCAGCTCCCTGGAGGAAAAGCTATCTTTATCATATATATCATGTGTTAGCACAGAAACAGAGCTTAGAGTTGCTCTCTGTGTTTTGGTTTTGAGGGGTTTTCTGTGTATCCATTAAACTTCTAAGCCAGGAAAGGTTGAAGGAAGTGGATTTCATGTATTTTTAGATAATCCTAGTTAAGTTTCTCTGTCGTGCTCAAACTGATCTAAAATTGTGCTGCTTTTTATGGTCAATTTGTCTGTGTGAGATTGGTAGTTTAGTCCATACTATGGAGATCTGATGCCTGCAGTCCTTGGGATGGGAGGCAACTGTGGAAAATGAAGGCTGGATGAGACATTTTCACTTGAAGCCAGATCTCTTGGCAGTCACACAGCCCCTTTCTAGCTCCCATTGTTCCCATCCTGTATGATGGTGCAGGATTGGTGATGTTCCTCTTGCAGAAGCCTTGCTTGGAAGGAGGATGAGGGAACTCAAATGGGAGAGCTTTACATGGGAGTTGATTTAGCATGATCCATTCTGAACGCACTCCATTTTTGCAGGCATAATTGTCCCTTTGGAGTACATTGGTGAGTGGAAGGGTTGTGTGGAGGCTGGCAAGAACAAAGTGGAAAGGCTTCTGTGAAGAGGATGAAGGATGTGTTTTCTTCCTTGATGAGGATTTCAGCCAGCAGGAGAGGCACTGGGTTGGTTTATCTGCAGAAAGCAGAAAGCTTTGGGTTCTGTTGGTTGATTGTGGGGTGCTTTTGTTGATCAGTTCCCAGTGTCATCCATATCTGCCAAGAATGTTTCTCTTCATGCTTCCAGCTGGTAAGTTGGTGATTACTCAGTTCCTCCTCTTCTTGGGTTTATTTATAGTCATTCTTCTAACTCCCAGCTTACCACAGTGCTCACATCCAGTTTGTCCTCCAGTTGTACACATCCTCATAAGCAAGGATCTAAATGTGGCCAGAGGAGAATTGGAAATGTGGGTTTATTTCATTGGAGTGGTTTTTATTCTACCCTTCCTCCCTTGCACATCCTCTGCTCTCAGGATCTCCAAGAGAGCTCAGCCAAAGCAGGGCATGTAGCTCCAGAGCAGGGAATTACCACTGAGTGTCTTGTGCAGCTGAAGAGTTCACATCCATGTGGCTCAAGTCCCTGCTTTGTATTTTCAGCTTCCTCAAGCTCTTTGAGGTCTAACTGGAGCCAACAACTGGGATTCATTTGTGGCCTCTGAGCCTTATTTTCCTCTCTTTCCTTCTGTTGGAAAGCCTTGCACAAGAAAAGTTAGCTTGTTGAGCCTAAACAGAAACCTTGTGCTTGCACTGATCTCTGTCAACAAAAAACATATCATCCCCTAAACTCTTTCCTCTTAGACACACTGAACAGCCTTGGAGCATCTGGAAATGGCATCTAATGTAGATATTCTTACATACTGTCCTCAAAATCCCTCCTGTGATGTGTGGAGAGTGGCTTGGTGTGTCAGAGTCCTGCTGGACACCCTTTTGTGACTTAAAAGAAAGGAGATGGTGCTCTTGATCTGCTTGACCCCATGTGAGAGCTCTTGCTTTCATGCTCTGCAGGAGAACAGGAATGGGATGTGGAGATGGTCTCATTTGAGATCAAGGTCAGCTTGGATGGGGCTCTGAGCAGCCTGAGCTAGTTGCAGATGTATCTGCTTACTGCAGGAGGGTTTGGACTGCATGAGCTTTAAAGGTCCCTTCCAACCCATTCTGGGAGTCTGTATGATGCAAGCAAGCACAGACTGAAAAAGAGGGCAACTTCTAGAGAAATAGGCCCAAACTGCAAACAGAACATCGCCTTTCTCTGCAGGAGAGACAAGGATATTGTGTCTTTGCCTCCCACTAGGCAGTGTCCACCTCAAAAAGAGCTGTTGGCTGCTTTTCTTGTGCCTTTGCAGTTCCTTTGCCTGCTTTTACCATGCTGTTCTTGATAGCTTCAAAGGAAAACCATTCAAGAGAAGGGAAGCAAGGGGCAGAGACACTAGGGAGAAAAAGCCCAGCTCCTCAGGAAGGATGTGTGTCAGGTGAGATGTGAGAGCAAGGCCTAGCTGGTGTTCCATGCAGCTTGTGCTCAGCTCTGCTGCTCTGGGATGTTGCTTTTCTGTGTTTGTGCATATCCTAGCCCTCTAAATCCATCTCTAAAAACCTTCTTTGGGGCTGGGCTCTTCTTCAGCTCTTGTGACACTCCTATTTTCTGCTCAGAGGACAACTGACTTCCTACTTGGGGTTGGCTTGGGTCACCTGGTTGGTTTGGGGTTGGTTGGGTCACTTGGTTTGGGGTTGGTGGTTTATTTTCCTGATCCAGGTTCCTGTAGGTACCATCTTTAAGATGAATTTAGGCTAAGACACTTCCAAGCACCTTGCAAGGGGCAAAGTAATTTGGCTGTAGGGCACAAACTAATGCTTTAATCACTGAAATTGGAGATTTAACTCTGGAACTTAAGAAGAAAGTTAACAACTCAGCCCTTCATGTTTCTCAGTCAATCAACCTAAAGATTGACTATATGGTCTTCAAGGAGACCTTCTTGTGGCCTTCCAGCATCTGCAGGAGGCTACAAGAGGGCTGGGGAAGGACTTGTTAGGCTGTCAGGTAGTGCTAGGACTAGGGGGAATGGATCCTGAAAGATATGATCTCAAGAAACCTAATTCAGAAATGTTTTCACTTTGAGTATTTAATATCTCTCAATATTTTTTATTACTGATGAATTGTTGAAGGCATTGTTTCCTCCATAACAAATTCACAACAGCAATTAAGCTCAGTGCCTGAGGCATGCTGACTTGTTCCAGGCAGAAAACTAGAGCCAAGTCAGCAGCTTTGAAGCACACAGATTCATTTGACAGCTGAATTCTTCCTTTTTACCTCATAGCACATTCCTAGCCAAACAGCCAAGCTTGGGATGCTTTACAAACAAATCAATCATGCTCACATGGGAAGCAGTGCTTGGCATACTGAATGGGCAGGGAGGCTTCTTTCCTTTCCTGCCTTGTCAAAAGAGATTAGCTTACACACTCTGGACCACTTTGGCCTTCAGAAAGATGAGCTAGAAAGCTCACCAGAGGGAGAATTGATCTTTTAGCAGCTCTCTGCATCATTTCCCACTTCTCCCCAACTCTCATCTTTCAAAGCCCAGGCCTTGCTCCAACCCACACACCATTTTTGTACCAGGCTGTGTCAGGGATTGTGATTTGCCTCCCTACTCCTGCCTGTCCCACTGAGTTGCCAGTAGTGATGCCTGCTTGGTGGGAGCCACACCAAGGGAATTGTTCCTTTCTCCTTAACTTAGCTGTAGGAGCAGAGGACTTCTGTGTCAGAGGAGTTGCATTTTGTACAGCATGAAGTACCTAGGTCTGAGCAGAGCAGTTTGGCTTCTCTAGCTGTGCTGAATGTCTTCATGGTACCTAGGTCTGAGCAGAGCAGTTTGGCTTCTCTAGCTGTGCTGAATGTCTTCATGGTACCTAGGTCTGAGCAGAGCAGTTTGGCTTCTCTAGCTGTGCTGAATGTCTTCATGGTACCTAGGTCTGAGCAGAGCAGTTTGGCTTCTCTAGCTGTGCTGAATGTCTTCATGGTACCTAGGTCTGAGCAGAGCAGTTTGGCTTCTCTAGCTGTGCTGAATGTCTTCATGGTACCTAGGTCCGAGCAGAGCAGTTTGGCTTCTCTAGCTGTGCTGAATGTCTTCATGGTACCTAGGTCTGAGCAGAGCAGTTTGGCTTCTCTAGCTGTGCTGAATGTCTTCATAGTTCTCACCTACATCTCTGGGAGCACAGGTGCCCAAACCTGCTGTCATCCATGGCCCAGGCCATAAGGGATATTTATTCCTTCAGTGTAGTACCAGAGGCTGGTGGGGATGTGAAATTGCAGCAATATCTCAGCTGGAGTTGGAACAGCAACTCATAATCTTCCATCCTTGGGCAAGTTTCATTGTTATTATTGACTTTGAGCAGCATGAAAGACAACATTGAGCTTTTGGGGTAGGGTATCTAATCACAGAGCCAAGGGGAGTGACCTCAGTGCCTTGTCTTGTGTTGGAGACACCTACCACTAGAGCAGCTTGCTCCCAGCCCCAGCCAGCCTGGCCTGCAACACTGCCAGGGATGGATGGGGCTGCCACCACCTCTCTGGGCAACCTGGCTTTTTCCATTGAAATAGCAAAGGCAAGGGTTTTTTTCTTTCAGGTGGACACATCTCCTGGCACATCACACAGCAGCAGATCACACTGCCTTTGGAAGAGAGAAATCTTGCATCCTAATTCTCTGTGTCTGTGCTGCAGGGGAGGCTGGGGAGAGGCCAGGAAGGAGGAGCAGCTTCCAGCACACTGGGGCCATCTGATGGTAAGCTTTCCCAGAGGGGTTTTATCCTGCTTCCCATCAATGTCAGCAAGCATTTCCTTTCTCTTTGGGGAGTGAGATGGTGTTAATTGCCTATTATGGTTCTATCTGTGCCTGCTCTATCTCTGCCAGAAATAGAAGTATTCTCTTCCCTGAACTTTGTGTGGTTTCCTTGATTCATCCTGTTGGAATAACACCTTTGCAATCAAACTACAATTGAGGATATCACTTGTTGACTTGATTTTCTCCCTCCTTCCCCCCCCAAAGTAACTATTAATTACAGACATGGCCTTCCTGTGATAAGTCTGCTGCTGCCCACGAGAAGTGAACGCTGTCAGTTCACTGTCAAGCCACTGGTGACCACAGTAGGGGCATTCCTGCAGGATGTGCAGAGGGAAGATAAAGGAATCCAGAGGGCAGAAGTCTTGGCAACAGGTATCTTCCATTTTTGTCCTCAGAGTAAAGAAATGCCTTCTCAGCTAGGCTGTGTTCCTCTCCTGAAGCACAAATGCAGTCTTCTGTTGAGTAAGATTCAGTAGAAGTAATGATGATGTTTGGAAGGGAAATGTAAAGGAGCCTAGCACTTCTCCAGAGGGATCTTAGCTAATGTTTAAGAGTCCTTCTGCTCAATTATTTAGAGCTCCAATCTTTCCTCTGGCAGATGGGAGCAAGGTCTCTAATGCCACCTTGATGGAGGTCTTACTGATGAATGACTTTGAGCTTGTCCTCAACAATACAGCATACAAAGTGTCACCTCCTGTGAAAGGTAAGAGCAGTGTTTGAGAACTCTGGTCTCACTGTGCCTACTGAAAGGCATGGGCAGGCTCAGAAACCTGGAACCTGTCTGGAGAAAGGAATTTCTCTTTGCTTTTTTAACCATTGGAGGTGGGGAGAGAATGAAGAAGGATAGCTTCCTAAAATGTTGCAGGGGTCATCTGTCTTCTTTGCAGATAAGCTCAGCAGTGAGCATGCTACTGAAATGGAAGACATCAAAGCCTTGGTCCATAGACTCTTTGTGGCTCTACATTTAGAAGATCACCAGATCAGGAAAGAGAGAGAGTTGCTACAGAAACTGGACCATCTGAAAGAAGAGCTGTTGCCTCTTGAACAGGTTGGACAGTGAGGTTACTTGGTGTTTGTTCAACTCAGAAGCATTCCTTTTCCTCAGGAATAAGCCTTGTGAGAGCAGAATATCAGCAGGAATGCTTAGGGTCTATCTGTTTTGTTAGGTAAATGAATTCTGTTTGACTTGACCCTCAACAGATACTGAGCTGGGGCAGGCTGGACTAACCCAGCAGGAGTGGAGGAAGCCAGAAAGTGTCTGACCAAGTGGACAGACTTGTCCTTGGCTTCAGGAGGACCAGCAAATGGCAATCCAGTACCACCTAAATCTCTAGTAGTGGGCAGGAAAGATTAACAGCAAGATGTCTTGGTGCACAACAGCCAAGAGATCAGGTTGCCCTTGGATTTCAGGCCTTTTCTTTCTGTCAGGAAGACAAAAAGGACCTAGCCCAGCAGGAGAAGGCATGGTTGAGAAGCTGCTCATCAGAGGAGCACTCAGATTTGCTTCAACAGTGTATTTCTTTTCCTTAGATGAAATCCAGAATCACAGAGAATGCAGATGCCAAGACCTCCAGGCTCCTCTGGGTTGGCTTGGCTCTCATGTCCACCCAAGGTGGAGCACTGGCATGGCTCACCTGGTGGGTCTATTCCTGGGACATCATGGAGCCAGTCACCTACTTCATCACTTATGGGAGTGCTATGGCTTTCTATGCCTACTTTGTCCTTACTAAGCAGGTAAGTCTTCCTTTTTGGTGTACTATAAAGGAGGAGAACTGATCAAAAAATACCATGTTTGGGCTCTGATGAAACTAGAACTCAGTGAGTAGCCTTGCCAGCAGACAGGGACTTGTTTGATCCTTCCAGGGGCTGGATTTCATAACCTAAGGAATGAAAAGGGATGGGAGAAGCCTGTCCTTTCACTTTAAATGTTTGTAGGTCAGCTGGCTTAGTAAATGACTCCTTGTTGTAAAGGGAGAGAAACTAGGAGTGTTGTGCCAGTTTGTCTTATGGAAGCAAAGCACTGGAGGATGCAGGATACCAAAGCATTTGGAGCTCTTTGCAGCTGTGTTCTTGAAAGAAACCTAATTTAGTGCCTGAAAAAATGAGATTGCTTTGTTCTCCCTAAACCTGCCTGCTTTCCCTTCACTCTGAGGGAATGGAGGTGAAGCTAGGACAGCTGAAATGGAGCAGGAAACAGGCATTATTCAGAAGGAAAGTTTGCTGAGCAACACAAAGCCAGATCCTGAAATTCTCTAAGACTTGGAGAAAGGCTTCCTTGTCCTGTTGTAGCTCTGGACTTTACTCCCAAAGTGGTCATCTTGATGTTGAACTTTCTCTCTTTGTTAGGGAGGTGTGTGGAAGAGTAACCAACACTTCCCTTCCATGCTACCAGGGGATCTGTAGAGCTCAGGAGATGTCAGGTTCCTGAGTTTGGAAGAGCTAGCTAGCTCTGATTGCAGGTTTTACTCCTTCTCACTGATATTTAAGTGCTAGGTATTCCTACATTTTATATATTAGCAGATAGAGATGCCTCCTTGGCTTTTGGGAACAGCTGCTGGCACTTTCAAGGAATTTTTAAGTGAAATAGTAGCTGAACTAGTTCCAAGCCCTTGGAAACAGTGGTGGCTCTAGTCATGAAGATCACATTAGGTCTTTATTCCTTTAGATGTGACAGAAATTCCTCCTGCCACAAGTCCAGAAAGCTTTTATCACCTCTAAGGGAATAAGTTCACATGTAACCTCTGAAGTTCAACTAGATGAACCTTCCTGGAACAGGCTCAATTCCTACTGAAAACTCCCTTGCACAGCTAATCTTCTGCCATCTCCTCAGTTTTCTTCTTGCTAAATGTGTACCCTGCTTGCTTCTACCAGGACTACATTTACCCTGATGCTAAAGACAGACAATTCCTCCACTACTTCTACAGGAAATCCCAGAGCCAGCACTTCAATGTGGAACGATACAACAAGCTCAAAGAAGATGTGGCAGAGGTATTTCAAGCCAGTCCTTCATTCATGAGCTAGCCTGGATGAGTTTCAGTTCAAACAACTCAGTTGATGAGCCCTACACATGTTTTCCATACTCTAATACATTGCATTTTGGGCCATTTTAAGAGCAAAGTTGCATTGCTTTTGGGAGACAGTCTGTTTGCTGAGGTCAAATAATCCTTCCTTGCAAAGGAGACTGTCTGCCAGAGCTCAGCATTTGTCATCTTAATCCTGTTCCTCAGATAAAAAGCCTTTTAAGGTAGAAAATATGGGCAACTGGATGGAAAAGGTGATGTGCATGCTGAGGAGAAACTGTGTAATCTTCATGAAGATGTGTCAAGACCAAGTGCAGGGTCCTGCCCCTGGGTCAGAACAATCCCCACTAGCAACCCAGGCTAGGGGATGAGATGATGGAGAGCAGCCCTGCAGAAAAGGCCTTGGGGTGCTGGTGGCTGAGAAGCTGGCCATGAGCAAACAGTGCACGCTGGCAGCTCAGAAGCACAATGGCATCCTGGGCTGCAGCAAGAGAAGCGTGGCCAGCAGAGCCAGAGAGGTGATTCTGCCACTGCACTNTCACAGGTTTCTTCACTCCCCTAGTGTCTCATAAAGGAAAATGGAAGCTGTCCCCAATTTAGCTCAAGTTTAGGTCATCATTTAATGGCATAAAGCTCAAGTTTGGTGCTTTTTCAGTAGGCTGTTCATTTTCTAATGGTCCTTTCAGGAAATGCTCCTTTGGGCTATGCAGCCTGGCTAAATAATCTCTCTCTCTTGCCCTGGCAGGCAGAAGCATCCCTGAGGCGTCTGCGGCAACCTCTGCACCTGAGGCTTCCCATCCAGGAGATCAATGCCAAGGACTGACTTTTGCTTCTGGATAGATGCAAAATTGCCCTTTCCAAGTTGATCCAAACATTTAGTTCCTCTCTACAAACTGGATTTTTATTGTTTTTGGCCAATAAAGATGGATTCAAAATGGTTTGGTCAGTTGATGGTTTGGGGTTGGTTTGTAAAGCCTAGCAAGAAGCTGCTGAAGGAAAAGTTCTTCAAGCTATTTGTCAGCTCTCATTGGTAAAATGGAGACATTCTGCCTGCTGGGGAAAGGACAGGGATGTTCTATAGAGCAAGAGTTGTCTCTTCAGTGCCATAGCTCATAGCATAATTAACTTGTGCACTGAGTACTAATGAACTTTTTCCCCTCCAATTACTCTTTCCTTTTCCCTAGCTCTCTGCATTGAATATATTGGTGTAATACCACTGGTGGAGGGTAGACTTGCATCACAAGTAAGCTGGAAAGGAAGATTTATTTACTATCAAAGAATTGCTTTTTCCTGTTGGCATTTTATTGAAAGAGTTTATCAAAACATATAAAACATATGATTTATACAAAGTAGCCACAATGAGGTTTAACAGCGATGACTCAGAACATAGGACAGAAAAAGATATAAGTAAGGTAAGGCCAGTAAATCACTTATTTTATACTCAGGAGAGTGGCTTAAGACACTTTTTGTCAGCTTGAGTGAAAAAGAAACACTCATTTCTAGTCCATATCACTGAAAACACTAATAGTTACAATCCTATGATGAAATATCCTATGGTGACAAATGCACTCTATCACTTTGATGTCCCTGAATCTCCTCTAGGGCCAAGGAAGAAGTTGTTCCAACACCAAGGCATCTGTTGGACATTGCAGAGCTGCCCAGAGCCATCCAGCAGTTGTCAGGGAGCCTGGAATGGTCACAAGCTTGAGGAGGGAAGATTCAGGTTTGCTGTTAGGCAGAAGTTGTTCCCCAGGAGGGTGCTGAGCCACTGGCCCAGCTTGCCCAGAGAGGTGGTGGCAGCCCCAGCCCTGGCAGTGTTGGGGCTGGGAGCAAGAGCTAGTGCCAGGTGTCCCTGCCCATGGCAGGCACAGGGATTGGAGCTAGAAGGTCCCTGCCAATTCTAAGAATTGATTTTCTTTAGCTTTAGAGATGTGTAGAAGATGTTCTTAGCCAGAGTCACAGCAAGCAAGGTGGATGTGGTCTCATTTCACTGCTGCTTGCTCTTCTCCTGAGGATGCAAGCTCTACTTGTGTCCCAAACATAAAGCAAAAAGTATCCTCTCCTCTACATAAATGCTACAATTGTACTCAAGGAATTAAGTTCCTTTTGAGGAGAGAAAATGAAACAAAAACCTCAATAAATCCAGATGAATGGGAAAGTAAGATACTACTCTCCCCAGATCTAAAACATATTTTCCTGTAAACTGTGCTCTTGGAGCAGGAGAAGCTAATCTAAAGCAAGATTGGAAATGTTCTGGAAATAAGAAAATGTCCATCAAGCTAAACAAATGTAAGAAAAAAAGCAACCTGGAGTAGCAATTTCAACACAATCTGAGCACCTCTGAATAGTTTTGTACCAGTTAATATCTCCTAAGTTCCCTGAGATGACAAGAGTGGTAACAGTAGCTGTAAAATTGCTTTTAAGAGAATAGAAGCTCTTCTCTCTACAAACTAAAATGTCTGATTCCCAGTGGCTTTGCAAACCATCTTGGTGGAATATTAATCTGTTGTGGTTTTCACTTTTGCAGCTTGATGGTTGCCATCACTAAGTCATCTACTTAGCTTTGGGGTGAAAATACAACTTCTTAGTCAACATGGAGGCAAAACAGGGAATCTGCTTTTTTCCTAGAGCATGAATGTCCCTGCAGATATCCACTCTGCGCTGAGACACTTTCCTGTTGACCAGAGTGAGAAGTTCTGTGAATTCCAAGGAGGAGCCATGCTTCCTGAGGGCCTCACACAGATCTTGGATGTACCAGGAGCCATTGACAGTTTCCCGATGAGAGAAGTAACCTAAGTGTCCCAAGAGGAGCACAAAAGGAGAGCCAAAGGTAAGAAGTGATGCCACTTGGATGGAAAGGCTTACTGCTCACTAGCTGTACCCATCAGGGGTGCAAATCCCACAGGATCACACAATCCTGAAGCTTGGAAAAGACCTCTGAGATCATCAAGTCCAGTCATAGCTATCACCCCCAGTGATGTCATTTCACTGGAAATGTGATCTGAACACACAATCTCCTTGGTGGGTAAGAGAATGATCCAAAAACAGATTGTGGGGTGAATTTCATGGTTAGATGAGTATCTGCCCCATTAAAAAACAAAACCAAGTCCTTGTTTTTGTTATCTCCTAAGCCTTGGAATCTTCTAAAGCTTCCTCATGAGCATTGAACATTGCACCATTAGGCTCTCACTTTTCTCCCAAGTAACAAGTGAGAGGATGAAAGGAAACAGCCTCAGGTTGCCCCAGAGGAGGTTCAGGTTGGATATTAGGAAATATTTCTGCCCTGCAAGAGTGGTTAAGCATGGGAAGAGACTGCCCAGGGCAGTGGTGGAGAAACCAGCCCTGGAGGGGGTCAAAAACCATCTAGATGTGTCACTTAGGGCCATAGTTTAGTGGTGACTTGGCAGTGTTGGGTTAATGGTTGGACTTGATGATCTTGGAGGTCTTTTCCAACTTTAATGATTCCATGATCCATGGATTCACTAAGAAGTAGCTGGGAAATGGCTTGGAGATCATTTACAGTGCTCAGAGCAGAGTTATGCTTCAGGGACTGGCCTGAGGCAGAGAGGGCACAGCCATGTAGTGCAAGGAAATGTATAAACCACTAGAATCTTACAGTCCTGCAAAAGAGGGGAATGTTTCTGCTTGGCAAATCAACTGCAAGCTTGATAACTGGTTTTCCCTTCTTCCTGAACATGTGAGGCTCTTCCTGAGACAAGATGTCCCTTAGCAGACACATAAAAGATGAGCTGGTACTTGTTATTTGGATTCCCAAACTGTTGCAGCTTGCTCCAAATCCTTAGAACTCACCTTGGGCCACAGAGTAGCACATGAGGAAGTCTGCCCCAGCAGGCAGGGTGTAGACCCCAGCTGCATCCACCTCAGTCTCATTAGGAATGGCTTCCTTGCTGCTGTCTGGGGAGTCCTGAGCCACAACTGGATCATCATGTTTGTCACCTCGACATGCCTGGTGGGGAGAAGGATTGGCATGCTCTCAGCTCTGCACAGTGCACCTACAAGATCCTGCTGCCACTAAGCCACAGGACACTTCTCTGGAGTTGTCTTCATCTTATGGACACAAGCTTGAGGAGGGGAGATTGAGGTTGGATGTTAGGAAGAAGTTGTTCCCCAGGAGAGAAATACTGGCCCAGGTTGCCCAGAGAGGTAGTTTTGGGGCTGGGAGCAAGCTGCTCCCTGCCCATGGCACTAGAGGAGCTTTGAGGTCCCTTCCAACCCTGACAGTTCCATGATTCTGTGATACTATGAGTCTTGATTACTAAAGATCTATCTCTCTTAGTTAAAAACTGTTAGTGGCAAAGTCTTCTCTGCCATGAAATAGACACTGAGAGTCAATCAGACATGGGCTTAGTTTGGGTTGCTATTCATCAAATTACTTATTAAACACAGCTAGAATATAATATGAACACTTATATACATAAAGCAAGGACTCCTTATGTTAACAATGCCTTTAAGGAACACTTTTCCATCCCTCAGGGAAAGAGTGCATCAGGAAAAGTGCTTTCTGTGTTACAAGAAGCCATAGGTCAGTGTTGTCTGGAGGCAGATCTCTTACCTGGATGATAAATATCTTTGGTTTTCCTACTAGGCTCTGGCACTTGTCTCCTCTGAACATGTCTGTGATTGTCTCAATTTTGATTTGGGCATCATAGGCATAGACATGATCATTCTCCCCATGGCTCAGGATCACACACACGAAGCAGTCAGCGTTGCTGTGGTCATCCTTAGAGGCTGCAAGAGGCAAGTGGTGGTTAGATGACTAAGCAGCCATCCTCAGCCTTCAAAACCATTGTACACTGGCATCATCTTTCATCTCCAAGCAGCTCTTTGGCAAAGGAACTCTTGTTTCCAGAGCGTGGAACACTGCAGAGGTGCAAGGATTCAACAGGACTGAAGGTAAGGGTCACTCAGACTAAAGACAAGAAGGTTATTAACTTCTCCCAGTGACTCCATTAGTTCTCTTCACAGAAGCTACACTTCAACTGCAACAAAATAACGTGAAGCTTAATCCTGAAGCCCTCCTAATGTTAACCAACTTCCTTGCACACTGGAATGATTTGACTTGAGATGAATAGAGAGAATGGAAGAAAAGATCCCTGCAAAGATAGATTGTTTATAAAGGTCTCCTACCTTGGTAGATTTCCTGCAGCACATCTTCTGCTCTCAGATCATCAAAATGTCTGACTTCAAAGCCAAGCTCTGTCAAACTAGTGTTAAAACACAATCAGGAGGAGGAAAAAACTCTTGCTCAAATCCTCTCTCAGTTGCTACCAACTCAGTTGTTGTTTTCCCCTATGAGAGAATGCTCAGCTTTATGCATTATTTAGGAATAAATCTACTCAAGTTGGTTTGAAACTCAACCCACTCTCAAGTGCAGGCATGAGAGCTAAAGTTACTTCCAAGAGTTTGTTCTAGGAGAGCCCTGAACTCAGAGCACTTGTGCCAGGCCATTTCTGTGACTTATAGGGATGTGCCTTGAAGCTCTTTTATGATGGCTTTCTTTCCCAAGCTTGCCTAGGGGATTCTGTCTGCAAAATCCTTTTGGTCTATACTTAAAGATGTAGGTAACTCCTTATTTCTCCCTGATTTCTGGAGTTTGGGCACTTGGATTTCATGGGATTCTTACCTGTGTTTCAGATTGTTTCTGTCTGCAAGGGTGCCACGTCTGTCTGGCAGCCTCAAATGCCAAAAGAAGTGCTCATGATTGAAGATCAAGGCAATTCCTCTTCTCTGATGGTTCATTTTATACTGCACTGCAGGATCAAGTGTCTGCCTGCTGCCAGAGATGGAAAAGATGCTGGATCAGTTTATTCAGAGCTAATTGATCCCATTTCAGAACACAAGAAATGTCTTCATGTCTAGATTAAATCTACACTCTTGTAGTTTCAAACCATTTCCCCTTGTCCTGTCTCAACAGGTCCTGCTAAGAAGTCTGTCCCCATCTTTCTTCTAAGTCCTTAAAGGCTGCAGTGTCTCCCCAGAGCCTTCTCTTCTCCACAACTCTCTCAGCCTGTCCTCCCAGCAGAGGTGTTCCAGCCTTCTGATCATCTTTGGGGCTTTGTCTGGCCCTGCTCCAACAGCTTGTGTGTCCTGTGCTGGGGGCTCCAGAGCCATCTGGGAAAGAACAAGCCCATGGATCAGTACAGACTGGGAACTGATCTGCTGGAAAACAACCCTGGGGGAAAAGCTCTAGGAGTGCTGGTGGCTAGGAGGATGCCCATGAGGCAGCAATGTGCCCTTGTGGCCAAGAGGCCAATGGCATCCTAGGATGCATGAAGAGGAGCGTGGCCAGCAGAGCCAGAGAGGTTCTTCTCCCCTCTCCTGTGCCCTGGGGAGGCCTCCCCTGGAATGCTGTGTCCAGTTGTGGGCCCCTCAGCTCCAGAAGGCTAGGGAGCTGCTGGAGAGAGTCCAGCCCAGGGCCAGCAAGATCCTGAAAGGAGTGGAGCATGTGCCCTAGGAGGACAGGCTGAGAGAGCTGGGTCTCTTCAGCCTGGACAAGAGGAGACTGAGAGGAGACCTCAGCAATGCTTAGAAATATGGGAAGGGTGAGTGTGAGGAGGAGAGAGCCAGGCTCTGCTCAATGGCATCCAATGGTAGGACAAGAGGGAATGGGAGCAAGTTGGAGCACAGGAGGTTTAGTATTAAGCTGAGGAGGAACTTGTTTGCAGTTCAGGTGCCAGAGCACTGGCCCAGGCTGCCCAGGAGCCTGTGGAGTCTCCTTGTCTGGAGCCATTGCAGAGCTGCCTGGACACATTGCTGTGTGAGCTGGTCTAGGTGCTCCTGCTCTGGCAGGGGGGTTGCACTAGATGATCTTTCTAGGTCCCTTCCAACCCCTGACATTGTGTGATACTGTGAGCTGAACCTACAATTCCAGAGCAGAGCAGAGAGGCAGAATCCCCTCCTTCAACCCACAGGCCACACTTCTTTTTGATGCAGCCCAGCATTTAGTTAACCTTCTGTGTTGTGAGTGCACACTGCTGGCTCCTCTGCAGCTTTTCTCACCCACTAGTACCCCCAAGTTGTTCTCCATGGGGCTGCTCTCAATCCTTTCATCCCCTTGCCTGCTTTGGTACTGGGAGTTGCCCCAACCTAGCTGCAAGGCCTTGCATTTGGCCATGTTGTTAGCAACTGGGCAACAAGCTGAAGGACAAGTCTTGTTCTGAAGGACAAGAATTGGACTCGGTGATCTGTTCTAAGCAGAGGACTTCAAACCATCATGGCAGCAAATGTATGGAGTAGCAGTCATCAATGTTCTTGTTCTAGGAGCAAAACGCAACCTAGCAGTTTGTGATAACACAGGAGGAACTGTACATTTGGACCTAAAAAGTCATTTCCAACTGCTAGCATGGCTCTACTTCAAGAGATGAAGCAGTCAATCTGCCTGCTTGTCTAGGCAGAGGTATCGGTGCAGAGAACAGAAACTAAAGCATTGCTGGCAAGAGAATAATAGGGATGAGTTGATTCAGATTTGGGCTAGTTATCTTCCTTACAATAATCTAGCTAGATGTATGGCTAGGAGGGATTTGATCCTGTGAATGCTCCTGAAAGGATGGTTCCCTAAGTAGTTCTTCCTCTGCTCAGCTTTATTCACAGAGTGGGGGAGGCAAAGAAAGTGAGCAGGCAGGAAAATGTACCTAGGTGTTGTAGGGAAAATTAGTGGGATCACTATCCTGTGGTCCTTTTATCCTCCTTCCAGAGGAATATATTCCTGGGCTATACTGCCCAAGCTTTCCCTAGATTGTGATGGTATTTTTTCCACAC
Source organism: Bucco capensis (assembly GCA_013396975.1). Taxonomy (NCBI): domain Eukaryota; kingdom Metazoa; phylum Chordata; class Aves; order Piciformes; family Bucconidae; genus Bucco; species Bucco capensis. The sequence continues at coordinate 187,445 of VWZO01017880.1, forward strand.
TGCCTTACATAAAAGGAGTGCACTCCTCTAAAGAGTTCCTTCTGCATGCCTTCATGATAAGGAGGGTGTTCCTACATCTGCTGCAGCTAAAACGAGAAGTGTTCTGTAAGTAAGTGGGTGGAGTTGTGTTAAATAATCCAGACTCAGAAAACCCTCTCAATGCCATCAGAACCTTACTTACCTTCTACCAAATGCATCTACTTCTGTGATGTTTTGATTTCCATCTGTTCAGAGAGATCACAAAGGGATTGAGCCACTCAGCCATTCATTAAAAAGGAACAATTGGAACTTGTGCATCCAGCCTGAAAAGATGGAGCTGGGAATGGGAACCAAAAGCTCATTCACACATCAGGTGAGCAGGCATGCAGGTAAACAGCTTCATGAGCAGTTTGTTTGCTAACCCACAGCTTTTGGAGGTTGGGCTTAAAGTTCAGGTGGTGGAGACAGCGTTTAGTTTTCTAGAACTATTTAAACTGCTGTTTCTTTTAGCTCTGTAATGCTGCTGAAGCAAAGCTGAGCCTTCTCTTTGAGGCTGGATGCAGCATATGACTCCTAGTAAGTACTGTACCAGGATGTATAGCTAATAAAAATGGAGAAGATGCCAGATTTACACCTTTTCTTCTTCTAAACTATATAGACATCAGTTACTCCAGTAACAGATTGCATAGAAAGGTAACACTGTGTGCCCATCACGGGAGTATGGAGAACTAAAGACAAATGGTGAGGGCCCAAAGTATTTCTTCCTTGTAACTAAACATCTCAGAGGGCTCTAAAATCACAGCCCTTAGAGGAGATGAACTACCACATTCTGGAACCTCTATACTGTACCTGTGGTGCTTAGTGTAGGTCTGCTATCCAACTGGACCTGGCCTGCAATTAGAAGAGAAGATGTGTCACATACATACAGCTTACCAACTCCTTGGTATATACTTCTCTTTCACATCTGATGATGGATATATTTGTTTTGTAGAAGGCTTTGTATTGAGAGAGGAGGAAAGTTCATGAAGACATCAGAATAAACCAGCAGTAGGCTTGGCTTTAGAAGCTTTTCCATCTCACAGGGGAGTGGGGAGGTGGCTCCAAGGAAGTCACCTGCTTCTGACTGTTACTATTTACATGTAAAACTACTCACTGGCAAACAATTGTGCCTTTCAGGCCTTGTTATGATCCTCACTAGTAACCTGAAAGCACAGGAAGAACAGACTTCTTGGGCCAAAGGATACTAGGGAACAGATTGTTGTCCTGTTCTATTTAATCCTTGTTGAGTCAATAGCTTTGCATTGCCAGTGTCACCTTGCAGCTTCATTCAATGAACACCACTTACATTATTTAGGACAAGCTTTCTGCTTGTTCTAAAAACTGATTGCTCTCTTCTTTGTCTTAGGTCTCAGGAAGGATGGATTTTGTTAGCAAAGGAACCAAACTTCTGGTAGACGCAATGCGATCTGACAGCATCCTTCCCTGAATGTGTTTGAATTTCAATATATCTAGCAAAGGACATGGCATTGAGAAAATACCAGGAGCCAAATGATAGAGAAAAAGGTATATAGAAGCCTAAGAGTATCTTTGGGAGCCAAAACCCAGAGTTTTGCTGCTTCTCTTGCCCTCCTGTTACACATCACATCTTGGGTATGAACCCTGGGCTCTCCACGGTGTTCTCTCATATGCCATCTGCTTTCCTTCTGAGTTGGAGCAACCCCATTTCCCCGCTCTCACCCCTTTCTACGGGCCGTGTCCGATGGGTTTCCTGTCCTGAAATCCTCTTTCCCTTTCCCTCATTTCTGGCTGGCGGGAGGCGGGAGTCGCGCAACTCGACTTCCGCGATGGCTGCCCCAGCCGCCGCCGCGCTCTCCTCCTTCCCCTGCTCCCTTTCCTCCTCTCAAAGGGAGCTGGAGCCAGCAATGTTAGCAATTCCCTTAGCCATCAGCCCTCTTCCCGCAAGCCTTGGCTCTCCTTCCTCCACAAAGCCGCCTCGAAACCCCTGTCGCCACAGCACGGGGATGGGGGGGGGCGGGGGGCGGCTTAAAGCCTGCCGACAGCCGTAAGGGAGGGCGCGCAAGTCACGGGCCGCGCTGTGGGCTCCGATGGGCACCGAATAACCGAACCGCCATTACCCTGCCGCCGCTCACCGACCTACCTGTCGCCTGCCGCCGCTCCGACACCGACATGACCGCGGACAAAGGCGCTCCAGCTCGGCTCGGCTCAGCGCACGCCTTCCTTTGCCTTCCCGGGGCTGGCCCGGCCCAGGCACTCCCTCAGGGGCAGGGCGATCCTCGCCCTTTCCTGCTCCGGCGCCGCGAGAAGAAAGGAGGAGGGAGCTGTGAGTGAGTTGAGCGGGTGAGTTGCTGAGGGCATGTTGTCTGTGGAGCCTTCACTAAAGGCCTTGCGGCTGAGAAGGTGGCAACGGGGGTTGAGGTTCAACCTGTACTGTGTTCAGTTCTGGGCCCCTCATGATAGGAAGGACACTGAGATGCTGGAGCGTGTCCAGAGGAGAGCTACCAAGCTTGGGAGGGGTTTAGAGGACAAGCCATATGAGGACAGGCTGAGGGAGCTGGGCATGTTTAGTTTGGAGAAGAGGAGGCTGAGGGGAGACCTCATTGCCCTCTACAACTACCTGAAAGGAGCTTGTAGAGAGGTGGGAGTTGGTCTCTTCTCCTTAGGAACTAATGACAGAAGCAGAGGGAATGGTCTGCAGTTGAGACAGGGTGGGGATAGACTGGATATTAGGAAGAAATTGTTTACAGAAAGAGTGGTGAGGCACTGCAACAGCCTTCCCAGGGAGGTGCTTGAGTCTCCATCCCTGGAGGTGTTTAAGAAATGTGTAGATGTCATGCTCCAGGACATGCTCTAGTGAGGGCAGGGCTTGTGTGGTTTGTTTTTGTGTGGTAGTTGGGGTTTTTCGTATTTGGGGGTTTTTTTGGTTGGTTTTTTTTTTTATTGGACTCGGTGATCTGAGAGGTCATTTCCAGCCATGAATGTTCTGTGATTCTGTGAGGTGAGCTCTTCTCGGGGCTGTGGTGAGTGGAGGTCAGTGCAGGGGGTGATGCTGTTCCTCAGGGCTCGGGTTTGTTCTGTTCTATGGAGCTGCAGATGATGGATCTGGGTGGGGGGATTGAGTGCACCCTCAGGAAGTTTGCAGATGATACTGAGTTGGGTGGGAGTCTTGATCTGCTTGAGGGTAGGAAGGCTCTGCAGAGGGATGGATGTGTGTGGAAGGCAATGGGATGAGGTTCCGCAAGGACCTGCACTTGGGTCAAAAGCCCATGCAGCGTTACAGGCTTGGGATATGGTGGCTGGAAAGCTGCCTGGTGGAAAAGAGCTAGGGATGCTGGTTGAGCGGTGGCTGAACATGAGCCAGCAGTGTGCCCAGGTGGCCAAGGAAGCCAACAGTATCCTGGCTTGGATAAGAAACTATGTGGCTAGCAGGACTAGGGAAGGGATTGTCCCCCTGTACTCACTCCCTGGTGAGGCTGCACCTTGAAGAGTGTGTTTAGTCTTGGGCTCCTCATTCCAAGAAGGACACTGAGGTGCTGGAGTATGTCCAGAGAAGTGTAATGAAGCTGTTGAAGGGTCTAGAGCAAAACTCTTCAGAGGAGTGGCTGAGGGAGCTGAGTTGTGTAGAAGAAGTGTCAAATGCTTCTACTGTGCAGCAGTGTAGAATCCTCTCAGGGTTAAAAATGGTTTGAAGGAAACTCTGGAATGCTTTCAGGGTATAATTACAGATCAATACAGAAGGGAACAAACTCCAGCTCTTTGCAACCGTGGTCTATGTTCATTTTAGTATCTGGTTTAAGCTCCTTTGTACTCAACACAACCACCATCTAGTTGAATTATAGGAAACCATGACACATGGCCAAAGAACTTGAGCAGGAACTTTATTCTCTGAGGCACTTAGATTCACTGTCAGGTACAGTAAGCTCTAGTGAAAACCAAACCACAAATAACTGGTAAATAACATATAAAAGTAGGTCCAGAGGAGAAATCACATTTATAGTCGATGAGTCTGGTAAATTTGAGGCTTTTAGCATGGTTTTCACTCTGTGTTCACAGAGGCAGTCTTTTCAATTCCAGTCCTCTCCTCCTGTGGATTTCTAAGGCAGAATCAGGGCAGCAAGAGTGCAAATCCCAATCTTCAGGAGAGAAGATCTAATGCAGAAGTTAATTAAGGATTGGAAACTTGAGATAAGCCATAAAAGATCAAAGAACAAACCTCAAATCATCCAGCTAGAGAAGTCAGAGAGGGAAGAGATGACAGAAGCACAGGCTCAGATGTTTCTCAGCCTCACAGAGGTCCAGGCTCAAATATCCATCAGCCTCACAGAGGGCATGGTAAATAAAAAGGTAAATAAAAAGGGCACAATGAACCTAACTGTCAAACTTAATTTCCATCAGAATGCACTCAGTGAAAGCAAAGAGGAATACAGTAACCAAGTTGTAGCACAAGACCAAGGCAGATCAGCTTCTCTCAACCATAGATCCTTTCTCTGCATATAATACATAGCACAAAAATGTTGTAGTGAAAAAATAAACATTTGATTCCTCTGGTAAAGTAACACAGCCAACTTCATTCCACCTTTTTGTCCAATCCAAAGTGTCTCCTTGGGTTGCAAAGTGTTCATTTTGGTGGTCAAGCCTTAAAAGGATCAAGTGAAAAGGGCTGCAGAAGTAAGGGTGATACAGAATCTGTAGTGCCTATGGACACCCAAGCTAAGGGCTTGGAGGTTTTTTGTTTGTTTGGGTTTTTTTTTAACAGGATAGCTTACATCAGAGAGAACTGAAGGCATGTGTAGCACAAGCATGAAAGTACAATCTTTCTGCTGCCATATTAACACACCCAAAATGCTCTGTTCTGTTGGATCTGTCAGGTGCAGCTGGCTGTAAACCTAAAACCTGACCTGTATTAAACATCATCAGAGAGTTCTGTGCCTCTGATTTCCCCATTATGGGCTTTTCTTCAACTATAAAATGGCACTACTCTTTTATGGTAGCAGACACATCCCAAAGGAAAGTAGTTTCAGCTTCCAAGCTTCTGCCATAAAGAAGAAGAGAAGGAAGTCTTGTTTCTTCTTTACATTAGGCAGAACATCCTAGTGACTTTCAAACCAGTCTCTTCTTGTCAGTGTTGAACATATTGCTGTCTGCAAAGCATCAAAGCTTTGCAAGCAAACACTTCCTTCACTCCTGCTTGAGTCTTTGCCTTTCTTCAAACCCATGAGACCTCAGTATCTTCTCCTCAGAGGTCTGTCTTGTCCTCATAACGACACATACACGCAGCTCTCTGGCTATCCAGGTATGGTTTGCAGCCTAAATGTATAACTGCATCAAACAGCAGCTGAACAGTTGATTCACAAGCTACAAGCCAAGAGGAGTTCAGTTAGAAGCACTGTCTGAATGGAGAATGAAACAGAAATGACTCTGGCAAACTGGGAATGATTCTAAGAAGCAATTTTCTTTGGGCATAGCAAGTTGATTGGTCAAGTGAAAGGCTGAACAAATAATCATTTAGGTTGAGAATAAAGATTTTTTCATATGTGAAAGAAGAAAAGTTATTGCATATGGAATGTTATCAGACTTACAAATATTTTCTAGTCTTGGAAAGGTGAAAGAGCTGTTCTACCTCCTCACTTTTTGCTTCAGAGGTTGCTTTCTTTACCAGCAGCTCAACAGAACTAAGGAAATCCTCACCAGTTTTGACACTAAACACTAATGTGATGATTTATTTGCAGAGAAATGACTTTAAGAAGTTCAAACAAAGGCTTGTTCTCCAAACTTACTACTCTCAGTAGGACTACTTACTGGCAAAGTGACATTGTCCAAGTGAACAAGTGTGGTTATGTCATGTATTCATGTCAGTGACCACAAGGAGCATCACATAGCTTGTTACTAAAATAAATTCACTAAATGATACAGCATCAACTACTTCCACTTAACTCTGCCAATCTATTATTCTCCTGTCTTATTTCATCAAATAAAACACTTCATTATTTTCCTGCACTTGACTAGCAGCAGACATGTAGAAATCCTGAAGCAGAATAGTGACTCTTCAGCTAGTACACGTTACACATGCATTTTGATCTAGCAGCATTCCCACACTGATACTCCTAAATAGAGGGGAAGCATGATTTTTCCCCTCCAGGTTATTTTTCACTCTGATTACTGTGCTGTGCCATTGCTCTGCTGTACAAATGTTTGGGCTGAGGGACAGAACAGCAGAATCTTAGCATCCACTAAGCTCAGTTAGACTTAAAAAAGCAGATTTTTTCATACTGACCTTGGACACTCTCTGAGATCCCAAGTGTTTTCTGCACATCCCTGCAGATTTTGGAGAGGCAAGACTGGAACTGCTCATCACAGTCATTCTTGGTGTTGCCACAAGTGTCATAGCATCTGTCGTGGTGATTGCAGCACTTGGTCATGGAAGGGATGCCAATGTCAAACTGTGAAGAAAAGCCCAGTTTAGAAAGAGAGAAGCCTATCAACAGACTTTAGTAACAGAAACTCAAAACTAATGCAACCAATCCAGCTGTCACTCAGTTATCTGGATTTTGATGTGCTGGTTTGGCCCCATTCAGCACCAAGCACCCACAGAGTTGCTTGTTCACTCTGTTCAGCAACAGCCCACCCTGTCTACACTGTTTGGGCTCCAAATCCCCAACACAGCAGCCTGTGTGAAGAAAGTTAACTCCATCCTAGCCAGACCCAACACATAAACTAATCCACATTTTCTTTCTACTGTTAAAGAAAATGGATTAGCATCAGTAAGGGCAGCAAGTCAGAGCCAAATCCTGGGCTGAAGCATTGCTTTCAAGATCATGAGACCAAAACACTAAGCAAATATGACTCATTTAGAAATTAATCAGCAACATTCCATTTTATCCCTCTAATATTTTATGCCAATGAGGAAAATATTTATTCTGTGTTTGCTTACAACACTAACACTTCCCATCTGTTGTTACCAAAGCAGGACATGGTGCATGGATGTTGTCTCACCCTTAGAATGCAGCAGGGGGAAGAAAACAACCCCAGGGAGGAAAATTGGTGTATCAAAGGCATCTAAAGAAGCTCCAAAGTGGAAATACTAACCTGAACTCCAAACAGAGGAGATCCACACCCATTTGGTGGTGATGGTTTATATCCATAGCGAGGAAAAGGCTTTGATCCTGAAAAAGGTTCATTTATCATGCCTCAGACAGACTTTTTGCACAGCGTTTCAGTACTGTTAAAACTCACAGGCATTTGTTGGGCTTAAGGCAGGAGCAATTATATTTTTACATTAAACATCTACTCAGCACCTGAATAGCAACAATTCTTACCAAATTACAACTCAGGGGTACCAGACACCTAACTAAGCAGGTAACCCAACTGTGAGTTCTTAAAAGTGATGTGTAGGATTACATTGAAGAGGAGAGTACTTGAAGTTCATTAATACTTCCATGCTTTATATACAAACTAACAGTTGTACTCTTGAGTTTTTAAGCTTAACCTTTCAAATTAACTGAAATGGAAGATCTTTATTTCAACAACTGTGACAATGAAATTTAAACCAGTTAAGACTTCTAAAGTTCCCTAGCAAGGCAGGGAATTCTTCATCCCAAGTTAAGAAAGATTGTGCAGTTCCTGTGAAAAAGGACCCTCCACTTTGTTTGGGTATTGGAAACAAACTGAGTCATGGAGAAGAAAAAACGCGTTTGACTCATGCATATTAAGGTACAGAGAGGAAATGTCACGGTGCCCTGGCCACTCTGGCAGAGCCAGTCAGCTTGCCAGCACCAAGCTCATTACCTAACTTAACAAATAATCCAACTGGGCTAAGCTAGGGGTAGGTTGGTTCAGCTAAGAGAGACCAAGAAGGTTCTAGGTGAACCTCCTGTTCTGCAAGCGCTACTGAGAAGCCTGGCACCTCACTGCAATGGGGGAGCCACCTCTGGGCAGCTTACCTTAACATACACACTCACACACACATATATATATATACACAAAGAATCACAGAATGTTAGGGGTTGGAAGAGCCCTAGAAAGATCATCTAGTGCAACCCCCCTGCCAGAGCAGGAGCACCTAGACCAGCTCACACAGCAATGTGTCCAGGCAGCTCTGCAATGGCTCCAGACAAGGAGACTCCACAGGCTCCTGGGCAGCCTGGGCCAGTGCTCTGGCACCTGAACTGCAAACAAGTTTCTCCTCAGGTTAATACTAAACCTGCTGTGGTCCAACTTGCTCCCATTCCCTCTTGTCCTACCATTGGATGCCATGGAGCAGAGCCTGGCTCTCTCCTCCTCACACTCACCCTTAACTATTTCTAAGCATTGCTGAGGTCTCCTCTCAGTCTCCTCTTGTNCCAACTCCCCGCTAGCCGCCTCACCGTCGCTGCACTTGTACTGGCAGAGGCCATCCTCACCGCCCAGGAGGTCGAGGGCCGCGTTAAGGTACATGTCGATCTTGTGCACACCGTTGCGGATGGTCTTCAGCGTCATGCGCCAGTCCGGAGTCTGCGGCGCGTCCTGGCACCGCGCCGGCTGCCGATCGAGGCAGGCGCAAGCCAGCAGTACCAGCAGCAGCAGCAGGGCCATGCCGAGCGGGGAGCCTGCTAAGCTGCCTCCGCCGCTTGCCCGCATCGGCCTCTCCCCACCGGCCCGGCCTGCTCTGCCACAGCCGCCGCCGCCATCGTCCCCGCAGGCCCCGCCTCGAAGAGGCGTGCCGAGCCGCCGCGCCTCTGCCCGCCCCCAGCCCCGATAAAAGGGGTGCTGCCTGCATTCAGGGGCTCGTGCTGGAGGGGAAGGCTGGTGTGAATGACGTAGAGGTATTGGAGCGTGTCCAGAGAAGGGCAAGGAGACGTTTGGAGCACAGGTATTATGAGGAGCAGGTGAGGGCACTGGGGTTGGTTAGTCTGGAGAAGAGAAGGCTCAGGGGAGACCTTAGCTCTCTTTACAACTACCTGAAAGGTTGGGTTAAGATGAGGTCAGGTCTCTTCTCCTGGGTTAGCAGTAAGAGGAAATGGCCTCAAGTTGTAGCAGGGGAGATTTAGATTGGATATAAGGAGACATTTCTTTCCTGAAAGAGTTGTTCATTCTTAGCTCGGGCTGCCCAGGATGGTGCTGGAGTCACCACCCCTGGAGGGGCTGAAGAAACATTTCAGTGCTCTCCTTAGGGCCATGGGTTAGTGGTATGTAGTGCTAGGTAGATGGTTGGGCTTGATGAGCTTAGAGGTCTCTTCCAATCTTTATGAACCTGTGATTGTGCAGCTGAGACAGGGCAGCCCTGGCCTTGCCTATAAACTGGGAAAGGAGAGGCTGGAGAGCAGCTCTGCAGAGAGGCATCTGGGGCTTCTGCTTGATGGCACATTGAATATGAGGCAGCTCTAGTGCTTTGGCAGCCAAAAGGGCTGACCCCTATGTCCTGGGGTGCATCAAGCATTGCATTGCTAGCTGGTCAAAGGAAGGGATTGTCCTGCTTAGCTCTGTGCTGGTGTGGCCTCACCTGGAGTGCTGGATGGGTGCCCCAAAATGAAAAGGCTATAAAGCTCCTAGAGAGCCCTGAAGATGGTGAAGGGCCTAGAGGGGAAGCCANTCCCCTCTGCAGCTGCGCCCCGAGTCCCTTGCGCGCGGCGCCCGGCACCGGCGGCAGCGCTGCCTCCCGCCTCGCAGCCCCAGCCGGCAGCAGGGCAAGGGTCGCTGCCGGCCGCCGGGGGGNCAATTCAGATCCTTCCTAGAGAAGCCAGAGTTGGACTATGTGGAAGTTGTTTTAAGACCTGTGGAACCTCTCAAAACATTGTAGTATGTTCAGGACAAAGTAAACTGAAGAAGAACAAGAAATGGAAAGAAAACCTAGAGACTTTCAGATCAACAAGCAGAGCATGGTAAATACTGGTTTTCTCTTTTCTTTAGTCTCAGCATTTAATAGTTAAATAGGTGGGGAAAAGTTCTTTACCTAAGTTAATTAAATCAAACAAAAGAGGGAGCTCTTTCTACACCTGTCCAGCTTTCCTCTGGGATTACAAATACTTGGATACAGCAAAGTAATTCCTGTGTAGGAATATACTTAACTGCTTTCTTAAACAGCAAGTGGTGATGTTGGAGGAGCAGCTGGAGAGAGAAGCAATTCCTACCCTTGTTTTAGTTATTAGTTTTTATTGCTTTTTACTGAAGTTGTTCCAGTTCTTTGGTCATTTCTGACCAGCTGCAGCTTAGTGGATACTTAGAACCTTAGAAGTTGCCCCAAGCTTAGAAAATCAGCTGAGGTATGTTAACTAGTTTAGAGCCCAAAAAGCTATCAGCAGGCAGAGTTACTCTTTGGGTGGTTGTTGCATTACAACAAATCTCATGATCATAGTCAATAAATAGGTGGTCTGAGGTCTGCTTTGGCAGCAAGCCTAAAGAATCAGTTGCAAAGCAAGGCAGCACCCTGAGGGTTTCTAGTCCCCTAGATCTTGGAGATGATGGAAGTTCTATCAAGTACTGTGCTTGCTGTCCTCTCTGTGAGCTCCACATATTGCTACTGCACTCATATTCCAACCACTGCTTGCAGTGGGGTTGTTGATGTTAAGTAAACAAACCACAGCAATGTGAAATGTGTGTGTGTGTGTGGGAAACCCCCAAAGTAACACCAAGAATGAAGATATTTTGGTTTTCCTGCTTTTATTAGAGAGTTTTGCTGTAGACACAGGTGACTGTAAGATTCTCCTCCTACAGGCATCTGCCAAATTGTGCTCTTGACAGGCTTAATTTCCACACTATGTTCTGTAAAGATTTCTGCTGATTGGTGCATGGCTGCTGATTGTATAAAAAGGCCTAGTGTTGAGGATAAAGAAGGAAGTGTTTCCTTTTCTGAGCCTCAGGTGTTATACCTTGCAATGAGATTCCTTGTCACGTGGTGGCTAATCCAATCATAGTAGCTGGCAACTTTGGTGTAGACCCCAGGGTGACCTGCTTCCCCACAGTTCTCACCCCAACTCACAATACCCCAGACATAGGCCACGTTTTCTGCATCAAAACACACCAAAGGCCCTCCTGAATCCCCTTTGCAGCTGTCTATGGAGCCATCATAAGTACCTGAAGCAAAAGAGCAAAGAAAAAGCAGGAGTAAGTTGATGGACAAGTACAAGCTAGCACACAACCCAGCTCAGGAGGCTTCTCATGTCCATNTGGCCTCACCTGGAGTGCTGGATGGGTGCCCCAAAATGAAAAGGCTATAAAGCTCCTAGAGAGCCCTGAAGATGGTGAAGGGCCTAGAGGGGAAGCCATATGAGGAATGAGTGAAGTAACTTGATTTGTTCAGCCTGGGGAAGAGAAAACTGTTTGGTTTTTATTATTATTCTAAAATCTTTATTCTTTTTATATTTCAATTCAGATCCTTCCTAGAGAAGCCAGAGTTGGACTATGTGGAAGTTGTTTTAAGACCTGTGGAACCTCTCAAAACATTGTAGTATGTTCAGGACAAAGTAAACTGAAGAAGAACAAGAAATGGAAAGAAAACCTAGAGACTTTCAGATCAACAAGCAGAGCATGGTAAATACTGGTTTTCTCTTTTCTTTAGTCTCAGCATTTAATAGTTAAATAGGTGGGGAAAAGTTCTTTACCTAAGTTAATTAAATCAAACAAAAGAGGGAGCTCTTCCTACACCTGTCCAGCTTTCCTCTGGGATTACAAATACTTGGATACAGCAAAGTAATTCCTGTGTAGGAATATACTTAACTGCTTTCTTAAACAGCAAGTGGTGATGTTGGAGGAGCAGCTGGAGAGAGAAGCAATTCCTACCCTTGTTTTAGTTATTAGTTTTTATTGCTTTTTACTGAAGTTGTTCCAGTTCTTTGGTCATTTCTGACCAGCTGCAGCTTAGTGGATACTTAGAACCTTAGAAGTTGCCCCAAGCTTAGAAAATCAGCTGAGGTATGTTAACTAGTTTAGAGCCCAAAAAGCTATCAGCAGGCAGAGTTACTCTTTGGGTGATTGTTGCATTACAACAAATCTCATGATCATAGTCAATAAATAGGTGGTCTGAGGTCTGCTTTGGCAGCAAGCCTAAAGAATCAGTTGCAAAGCAAGGCAGCACCCTGAGGGTTTCTAGTCCCCTAGATCTTGGAGATGATGGAAGTTCTATCAAGTACTGTGCTTGCTGTCCTCTCTGTGAGCTCCACATATTGCTACTGCACTCATATTCCAACCACTGCTTGCAGTGGGGTTGTTGATGTTAAGTAAACAAACCACAGCAATGTGAAATGTGTGTGTGTGGGAAACCCCCAAAGTAACACCAAGAATGAAGATATTTTGTTTTTCCTGCTTTTATTAGAGAGTTTTGCTGCAGACACAGGTGACTGTAAGATTCTCCTCCTACAGGCATCTGCCAAATTGTGCTCTTGACAGGCTTAATTTCCACACTATGTTCTGTAAAGATTTCTGCTGATTGGTGCATGGCTGCTGATTGTATAAAAAGGCCTAGTGTTGAGGATAAAGAAGGAAGTGTTTCCTTTTCTGAGCCTCAGGTGTTATACCTTGCAATGAGATTCCTTGTCACGTGGTGGCTAATCCAATCATAGTAGCTGGCAACTTTGGTGTAGACCCCAGGGTGACCTGCTTCCCCACAGTTCTCACCCCAACTCACAATACCCCAGACATAGGCCACGTTTTCTGCATCAAAACACACCAAAGGCCCTCCTGAATCCCCTTTGCAGCTGTCTATGGAGCCATCATAAGTACCTGAAGCAAAAGAGCAAAGAAAAAGCAGGAGTAAGTTGATGGACAAGTACAAGCTAGCACACAACCCAGCTCAGGAGGCTTCTCATGTCCATAAGAGTTGTTTGACTAATGTCACTAGGAAAGGAGGTGCCTAACCTCTTTGGTTTATTACTACACAATCATGTCAGGGGTTGGAAGGGACTTCTGGAGATCAGCTAATCCTGCCAGAGCAGGAGAATCTAGAGCAGCTTGCACAGGATGGGGTTAGAATCTTTCCAGAGATAGAGACTCCAGCACCTCCCTGGGCAGCCTGGGCTAGTGTTCCACCACCCTCCAAGGAAAATAGCTCCTCCTCATGTTCAGATGGAACTTGCTGGGTGCTAGTTTTTGGTCCTTTCCTTTAATCCTGTCACTGGGTACCACTGAAAAAAGACTCCTGATCCCCACCCTTTAAGTATTGCTAAGCCTCTTGCTTCTCTTGAAGTGCAGGGCCTTTCTTTACCTTTGTGGCTGCCCCAAAATGATCCTCATTTGCTTTGCTGTCAGTGAGGGGAGTCTTGTTACACACTGTGCAATAGAGAAGTGTCTGAGTGCTGGGATGGGAAGGAGAGCAACTGTGCAAGTGCTCTCAGTGTGGACCTTTTGCAGCCCTGAGGCACAAGTGTGTAGGATTTAGTGCTCACAGAACTACTTGTTTGCAAATACAGTGCTTGTGGAAAAGTGAATATATAGAAACAAACACTGCTACAGAGTTAGAATATGATTTATGCTTTGTCCTATATCGTAGAATCAGAGAATGGTCAGGGTTGGAAGGGAGCTTCAAGCTCCACCCCCCCTGCCCTGGGCAGGGACACCTGGCACTAGAGCAGCTTGCTCCCAGCCCCAGCCAGCCTGGCCTGCAACACTGCCAGGGCTGGGGCTGCCACCACCTCTCTGGGCAACCTGGCACAGTGGCTCAACACCCTCCTGGCCAACAACTTCTGCCTAACAGCCAACCTCAATCTCTCCTCCTCTAGTTTGGATCCATTCCCCCTAACCCTATCCCTGCCTGACATCCTAACAAGTCCTTCCCCAGCTCTCTTGTAGCCCCTGCAGATGCTGGAAGGCCACAAGAAGGTCTCCTGGGAGCCTTCTCTTCTCCAGACTCAACAATCCCAACTCTCTCAGCCTGTCCTCACAGGAGAGTTGCTGCAGCCTCTGAGCATCCTCAGAGAAACCCACACTAAGAAGTCTCCCAACTTCTTAAAGATGTAACTTCTTTCTTGACTCTTTTTCCCCAAGCTGCAATTCCTAAGCCTAAAAACCAAGCTTTTATTGCCTTTACTCAGTTTAATTAATATTTGCTTGTCTGATTAACTCCTCTTTAATTGCCAAGTTTGTGTTTGCAGCAGAGAGGGGAAGCTAACCCCAGAAAGCTCTTTTCTGATGTTGTCCCTTTGTTCCCTCCTGGGAAAGGATGATCAGAATCACAGTGTTAGGGGTTGGCAGGGACCTCTGGAGATCATCTAGCCCAAGTCCCCTAAAGAGCAGCAGAACCTAGAGCAGAGAGTACACTGAAGATGAAGGAGCTAAGTTCCAGAACTTGCACAGTAGACAAATTCAGTGTCATGTTGAATTTATCACAACTGATTTGGCTTTTAGATCTGGGCTTTTATTTTTCTCCTTGAGTAGTTTGTTGAGATATTGCTTTCACTTTTTGATTTCCAGAAGAGTGGAAACTATCTGACTTTCTAGTTGAATGCTCATTGCTCTTTCAGTCCTGGATTTGGCAAGGCTTTTCATCACTTAAGAAGCAAAAAAATGTGTATTTAAAAGGAGTGTCACCTTAACTCTCTACAAAGAGCTATATAATGGTCATATATCTATGTTAGTTCTGATGGCTAACATTTTCCTAATGGTGATCCTGTGGCTTTCCCAACCCTAAAAAAGATTCCCAGCCACTCTCTCTGACCTTATAAATATTAGGTTTGAAGGTAGAGAAAATAAAGTAAGAGAATTGATGCTTGCCTGCACATGCCATTTGGTTAAAAAATCTTCCTGGATACAATTCAGAACAGTTGTGAAATAAATTAACATTGCCCCACTTGAGGATGTATTGCTTGGCATAACCTAGGAAAGAGAAGAGGAAGCTTGGCTGAGTTAAACGTGGTTAGTACAGAGTAGACACTTGGAATACCAGGAAGGAAAAGTAGAGCTGGGCTTAGCTAGGGAAGAGAAGCTCCAATAGGATTAACCAAGTGCCTCAAAGTGCTACTAACACTTATCCCATAGGAAAGCAGTACATTGGCCATATATTTAATGATAGCAGAGTAGGGGCAAAATGATGATAACCAAGAAAATGGGGGCAAAATGATGATAACCAAGAAAATGGGGGCAAAATGATGATAACCAAGAAAATGGGGGCAAAATGATGATAACAATAAAAACTAAGAGAAGGGGAGCAAAGCAATAAATAGTAACAGTAACAACAAAGAAAAGGGGGGCCAACTGAGGTCAAGCAGAGGGGTTTAACTGCAGTCTTAACTAGAATCCTTTCATTTTGTGGCCTTTTCCCCCTCTTCCCTTCCTTGCTGATGCAGTGAGTGTGGCAGGAGAGTCCTCCCAGGCAGCATGTGGCAGCTCAAACCAAGTCAAATGCTTCCCAAATCTTGGATAGCTTTCTTACTTTTGGCTTCTCTGTCTCTGTTCGAGCTTGTCTGGGTTAAAGTCAAAGCTGGCTGAGTTTCCTAAGTGCTGGCTGCAGATAATAGCTTTTTCTATCACTAAAAGCATTACCTTTCTCCAGTCCCCAGCCAGAAACTTTACATCTGTCCCCAGTCTTGAACATATACTCAGACCAGGGGATGCAGGCAGGTGTGCTGTGTTCCAAGGAGCAGTCTCCTGTTGCAAAGCCTTTCAGCTGCAGCAGAGCAATGTCATGCTCATATGTTGAGGCATTGTACTTCTCGTGGATGATGAGTTGTTTGAGCCTGTAGGTGTGTGCCTCCTTGTCATGCTCCACAGTGTGCAGCAGCCCAGCCCACACGAGGTACAGGTGAACTCGGTTGGCACTGCAGAGAAACAACAACACTGACATCAAAGATGTTCTCAGCCCTAGCCACTGCAGCTAGCTCTACAGCTTGGCATTTTATCCAAGCTTCTCTAGGATTAAAATGTGCCCTTGGGGCCAAGAAGGCTGATGGCATCCTGGGCTGCAGCAAGAAGAGTGTGGGCAGCAGGGCCAGGGAGCTTCTCNCTAACCCTCTGTAATCCTTGTTCCTTGCCAGAAGAAAGGGATTTTGCAGTGTGTTGGATTTACCTGACACAGTGGGCAGCAGTCAGGACCCAGCAGCCACCAATGTAAACCCCTCCACAGTAGACTGTTGTACCTTCAGTGCTAGTGTCTTTAATTGCCACTTGCCAAGGGAATTGACCCTGTTCAAACAACAAACAGCCAGATCATGGCAAATCATAATCATGGGAGGGTTTTTAGTGATTTTTAGCTATCAATGCTACTCCTGCTGCCAAGCATGAGGTGAGGACTGTAGCTGATTTTACTCTTGCTATACCTTTTGGCAGGAGGAGGAGGATGTTTAAACTGCTGCTGAGTGAACTCCCAAGTGTAAGGGTTTGGGTTTTTTTACCTTTTTGGCATTCTCTCCACCTACAATTCTTTTCCTCCGAGTTCCTTTGTGGTTTCTCAGGCCACACTGTGCTTGGGGAAGCAATGCCTTGATCATTTTTCTTTCTTTAACAAGACAAGGAAAGAGATGTCTCTCAGAATTCAGGGAGCCAGGGTGGCTTCTTTTGGCTTTGAAAATGGCTTGTGGCTTAGCATTAGGTCACTTCTCTTTCATTTCCCACTGCTGCAAAGGATTCCCTGCAAGTTTGAACCTCCACCAGCTGCCCAAAGATGCAGCTGTGGGTGCTCAGGCAGGGTGAGTTCTTGGAATGAGTGGGAAGGGAGATAAAGAGCCAGCCCCAGAGTGTCTATTACTACATCACAAACACCAAGGAGTGTTGTGCAGCTGGTTGTTAGCTAGAAAGCCACTAAGAAGAGGGGCTGCTGTTAGGTTGGGAGGGTTAGTTGTATTTACCTTCATCCATACTGTCTTTTTCAGCAGCTTTGTCTTTACCTGCAGTAGAATAATACAAAACACTTCAGATATTGGCAAGCGTTTCAGTCTGTTCTGTTATTTGAGTGCCATTGCACATCAGCAACTTGGTGCCTGCTGCTTCCTCTCCTCCTAGACACTCTGTGGCTGCCTCCTCAGCTTCCAAGGGATCTTACCTCCAACTCTATGACATTTGCTCTGCTTCCCATGCCCTTCTGCAAACAAACTCTCAGAAATGGCCTTGTGGTTTGGTCTCTAAAGTGAGAGCTTGTTCTTCTCTACCAGGAGACAACAGAAATGCCTCTTCCTGCTCCAGATTTCAATAGGAGAGGGAAATTTCCTGCTTCCTGACTCTGCTTTGTCAGCTTTTCCTGCTGCCTGAGTTCAGTTGGTAAATGGAAGCTAACAGTTGGCTCTGTGCTTAGGTTACTGACACTAATGTTTGCATTGGGAGTTCAGTTTACCTTCACCACTAGTGTTTACCTTTTGGCTCTAGGCTTTGTCTTTTAGCAAGAGCAAGGAAAAACTTTGTCCTTTTAAGCCAAAATCTTTTCAGAAGGGAGGAGAACAGCCCAGAAGAATTCTTCTCTTGACCAACAAGCTCAGTTCCTCATCTGGGAGGAAAATATTGCTGCCCTGCTTTCTTCACAACTAGGGGCTATCAGCTGGAGAGATAAGACATAATCTGCCTTAACATCATAACATCAGCTCTTCCTTCCTTCCTTTAGTTATCTTCCTCTTCTGTTCTAGAAGGAAAGGGAGGGAAATGACATCATTTTTTCCTTCCTACTGTGCCTAACATAACACTGGGAAGACTTCATTCTGCTTTTGCTCTTAAGTGATTTCCAAATCATTTAACACAATGATTTAACAGGAGTCTCCAGCTCTAAGTGAGCAGAAGGAAAGGAAAGGAAGACAACCAGCTTTCAGAAGGAAACCTGCACAGAGATCTTGAGCTTCATCCTCTCCTGTGAGGCAGTCAGCTTCTTGGTTACAGACACTCCTGCTGGGGATGCAGATGTCGGAGCGGCAGTGGAAGCTGTGACCTCTGCACTCTGCAAGAGAACAGGAGCACCCATGGAAAGCACAGGAGTCAGCAAGCTGATGCACTTAGAGAGCAAAGAGATCCCCAAAGCAGGTTCTGTAAGTGGAACACTAATTCAATATTTACATCTCCTCCTTTTACAGTCTGCAAGTTAGCAGCTCAGTGCTGTACTTCTGCTGTCATTCCTTACCANGTGGATACTTTCCAGCACCTCCAGATCCATATCACTTTCATCCATGCCAAAGGACCTCCCAATTTTGCCAGCATTCCTGCTCATTTCAAATGAGAAATTGATGATGCTTGGCTCACATTTGCCCTCCCAAAATCAAGAGTGCAAGCTGGCTTTTGATTAAATGAGCTGAGTGCAGGGTTAGGAAGCAAGAGTCCTAGTTTGAAGAGCCTGGATTTAATGATGTATATCTTGTGGACTGTATTTCAGTACTGATTTACTGGAAAAGAGACTGTAGCTGTGAGCTAGTGTCCCAATTCTTTTGAGGGAACTGATTTGGCAAGAGCTGAGCCAGGAGATGCTTACCTCTACAGCACAGCTCATCACTGAGGTCTCCACAGTCATTGATCCCATCACAGGTTTTGTTGTGAGGAATACACTTGTTGTTGACACAAGGAAACTCCCCTTCTGAGCAAGCTGTGCAGCAGGAGGAAGGGGAAATTAGTGTGGAAATATCTGTCAGGTTCACCCCTGCCCCTGGCAGTATTCTGCTGGGGCCAAGGAAGGTCAATCAGAATCCTTTTGCCTTGTTTGAATCCCTTTCTCAGCAAGCTTGCCATGGGAGCATTTCTTTTCCTCCTCCAACTTGCAGGAGGCTGGAAGAAGGGAACTGCATCTCTTCTAACATCAGAGATGCCGAGTTCCAGCTGACTTGAAATGCCTCAGTGGTTAAGGTGATGCTTGTTCCTCCTCTAGTAGGAAGTCCTCAAGAGTGTCAACTCCTTTTAGGGCAGAAGAACAACCTGAGATGATTCAGAGCTCTCCTAAGCAGCACCATCTCAGTGCCAAAGAAAACCTACTCCAGAGAGGGAGAAAGCTCCTAAGAAGCCAAAAGAACTCAATTTCTCTTATATCAGGGAGAAAATGAAGCTCCCCAGAAGACAGAAGCAGTTGTGCTAGAGACGAAGCAGGGAGCTTTGTCACCTCTCTCCTGCCCAGGTAACTCTGCAGCTTTGCTGGGGCTGAGAGTTCAGCAAGACAACTTCCCAACTATTTCCAAGAACCCCAAATAAGATAAAGCAATACAAACCTCTGGGATTTTCCTGGCACTGAAGGCTAACAACTCCCTCATTCCTCTCTCTTGCTTTCACCTGCATGTGACATTCAGCAAGACTTGTTTCTAGGCCCCTGCAAGTTATTTGTAGGCAACTGAAGGCAAAACGTTTGCTTCTGAAGCTGGCTTGGGAATATTCAGCACCTCTGGGAAGAGACAGAGAAGAAAAGAACAACTAGGATCAATACATTTCATCTCCCTTATTTTAACCTGAGTGGTATCCTCCTACCAGTTTGGCTTGAGGAAATAACTAGAGAGGCTTACAAAGGGAGTCCAGGACAAGCTTTCCTCTGCTGATGCTGACCAGGACTAGGAAGATACTTGCTTTTCACCTAAAGGGCACTGCAATAGCATCTTTAGTCTTCAGGGAGGGTTTGGGAGGTAGTTTTAGCTAAGATCAGTTGGTTTGAGCTGTGCAATATGTGATATAGTGTTCCTTCTTAGTGTGGCAAAGCAGAGCTGTGCCCTGTTGGGAACTCTTTGCAGATCTCTTTGAGTTATCCAGAGAGGAAATCCCCCAAACTTACAACTGAAAGCCCAGGTGCCTGCAAGCCACATTTGCTTCATTCATGCTCCACTCCCTCTCACAGACCAAAAGAACTTGCTGTTGGTTCACAGCTTTCACTTGAAGCAAACTTGAATTTCCATGGCCCACAGAGACTGAAAATGTTTCTAACACAAGAAACAAACAAAAAAAAAGGGATTAAAACCATCCCCCAATAAAATCATAGGATCACAGAGACAAATTAGAGCTGATTCTGCATGAACAGGCAAAGCTGGAAGAGACCTCAGCATGTCCAAGCATCCTATGCTACTAATCCATGGCTCTAAGGAGAGCAGCTAGATGTTTCTTAACTCCAGCACCTCCCTGGGCATCCTATTCCAAGACTGAACAACCCTTCCAGTGAAGAAATTCCTCCTAATATCCAATCTAAACCTAAACCTCCCCTGGGGAACATCTTGCTTGGAAAGCTTTGAGCTCTTTTCCTGTCTCTATTTCTTCCCTTTCTAACTTCCTCAGTGTCTGTCTCCTGTTCTTCCTAGAGCAAGGAAAGGAAACAGGCTTTCTGAGCTGGAAGAAGGCAGCATCATCTTGGTCTGCAGGGACATTTTGGAAGAGGAATCCTTCCTACCTTCAGGCATGCATCTCCCTTTGTGCAGAAACTTGGCTTCAGGACGTTGGCACTCATAGCTCTTGAGCTGACAGTAGGTCTGGAAGTTCTTTCCACTTGTAGAACAAACTGAAGAACCATTTTTGGGGCATTGGTAGGGAAGCTTACAGTGGCATTTGCCTTCCACACATCTTTCCCAGGGCTGACAAAACACTTTCTCACAGGATTTGTGTGTGTATTGCTTGGTTAAACATTCTTCTAGGAGGTGTGTGTCTTGCTTAGCTGGCTGGGCAGGCTCAAGCTGCTGGAACTGGGCTTTTTCAGCAGGAGATGCTGCATTCTGCAAGGCAGCAAGCAATACAAGAGTTAAAAAAATAAAGGAATAAGAGTGGAACAAGAGTTCTGCAGATCCCTTCAGTGTCCTCACCAAAGTAATAATTCATAAGGCTTTTTATCTTGTGAAGACAAAGGTGCTAAATGTCATTTTTAGTGATTATTCCTTTGTCTTGCTAGTTTTTTCTTCTTACTTGGTCCTTATCTAGTGAAGACAAAGGTGCTAAATGTCATTTTTAGTGTTTATTCCTTTGTCTTGCTAGGTTTTTCTTCTTAGCTGCTCCTTATCTTGTGAAGACAAAGGTGCTAAATATCTTTTAGTGTTTATTCCTTTATCCTGCTAGGTTTTTTTCTTGGTCCTTATCTAGTGAAGACAAAGGTGCTAAATGGCATTTTTAGTGTTTATTTCTTTGTCTTGCTACATTTTTCTTCTTACCTGATCTTTACCTTGTGAAGAGAAAGGTGCTAAATATCATTTCTAGTGTTTATTCCTTTGTCTTGTTAGTTTTTTCTCCTTACTTGGTCCTTATCTAATGAAGAGAAAGGTGCTAAATAGCATTTTTAGTGTTTATTCCTTTGCCTTGCTACATTTTTCTTCTTACTTGGTCCTTATCTAGTGAAGACAAAGGTGCTAAATGGCATTTTTAGTGTTTATTTCTTTGTCTTGCTACATTTTTCTTCTTACCTGATCTTTACCTTGTGAAGAGAAAGGTGCTAAATATCATTTCTAGTGTTTATTCCTTTGTCTTGTTAGTTTTTTCTCCTTACTTGGTCCTTATCTAATGAAGAGAAAGGTGCTAAATAGCATTTTTAGTGTTTATTCCTTTGTCTTGTTGGTTTTTTCTTCTCCCCTGGGGTGATCTTCACTCTCACTAGTGAAGTTTCTACACATGAAACATCAGCTGAAGTGCACAGCAGATGATAAACATTCTTGAAGCCCAGAGTTCATCACACAATTGTAAGCAAATTAAACCAGAAAGGGACTCAAAGAGCAGAAAAAGAATCACAAAAAGCAACTTATTTGTTTCTGAGACTTTTTGCTTGAATTCTTCCTTGTGAATATTGATCAACTGCTCAGAAATAAAGAAAGAAACCTTTTTAAATGGTCTTTAAATAGACTTTCTGGGAGTCTAGAGGAGACCTTCATGCCTTGTTGCCACCTTAGAAGACTAAATCTGATTGCAGCCTCTTTCTGGGGTTCTTGCAAATTTAATTTAGGATAGGATGAGGATTAAAAACCTTTCCAGAAGCCTCTTAGCATAAACCTCAGAGAGAATCAATGCATGAAAGAGAAACAGCAAGCTTCAGACCTTGAAAACAAATGTCTGAAACACAAATAGCATGGAAGGAAATGTAAAGCAATCAACTTCTCTAACAATAAATTGGTTTTTAACTGGATTTTCTTTAGAAGGAAATTACTGCTACCAAAAGAAAATTGAGTTCTTACCTTTGAGCCACAAAAACAGAAGAGAGACAAAAGCAAGAGAACTGGGACCACTTGCATGATGAAAGTCTCTCTTTGCAGACAAATTCCTCTGGCTGGGGCCTTGTTTTGAATGGCAGTTGTTGTATTTGTGTTTGTTTAATTTTTAACCATCAGCAAACTCTTGGAAAGCATGTTCAGAAAGAAAGGACAGGAGCCTCACCTAGGAGCAGCTCAATCTGCTCTCTCCCTGAAGCTCCTACCTCCATTTCACTGGTTTAATAACACAAACAAAGCCCTGGAGGTAAATGATTAAAAGGAAGCACTTTATTCAAGAGACACATTTCCTTTGCTCCAGGAGCCTGACTGAATCATCATGCTGCTTCTGCTGTCTGGAGGCAAACTACTGTAAAAGAGAGATGTGCTTTTATACAAGATATATACACCTCAGTGGACAAGGGACAAGCTGTGGATGTGATCTATCTGGACTTGTGCAAGGCCTTTGCCACAGTCCCCACAACATTCTACTGGCCAAGTTAGAGAGCTATGGATTGGATGGGTGGACTGTTCAGTGGATAAGGAACTGGCTGGCTGGTCACATCCAGAGGGGAGTGGTCAATGGCTCCAAGTGCAGCTGGAGATCAGTGCCAAGTGGTGTCCCTCAGGGCTCTGTGCTGGGGCCTGCACTGTTTAATATTTGTGACAACAGCATTGAGTGTACAGTCAGCAAGTGTGCAGATGACACCAAGCTATGGGGTGCTGG
>VWZO01017880.1:222399-237423 GCA_013396975.1 Bucco capensis
CTCCAGGCTCAGCAGCCCCAGGGCTCTCAGCCTTTCCTCCTGCCAGAGATGCTCCAGTGCCCTCAGCATCTTGCTAGCCTCTGCTGGACTCTCTCTGGTAGTTCCTGGTCTCTCTTGCACTGGAGAGCCCAGAACTGGCTCCAGGCCTCCTGCTGTGGCTTCTCTAGGGCAGAGGAGAGAGGGAGGAGAACTTCCCTTGAGGAAGTTACCATTGGCTTTCTTGGCTCCAGGAGCACACTGCTGGCTCATGCTGTTAAAATTGTTCTCAGTGCAAGAATTGCAGGCTCCAGCTCCAGCATCCAGCCCCTGAGTGTGATTCCCAGCTGCTGGTGAGTCCTGCTACAGCATCAGTGGGGATGGAGTTGCCTCCAACGTGGGGTTGGATTTCTACTCCCCAAGTCTCTCTCTCTCTGTTCATTTCCCTTTTTCTTTCCTGGAATGGGGGGAAAAGGGCTCCTAGAGAACATCTCTCCCTGGATTAATGGTGAGCTCAGCCCTAACCCTTGCCAGTCCTCTCTTTGACAGCCAGAATTCCATGCTCTGCTTTGCTCTGCTGCCTGGGAGCTCAGGAGGCTGTGCTGCCATGCCCTTGAGGCTGCAGGATGTTCCATGCCCTGCATCTCACAGCAGATGGAGCAGTCACACAGCCTGGAGCCATTCAAAGGACTTTTCCAGCCAGGTGCAGACAGAAACTTGCCTTTGAAGCAACAAGTGATGTATAAAATCTTGTTCACTCTTATCTGAATGAAAAGAGTCAGGATTTGTTTGGTCAGACATCCAGCTCTGCTTTCTCTGGAAGCTGTAAGAGCTCAGATGCTCGTAGAAACCAAAGTTTCAGGGGAGGAAAAGCAAAGCTATCAGGTTATCACTAGGGGTTTTGTCTCTTTTTGAGGGAAGTGGCTTCATTGCCAACCAGATCCTCAGAATCCCTCCCAGCCTGCTCCTGCCTAATCCTCTTAGGGCAGGAAAAATCCCAGACTAATCCAAGCACCCTGAGAGCTGGGAGAGTGAAAGCAGAGCAGGGGCATCAGGATATTTGCTGGGAGAGAGGTGACACATCCCTGGCTGGAGGAATGATGAAATTGTGTGCTTGCACAGGTTTTTTTCTAGCCAAATTATCTTGAAATGGGTGAAGAGATGCAGGGTGTCTGGTTTGGGAAGCTGAGGAGGGGGAGGGAATGTTCTCTGGGTGTTTCATGGGTTAGAGGATCACAAAGGTTGGAAGAGACCTCTAAGTTCATCAAGTCCATCCAAACCTCTCCCATGCCACTAAGCCATGGCCCTAAGGAGAGCAGCTAGATGTTTGTTCAACCCCTGCAGGGATGGTGACTCCAGCACCTCCCTGGGCAGCCTGGGCCAAGACTGAACAACCCTTGCAGGGAAGAAATTCCTCTTTATATCTACTAAAAGGAGAAGGGAAAGCTCTTCCTTTCTCTGGATGACTGTATTCCTCAGTCCTTTCCCTGTCCCTGTACCCTCAAGAAGACAGAGCCCTAGCCTGTGCCCCACTGAAGAACCTCTGCCTGCTCATCCTTGTCACTTCCCTACCCAATATGAGCACAAAACTGGAGGCAAAAACTAGTGGGAAACACTTTCTTTGCTGATTTATACTGATATTGTCCCTAAGCTCTTTGGGTAAGGGGTTACTACAGCTCTTTGGTGTGCTGCTACCTTGAAGAGAAGAGATTCTGCTGCTCCAGGATGTGCAAAATGCCTCAAATTTGGCCCAAGTGGGTTTCTGTGTGAGTGTTTGGGAGAGGGGATGGTGTCTATCACACTAAGAATGCTGAAGAAGCAGGGCTTTGAAGGGATGGGCTTTAGAGGAAGCTTTGTGAAGGCATTGAATCCTTTCCTACAAGGGTTGTTAAGGCTTGGCCCAGGCTGCCCAGGGAGGTGCTGGAGTCACCATCCCTGCAAGGGTTGAAGAAACATCTGGATGCTCTCCTTAGGGCCATGGCTTAGTGTCCTGGGGGTGATAGCTTGATGCACTTAGTGATCTTAGAGCTCTTTTCCACCCTTCATGATCCAGTGCCTGAATTCCAGAGCAGGCTGATGGCCAACTGAGCTCAGCCAACTTTTTCTGTGGAGGTTTCCAAACCATTGCACAAGAGTTTTGAAAGGAGGAGGAGGGGGAGAAAAAGGAGTTTTGGGGGCATGTGACACTTAATCTCTTTAGCAGTAAGAATGAAGTTTGGAAGCATTATTGCTGCAAAAAAGGTACTCAGTTCTGTGCTGCTCTTTGTTTGAGTTCTAACAATCTCCTGCACCAGATTGGGAGTGGAAAGTCCTTTCCACTTGTTTTTGGTCCAATGAAATCATGCTTGGAGGTTGGTTAGTGGTGCTGAGGGTGGGGAAGAGAACTCCTCCTGAAAAAATTTGCCTGACAGCCTCTGGTAGTGTTTGGTCTTCTTGATGAGTTCTTGCAGAAGATAAAGCAGAGCTTCTTCTGGTCCCAAAATGCCTTGGAAGAATGAATCCTCCAATTCCTCAGAGAGTGACACTGAAGCTCATTCAGCTTTTACCCAGACTGAGCACAACATAGTTGCAGCTTACTTAATCACAGCAGGTATGGCCATTGGCAAATTGTGTCTTTTCAAGCTAGAACTGTAGATCTGCATGCTCCTGTTGTCTAGTAAGAGTGATGATGCTTCATTTCTGTGTGCTACTCCAAGGTCTGAGGAATTGGCTCCCTCATTTCCAAGCTGTGTGTGCAGAAACAGCTCTCTAGTTGAAGACCTTTGCTCTCCTCTCAAAAAAAGACACTTTTAAGTAGAGAAGAGAGGGAGAATTCCTTTCTGCCAGCTTGCAAAAGAGAGTAAAAATAGGGCAGAGCTGCCCCAGCTTGCATTTTTCAGGGCTGTATGCTCCAGGCTATCTTGAGCTCTCTGCTGGTAGTCATGTCTGGGTAGTCTGAGCATGTGAGAGGCTGTCTGCTGGGGGGGATGGAAGGGGAAGGCTTGGAATGTCACTTAGAGGGAGGGAGCTGCTCCTGAATCCAAGAGCAGAGTCTAGCTGCACTTGTGTTTGCCATGATGACACCCTGGAAGGCTTGACATCATCTTCATGCCTTGGGATTGCAAGGAGCTTTGGCTAAACTGGAATGATTATGGCATAGCTAGTTGCATTTTTGCTTCATTCTTATCGTTGGCCACTTGCTTCCTAACCCAGCTGAAATGTTTCAGCTGTCAGCTATGCTGGGGCAAAGCAATCCTTCAGACTTCCAGAGATCTTATAGACCTCCCTGGCCAATATATTCTTCATTAAGAAAGCAAAGTCCAAGCTGCAAGATTCCCTAGTAAGAAAAAAGAAAGGGATAGTAATAATAATAATAAACCCCCAGAATGCAACATTTTTTTGTTCTGTGAGACTGAAACAGCTGTGCCAGGCTAGAGAATCACTACTAATAATGATAATAATGAATAGATAATGATAAATGACAAATTCCTCTTATTTTTTAATTTGAGCATGTTGGAATTTTCCTCTTTCTCTGCTGAGGTGAAGTTTTTAACCTTATTAGATTCTATGATGCTATGATTCTATTAGTTGTTTATTCCCAGTGGCTTATTAAAAGGTTAGAGGAGAGGAGTTTGCTGTGGATATGAATCTGAAGAGAATCAAACCACAACCAGATTCCACCTCCCCTCTTCTGTGCGAGTGCCATGGAAAAGCTTCTCTTGCCTGTGCAAGTGTCAAATTGTCTTGGATTGAAGAGAAAGCTTGTTTAGAGCTCAGATATGGCTTTTCCTCCTGCCCCTTCCATAAAGTTTCCCTTTCCCTCTTTTTTCTTGCAGGAGTGATTAGCCTTTTCAGTAACCTGGTGGTGCTCAGCATCTTTGTGAAGTACGAAGAGCTTCGGACAGCCACCAATGCAATCATCATCAACTTGGCTTTCACTGACATTGGGGTGAGTGGCATTGGGTACCCCATGTCAGCTGCCTCAGACCTGCATGGAAGCTGGAAATTTGGCTCTACTGGATGCCAGGTATGGAAATGCAGGTTTGAGCCCTTAAAAGCAAACTGAGGGAGAAGGAAGAGCTCTGCCTGATCTTAGCTGGAGACACAAAGTTCTACTCTAGACCTGGAGGTTGATGTTCTGTGATGTCAACCAAGTTCTGCCTACGGGTTTTGGTGTGAATTACCTTCCAAAGCATCTGAAAATATCAAGTATAACCTTTATATTTACCAACTAGAAACTTGATAATAGCTTGAAGAAGGCTTAGGAAATGAAAGCCACAAATTAAAAGTATCATCTTGATATTTATCAACTGGAAATTTGATAATAGCTTGAAGAAGGCTTAGGAAATGAAAGCCACAAATTAAAAGAATAACCTTTATATTTATCAACTAGAAACTTGATATTAGCTTGAAGTAGGCTTAGGAAATGAAAGCCACAAATGAAAAGAATACCCTTTGTATTTATCAGCTAGAAACTTGATAATAGCTTGAAGAAGGCTTAGGAAATGAAATGGTGAGAGCAGCACTTGCCAAGTGGATGAATTAGGATGTGGGATGTGGCTGCTGTGTTGATGATGAGCTGGACTGATCTGAATGAATTCTGCTTGGCAAATCCATCATCTTTTGGATGGGGCTGTTGGGATAGCCAAACTAGAGGCCTGCAAGGCTATTGCTCTCTAGGAAAGATTGATGTGTATGCTAACAANCCATGAATGGAAAGTATAACCTTTATATTTATCAGCTAGAAACTTGATAATAGCTTGAAGAAGGCTTAGGAAATGAAATCCATGAATGGAAAGTATAACCTTTATATTTATCAGCTAGAAACTTGATAATAGCTTGAAGAAGGCTTAGGAAATGAAATCCATGAATGGAAAGTATAACCTTTATATTTATCAGCTAGAAACTTGATAATAGCTTGAAGAAGGCTTAGGAAATGAAATAGTGAGAGCAGCACTTGCCAAGTGGATGAATTAGGATGTGGGATGTGGCTGCTGTGTTGATGATGAGCTGGACTGATCTGAATGAATTCTGCTTGGCAAATCCATCATCTTTTGGATGGGGCTGTTTGGATAGCCAAACTAGAGGCCTGCAAGGCTATTGCTCTCCAGGAAAGATTGATGTGTATGCTAAAAACAGAACTCCAAGGAAATAGTGGCAGCACAAGACATTTTGGACCTTTCTCTAGTGGATGTTTAGAATCATCTGACTTCCCTTGCCTGAGTACACAGTTCTTTCAAGCTGAAAATCAGTCATTGTTTGCCAGGAAGCTTCCCTTTGAACACCTTTGGATCTAGGCTGACTTGCAGTAGGTTGGAGTTGATGTCAAATCTCACTACCAATGATTTTGGAGTAGATCTGATCACAGAATCATTCAGCTTGGGAGAGACCTCTAAGCTCATCAAGTCCAACCAGCTACCTATCCCTACCTCAAAATGAGGGATGAGGGGGAAAATCAGTGTGCCATGGCTGTGGGATAAGGCTAGTTATACAACAGAGGAAAAGAGTGATCATTCAGACTCTCACTTCTGCTAAAGTTGTAGGTTTTTTGGTGAATTCAATGCTTTTTTTAAGTTCCTTTAAGATGTATCAAAACCATGAATTGAACCTCCTTAACCTCACACTATCTCTGGCTCTCAAAACTAAACCCCCTTAACCTCAAACTCTTTATCTCAACAGTTACTGATTGCAGGATGATATTTGTTTGCTTTTGAGACTCCTCTCTTGAGGATTCCTGAGGCAGGTGGCTTTGGAAATGCTTCACTGTACCTGAGCCAGCTCCAAATCTCTGGCACTGAATGAATTCCTTCAGTGCCTTGCTTGTGACAGACAACACTGTCATGTATCCTAGTGCCTTTGATGCAGTCCCCACGTTGGTGCTTGGAGCCTTGGAAAGATTTCTCAGAAGGATTTTGTTTGCCTTTCCTTTCAGATCTATGCTGCCTTAAATATCTTCTTTGGGATGGCAAGTATTGGCTTGCTGACTGTGGTTGCAGTTGACAGGTACCTGACCATCTGCAGGCCTGATATAGGTAATGTGCTTGTGGCCAAATACTGGGCAGTGTTGTGTTCTTGTCCAAGAAGAGTCTAACTGGGAGGTTTTTTTCTCATTAAATACAGTGTTGGACATAATTTGAATGTAGAGCATGATCCCCAAGTGCCTGGTTCAGTTATCTAGTTGGCTTGTGAAAGGCAACCCTTCCCAATTGGGCTGTTCCTCTCTTTAGAAGTTATATTTTCATGACTCTTTCCAGGCTTTAGAGGCCCACAGAATCAGGAAGGTTGGAAGAAAGCTCTGAGATCATCAAGCCCATGGTCCTAAGGACCACATCTAGATGTTTCTTAACCCCCTCCAGGGATGGTGACTCCAGCACCTCCCTGGACCAATCCTTTTGGTGAAGAAATGTTTCCTAACATCCAAAGTGATATTAAAAGCTGGAAAGCTTGAGATGTCTTCCAGCAGGATGAAACAGATGTGCTGCAGTGTTTGGGAATGCAAGGCTATGAAAGGCTTGCTGGAAACCACTTGTTCAAGTTCAACAAGAAGTAAAAGATGGCAATGTTTGTGATTTCTATGTGCTTGGCCACAGGGAGAAGAATGACTACTCGTAGCTATGCCACCCTCATCCTTGCTGCTTGGCTCAATGCAGTCTTCTGGGCTTCCATGCCTACTGTAGGCTGGGCTAGCTATGCTCCAGATCCAACTGGAGCAACCTGCACGGTCAACTGGAGGAAAAATGATGTGTAAGAGTCTCCCTTTCCCCCTTTCTTTTGTCTTCTTGGAAGGCTAAGATGGTTTCACTCACCACTTTGTGAGCAGAACCTCTTCTGGATGTCTAAGAGTCTCCCTTCCCCTTTTTTGGGCTTCTTTGAAGGCTAAGATGGTTTCATTCACCACTCTCTGAGCAGAACTTCTTCTTTCTGAAGTATAAAGCATAATTAATCACTTTAAAGCAATGGGAATCATGTAGAGAAGGCTCAATTCTTGATGTCTAAGAGTTTCCCTTCCTCCCTTTCTTTGTCTTCTTTGAAGGCTAAGATGGTTTCATTCACCACTCTGTGAGCAGAACTTTGTCTTTCTGAAGTATAAAGCATAATTAATCACTTTAAACCCATGGAAATCATGGGGAGAAGGTCTAGAAAAAAACAGAGGAATTGAGCCATGCTTAAAAACTCCAAGACTTGTAGCTTCTAATGAAACAAAATTAAAGCTAAAGAAAGCTTCAAGAATTAGGAAAAAACCTCAGTTGACATTTTTCATGCTCAACTTCTTGAGTAACTTC
This sequence comes from Bucco capensis, assembly GCA_013396975.1. NCBI lineage: Eukaryota > Metazoa > Chordata > Aves > Piciformes > Bucconidae > Bucco > Bucco capensis. The sequence goes on from VWZO01017880.1 coordinate 229,638, forward strand.
TGGATGACTATTTGTAAGTTACTGTGTGTTTTTGTTTGTTTTCTGTCTTATCAGGTCCTTTGTTTCCTACACAATGAGTGTAATTGCTGTTAATTTTGTTGTGCCCTTAGCAGTGATGTTTTACTGTTATTACAATGTTTCTCGGACCATGAAGCAATATGCCAGCAGCAACTGCCTGGAGAGCATCAACATTGATTGGTCTGACCAAGTAGATGTGACAAAGGTATGGGCAATCAGCACACCTTCTGCTCTCAGCATGCTCTTTTGCATTAAAGCCTTGAAGGTAAAGGAGCAGTAGAGCCTTCTCTTTCCTGCATTCCCCCTTTTCCTTTTCGACTAAGGATTTGGCCTTGGGGAAAACTCGGCTCTTGGCTTTTAACACTAGAGTCTTCACTTTTGGCCTCCTTTACTTGTACTTTACTTTTGGCCTTCTTTATTTTTACTTTACTCTTTACTTCTGGCCTCTTACTTTTGACCTCCTTTTACTTTACTTTTGACCTCCTTTTACTTTACTTTTGACCTCCTTTTACTTTTACTTTACTTTTGACCTCCTTTTACTTTTACTTTACTTTTGACCTCCTTTTACTTTTACTTTACTTTTGACCTCCTTTTACTTTTACTTTACTCTTGGCCTCCTTTACTTTTACTTTACTCTTGGCCTCCTTTACTTTTACTTTACTTTTGGCCTCCCTTTACTTTTACTTTACTCTTGGCCTCCTTTTACTTTTACTTTACTTTTGGCCTCCTTTTACTTTTACTTTACTTTTGGCCTCCTTTTGCTTTTACTTTACTCTTTACTTTTGGCCTCCTTTACTTTTACCTTTACTCTTGGCCTCCTTTACTTTACCCTTTACTCTTGGCCTCCTTTACTTTACCCTTTACTCTTGGCCTCCTTTACTTTACCCTTTACTCTTGGCCTCCTTTACTTTACCCTTTACTCTTGGCCTCCTTTACTTTACCCTTTACTCTTGGCCTCCTTTACTTTACCCTTTACTCTTGGCCTCCTTTACTTTACCCTTTACTCTTGGCCTCCTTTACTTTACCCTTTACTCTTGGCCTCCTTTACTTTACCCTTTACTCTTGGCCTCCTTTACTTTACCCTTTACTCTTGGCCTCCTTTACTTTACCCTTTACTCTTGGCCTCCTTTACTTTACCCTTTACTCTTGGCCTCCTTTACTTTACCCTTTACTCTTGGCCTACTTTACTTTACACTTTACTCTTGGCCTCCTTTTACTTTTACTTTACTCTTGGCCTCCTTTTACTTTTACTTTACTCTTGGCCTCCTTTTACTCTTACCTTTACTCTTGGCCTCCTTTTACTCTTACCTTTACTCTTGGCCTCCTTTTACTCTTACCTTTACTCTTGGCCTCCTTTTACTCTTACCTTTACTCTTGGCCTCCTTTTACTCTTACCTTTACTCTTGGCCTCCTTTTACTCTTACCTTTACTCTTGGCCTCCTTTTACTCTTACCTTTACTCTTGGCCTCCTTTTACTCTTACCTTTACTCTTGGCCTCCTTTTACTCTTACCTTTACTCTTGGCCTCCTTTTACTCTTACCTTTACTCTTGGCCTCCTTTTACTCTTACCTTTACTCTTGGCCTCCTTTTACTCTTACCTTTACTCTTGGCCTCCTTTTACTCTTACCTTTACTCTTGGCCTCCTTTTACTCTTACCTTTACTCTTGGCCTCCTTTTACTCTTACCTTTACTCTTGGCCTCCTTTTACTCTTACCTTTACTCTTGGCCTCCTTTTACTCTTACCTTTACTCTTGGCCTCCTTTTACTCTTACCTTTACTCTTGGCCTCCTTTTACTCTTACCTTTACTCTTGGCCTCCTTTTACTCTTACCTTTACTCTTGGCCTCCTTTTACTCTTACCTTTACTCTTGGCCTCCTTTTACTCTTACCTTTACTCTTGGCAGAAGAGGCTGTATCTATGCTTTTGAATCACTTCCAATGCAAACTTAATATACCTTGGAGAACTTTCTCATTGCTAAGTGCTATTTGTAGATGAAAACAACCATTGGAGCATTTTTCTCTTCTGAAGAACTCTCAGAATGCCTAACCTGAGGATTCCATGTTCAGTTGAGCTTCCTATTTGTGAAGAAAATGCATTTTTCCTCTGATTTGAGTAGGAATCTTGAGTGGAGAACATCACTGCTTGTGTATTGGGCATGGTCTAGAAGAGCTCCTACAAAGGAGCCACTTCCTACTTGTTTCTTGCTTTATTTGTCACCAAAAAATTGAGTAAATATAGGTAAGCAAGACCAAGGAGTCCTGTGCCTACAAATGGAGTTAGTAGAGGTAAAGAAGACCAAGGAGTCCTGTGCCTACAAATGGAGTTAGTAGAGGTAAAGAAGACCAAGGAGTCCTGTGCCTACAAGTGGAGTTAGTAGAGGTAAAGAAGACCAAGGAGTCCTGTGCCTACAAGTGGAGTTAGTAGAGGTCAAGACCACCAAGGAGTCCTGTGCCTACAAGTGGAGTTAGTAGAGGTCAAGACCACCAAGGAGTCCTGTGCCTACAAGTGGAGTTAGTAGAGGTAAAGACCACCAAGGAGTCCCTTGTCAGGTGTCCTTGTGTACATGTTGTTTGCTTCTGGAGAGTTCTCTTTTTGAGGTTAGCTTCTGAGGTGTTCACCTTCAGGTAGATCCTTGCTATGTGTCTCTTGCTCTTGTTTTCCAGATGTCTGTTGTGATGATTGTCATGTTCTTGCTGGCCTGGTCTCCATATTCCATTGTGTGTTTGTGGTCTTCCTTTGGAGACCCCAAGAAGATTTCTCCTGCCATGGCTATCATAGCTCCTCTCTTTGCAAAATCCTCCACCTTCTACAATCCCTGCATCTATGTCATTGCAAACAAAAAGTAAGTGGTCCTAATTCTAGCAGCCTACTTCATGCTTTGAGCAGCTCATGAACTAATAGAAGGATAAGCTGTAGACTAGAACAAACTGAGGAGGCAAGAGACCAAAGGGCAAACCACTGTGGAGTTACCCAAAGATGACTTTTTAGATGAGGAAGTCTGAAAGAAATTGGTGTGGTCATCAACACAGAATCATGAAGGTTAAAAGAGAGCTCTAAGATGATCAAATGCAACCAGAACCTGCTGAATTGATGAAGATTTTGGAGGACACACCAAGGAAGCTTTTGTAAGGCAGGTTTGGAGCTCCTTTTGTGGTTTCTCAGAGGGACTCAGCATGGAATCTGGGTTGCATCACTAGACTGCTTTGGATGATTGAGGCCAAAATGTGTGGCAGCTTAGTGCCATGGAGCTTGTGTAGCTTTCCTTGCTTGATCATGTCCTGGCTAGTTAGTCTGCTTAGGAGGTTTAGTTCAAATAAATAAACTAAGCTAAGTGTGTTATTCCTGCCCATGGAAGTGAAAGAGACTCAGATCCTTTCTGAATACCAAATACTCTATTTTTTGTTAAGTAAGCTTAACTAAAATTGAAAAAGAAGTCATACTTAAGGTGTGCTCACCCACTTTTGATTTGGCTCTGCAGCTAATGATCTCTGTCTGCTTTCCCTTTGCAGGTTCAGGAGGGCAATCCTGGCCATGGTGAGGTGTCAGACCAGACAGGAGATCACTATCAACAATGCCTTGCCCATGAGTGTCTCTCAAAGGCCACTCACATCCTAGCCTGCACAACTTGCACAGAGAGGAGTGAAAAATCTGCCTTCATTAGTCTTTGGGAAGTTTCCTCTTGTTTGGAATGCTCACCTGGCCCAGCCAGCTCTTTGCTCTTACTCACAGTCATCTTTGGAGATAAGTTAAGAAGACAACACCCACAAAGACTTGAGTTTGAGATTTATTAGGCCAATATGTCTGTCCCAAACCAAACCAAGGCTGGTGAAAGGGCTCCCTGGGACTCTTAGAGACTTGGCCAAGGAGAGACTGAAGCAGGAGGTGTTTAGGTTTAGCAGCTTAGATTTTACACTCTCCCTATCATTCCTTTCATGAATTCCTTTCCCTCAGCTTCCCTTCCACGTTTTCCAGACTCAAAACCTTCTGGAGTTTCCCTTTGTGAATAGATTCCTATACCATGTTGATAAGTTTTGCTAAGTGCTCTTTCTGTGAAGATGTCATCAAAATCTCTCACCCAACCTGATAGGATCTGTTACCAGCTCTTAGGATTAAGGAGTTTAATGTTTTGTTGGATTTCTGGCTCCAAGACAGCTTTTGGGAGTTTGCAGTTCAAACACAGGATTTTTTTGTTTGTTTTGTGTTAAAGCTTGGAATCTAGGCTCCCTATTAACTTGTAATTTGAAGTATTAAAGAAAAAGCCTTGCAATATTCTCCTGCTGTGCTAGATTTCCTTCAGGAAGCCTTGATGGAGATGCATTGCTTCTTTAGAGCAAAGAGATCTTCAGGATGTGCTAAACTATGTATTAAAATAGCCTTGCAATGGGGTGGAACTGACTGGAAACAGGGGGGCTGTGGTTTGAAACAGAGTGTGTCCTCCTGACAGAAGAAAGATTGAGCAGGTTTACCTGATCCCTTTCAGGATACACTTGAAGGTTAAGCAACTCGAGAGCTCAGCTAATCAGCTTGTAATCTGCTGTTACTAAATGGATGTCTCCCCTCCTCTTTGGAGCACACTGCACCTAGTGTGCCTAAGGAATCAAGTTTTCCCCTCTCTATTTCCATCTCAGAGGAAGCCATGCAGCTCTTTCTTTCCTTCTACCTCCTCATGAGCTTTTGGGATGGAGTGCATGGCTTTTGTCCTTCCCAATGCACTTGTGTTTACCATGGCAGAAGTGATGGCACTGGAACAAGGTAGATGCTTTTATTGTTTCTCTTACAAGGCATTTTAGAAGGAAAAGGCTGGAAGGGATTGGAAATAACACTGCAAATCAGTTCTCATGGTTACTGCTGTTATATGGCTTGCAGAGTTCTTGAGGAAGAGCAGATGGTGATTATGGATTTGCACTTAGCAAAGAACTGCTCTAAATCTTTAGGTTATTTTACAGCAGGTAATTTCTTTCTGCTCCATGATATTCCTCCTGTTGTCATCTTCTTTCTGTGTCTAGAAGCTAATTGTGTTGTGTGGTGGTTCTGGTTTAAATCAATACAGTGGTTTCTTTAGACTAAAGCAAGTCTAGAGGTGATGTGAAAGCATCATCCCTATTCTGTATTCTTTTTCCTCTGTAGAAACTCCACGTTTGGTTGGGGTTTTTTTCAGGACTGTTGTTTTTCTCCTCTGCAAGCTGCTCTGGCAGGGGGAGGTTGGACCAGATGATCTCCAGAGGTCTCTTCCAACCCCTAACATTCTTTATTCCGCTCATAGTCTTAGAGAAAGTGATAGCATTTGCATGTCCATCTGAAATCCAAAGAGCTGACAAAGAAATGCTGCTCTCTGTGTGTTTTCTGGCTCCTTTTTGCTGCTAGGTCTGTGCTCTGCAATGACCCTGACATGTATGAGGTGCCAGTGAATGTTCCTGTGGACACGGTGAAGCTTCGCCTGGAGAAGACAGTGATCCGCAGGATCCCCACCGAAGCCTTTTACTACCTGGTGGACCTCAAATACCTCTGGGTAACTTACAACTGTGTCACCAGCATTGATATCAGCAGCTTCTACAACTTGAAACAACTCCATGAGTTACGTCTGGATGGGAATCTGCTCTCCACTTTCCCTTGGGAATCCCTGTTGGAGATGCCGAACCTACGCACTCTGGACTTACACAACAATAAAGTCACCAGCATTCCTGCTGATGCTGGCAGGTACCTGAGAAACATCACCTACCTGGACATATCCAGCAACAAGCTAACCACTTTGCCCTCAGACCTGATGGATATTTGGCCACCCTTCTCAGAAAGTGTCCTGTCTAAGAGCACAGACATTCTGAGCAGCCAGAGAGTCATTTTGGGTATGTTCACCTGTCTCATTCCTTACTCAAATGTACCCTAAGGGTTAAGTTGGAAGTGAGAGCAGCTTGGCATTAGAAAAGTTGAGTATTAGAGGTTATTAGAGATGATTCTGCTTTGCCCTGTGTTTGTTTAGCTATTGGTGGTGACAGAAAACTGCAATGAAGCTAGTGACCTCCATGCATTTTGTTGTCCTAAGGTTATAAAACTGAAGTCAAATCCATGGATCCTGGAGATCTCTAGTCCACAGGAATGTAGGCTCTATTCAATACCCCTAGGAATGCAAGGCTTCCAAAAATGGTGTTTTGTTCATCCTTTTCTGTGGTTACCACTGCAACCATGTCCATTGGCAACTCTTTTATTCCCAACCAAAAGCTGGAGCTGCTGCTCATCTGAAGCCTGGCCTGGAGACACCAGTTGGCTCCAAAGAGGGCAACTAGGTCTCCTGTTGGATTTGGGTTGCTCTAAAGCTCATTATCCTGAATTTTTCTCCCATTTCCATGTTGAAAGAGAATAAGAATATGATCCTTAGAGCATCATAGTACTTCTAATAGTATTGAAGGGAGCTCTTGAAGTGTAGTTTGGGCAGACTGTGGGGTTTTTCCTTGCTTTTATTCCATCTCTGTAGTCAAGCATCACCTCAGATCTGTCAGAAGCTGGGAGCTGAACCTCTCAGCTGAGACTGGGTGTGAGTACCAGTGCAGGCAAGCAAGTGAAGTGAGTTCCTTACGTGCAGGGGAGCTGTAGGTTTGCAGCAATGAGAGAATCTTCATTCTATCTGGGAAACTGGGAAAGTAATTCCAGCTCAGAATCCCTTTCCCTGTCCCCAGACTGAAGGCCAAAGGAGCTGACTGTGCCACATCTAATCCTCCTGATGATCTTCTGGGGGAGAGCCAGAGCTTATTTAGTTTCCTTGTCTTGCATAGCCCTCAGTACATTAAAACAACCAAAAGAAGCAAACAAACAACAAAACAACCCAAGAAACCCCCAAAGCACACATATTCCTCTCTCATCCTCTTCCCCCTGGATAGTGAGAAAGTTTCTCTTAATATCCAACCCCAATCTTCCTTACTGCAAACTAAGCTGATTACCTCTTGTCCTCCATGAGAGAGACAGAGAGAAAACTTAATTAGCATCTCTTCTAGGAACCTCTCCTGCATTTTCCTTCCACTTGCTGCCTTACCTGAAGGAAAAGAGCAGTCAGATTCTTCTAAGTCTAAGCAATGATACCTTGAGCTTCTCTCCTCCTTGGGGCAAAACAAGCTTGTCTTTCATTAACAAGCTCAACAACAGCAAAGGCCCAAACTCAAATGGTTGTACATCTGCCTTTTGGTTTGAGCACCAGGAGGCAATTTCATCTTGACTGAACACCAAGGAGCTTCCATGTCAGACAAAGTTCAGGTTGCACAGATTTGGTCCCAGAGTTCCTGTAGGAGCCACAGATTCCCTTTCCTCTAGTCCTATCCCTGTCCACAAGGGTGAAGAGATTGCAGAGCATCCCTTGGAAGAGTTCAGAGCTGTGGAGTGAGCAGACAATTCAGCAGCAGAAAGGATGGAGAGGGAGGAGTGAGATCATCATCCTGGGCACCTCTGGAGCTAGAGCTCAGGGCTTGGAGCCAGCTGACTTCCAGCATTGGTACTGAGGGAAGGAGCAGCTTCCCTATGGAAAAGTCAGAGAGGAGAGGAGTGAAGAGAGTGAGGAGTGGAGATGGTGAGGGAGGAGTGAGTGGAGATGGTGAGGGAGGAGTGAGTGGAGATGGTGAGGGAGGAGTGAGTGGAGATGGTGAGGGAGGAGTGAGTGGAGATGGTGAGGGAGGAGTGAGTGGAGATGAGTGAGTGGAGATGGGTGAGGGAGGAGTGAGTGGAGAGGAGTGAGTGAGGAGTGAGTGGAGATGGTGAGTGATGGAGATGACTGATGAGTGGAGAT
>VWZO01017880.1:240581-262879 GCA_013396975.1 Bucco capensis
GGGGGTTTGGGTCGATGTTTGTTAGGGGGGTTTGGTGTTTTCTTTGTTTTTTCTTCTGGCAGAAAGAAGGGAAGAAGGAACCTAACAATGTTTCCTTTACCTCCCTTTTCTGATGTTTTTAGTCCTTCAAGAATCACCTGGAGAAGGTGTCAGATGGTCCATCATGAGCCTGACAGGGATCTCCTACAAGGATGCAGGAGAATACAGATGTAAAGCCAAGAACCTAGCAGGAATGTCAGAAGCTGCTGTCACTGTCACCGTGGTTGGTGTGGTGACTACAACTGTGGCACCCCAGAAGTATGGAAGGAAGCAAGAGGCAGAGAGGCACAACAGCACTCAGGAGGAATCCAAGCAGCAAGCTGAGAGGACAAGCACCCCTCTTGCCACCCCATGGAGCAGCACAACACTGCTTAGCACTGAAACATCAACGAGCAGCACGCTGACGGACAAGAAGGCACCCAAACCTACCTTAGGTAGCAAGAAAAGTGCAAAGGGAGTGACAAATGGAGACAAAAAGCAGCCTGAGGAGATAAGCAAGGAAGGTGAGGAGATGCCACTGAACACAGCAGGGATCCCTGAGCCTAATGTCACTGTGAAGAACCTACGAGTGATCAGTGAAGGTGAGGACAGAGTGACCTTGACTTGGAAGACTGAGAGTGCCGCGAGCAGCTCGGCAGTGACAGTGCTCTACTCCAAGTATGGGGACACAGAGATGCTGCCTCTCAGCACTGATCCTAGCAAAAACAAAGTCACCATTGATGGTTTGCAGCCTAGCACTCAGTACATGGCCTGTGTGTCACCCAAAGGAGTGCCACCAACTCCAGAGCAGTGCATTATCTTCTCCACTGAGAGCTTGAATGAGGAGAGTGACTCTCAGTTCTCTCTGCTGATCCTGGCCAGCAGTGCAGCTTGTGTGCTTGTTTTACCTTTGATCTTTTTCTTACTCTACAAAGTCTTCAAGCTTCACTTCAAACCCAAAACTGCAAAAGAAGCTGAGCTTGCCAAAGAAACCTATGTGAAGTTTGAAACCCTCTCCCTGAAGCCTCGAGCAGGGAATGCAGGAGAGCAGCTCTGGGCTAGGAGGTACACAGGTGAGTCAGAAAGACTTCTCCTTTGCTCTAGGTCCAGCATGGATTCTCAAATGACCTTCAAAAGTGAGGGCTCTAGGTCTGAGTATCTGTGCTGAACGTGGTGAAAGGTACAGGAGATGGAATATATGCTAGCTAAAAAGGATCCCAAGTGATGCTGCTGCACCTGGAAGCAGCTTGTTGCTGGCTGGTGGTCAGAAGATCTCCCTACTGGATGGGTAGGAGGGAGAAGAGAAGAGAACTGTTGCCTGTTTACTTTCTCTCTCTTTGTGACTTTGGGTGTGAAGAAATGATCTTCTTGACCATGTCCACGTGGCATCAAATGGTCCAGGAGCTTTTCTTACTTGTTCTCATTGAAGCATCCTCCTCTCTAGGACCTGTATCAAGCATTAATCACAACCTTCATCAAAACTATGGACTTAAGAAGAACAAAACAGCTGCAACTCCTTCTGTTGAGGTCAAAACTTGATCTGAACACACAAGCTTGTTGTCTGGCATCACTTTGTGCTGTGAGAGCATACAGGATCTGGGACTGGAAGTGATCTCAGGCTAGTCAAGACTGAATGTAGGTAGCCACAGCTTATGGACTCTTGAGCTTCTTTAGTATTCTGAGGCTCAGGTATGAGTAACTGTGAGAAAGACTAGCTATTCATCATCTTTATTTATATCAAATGATCTCCCTGCAAACATCTCAGCCTTAGAACTTCCTTGGATGCATCTATCTCCATATACCTCACTTGCTCTGGACAGAGAACTTTGTGCTCCTGTGTGCTACAAAATGCACTCTTCTATACCTATTTATTACCTAGATATTGTCAAATATTGTGTGCTAGAATACATTCTGAGGAATTCTTGTCCTCAAATGATCTTGGATGTGTCATGAAGTTCAATGAGCATAGTGAAAGTGAATTGTGAGTGTGCTTCCCCATGTTTAAACCCCCAGGGACTGAGTTTAATAGTGAGGATAAAAGCAAATTGCCTATTCATGATGAGTTTTTTCTCTATTAACTGATATTAATAGTGAGGATGAAAGCAGAATTGCCTATTCATGATGAGTTTTTTCTCTATTAACTGATATTAATAGTGAGGATGAAAGCAGAATTGCCTATTCATGATGAGTTTATTTCTCTATTAACTGATATTAATAGTGAGGATGAAAGCAGAATTGCCTATTCATGATGATTTTTTCTCTATTCTGAGGCTGCTTTTTTATATTGCCTGAAGTAAATAACACAGAGGTTTTATTGCTTTAGGGTTTGGAGTAGGTATGAGTTAAGAACAACTCTTTTTTTCCCCCCTCCAAATTGTTTTCTTGCACCTTTCTATGCCTAGAAAAACTGTTTGTTTTACTAGAAAACTGGGGATTTTCTCTTCCCAGAGAGAGCAATATTCCTCACCATTCCTCCAAGCTCCAAACCAAAGCTTAGTTAACTTAACTGATGACATTTCTTGGTGTGTCCCTAGTGCAGGGACACATTTGACCTGCTGAAATGCACAGGTGAGAGCAAAAAAAAAAACCCCACTTTGCCAAAAAACCTCCAGCATAAAACCACAGATAAAATGAACACATGGCAACATCTTCCTAGCCTGATGATTAGGAACAGCACAATGAAGATTGGAGACCATGGGAGCAGGTGACATGTTCCCAAGTGTCAAAATCAGCTTACCTGCATCTGCTTTTAGCATTAACCTTGGTTTTCCTTTCTGTGTTACTAGGATGTGGAGTTAAAAAGCAGGATGTTTTGTTGTCTGAGTGGACTATGTTTATTTTGGCAGGTGTTTTTAAGATTTGAGGGGTTGTTTCTTTTGTAGGGAAAGCAGATTGTTTTTGTGTCAAAACCAAGCTTCACCTGACAAGCAGTTGCTGAGCCACTAAGTTTTTAGCAGTACCTGAAGTGTTAACAAGATTTGCCTTCTGTTTTCCATAGTAGCTGAAGGTGTTTCCAGTTGTGTTGGTGAATATATTATTCCCCTGAATCATGGAATTCCTGGAGAGTATGATTTGTTGCACAGGTTTCAGAGCTTGGACTCTAATTCTGGCAATCAGAATGGCTAACATCTCCATCCCTGCCTCCACCAGGACAACCAAGAGCTTCAGATCTCTGACCAAAGAAAGGCATAAAGAACTGGCATCTTGATCAAGATGTGATGTTTCCTGCAGAACCCAGCTGCTGCCAGAAGTATCTGCTATTTCAGATGCATTTAGAATGGCTTTTTCCACCTGCACAAGTTTGTGAAGCTTAGCCAATGCTGTGTGGGGAATCAATCCCCTTTGTTATAGCTAAACTTATGTTCTCACAGCTAGCTCGAGTTGGAGACACATAAGTATCAGGAAGACCAACTTCCCATCCAGTTGCAACTTGAGGAGTGGTGTAGTGACCCCAAAATTCCCTTGCTGTCCACGGCACTACTGTATCAGAAGCAGCAGCTTGACACTCAGAGGATTGTATTTCTTGCTTTAGAAAGACATCAGCTCCATGGTTGTCCATGCACTGAAGATCCTGACAATCTAATCCCAACTCAGCAGCAGTGTGGGAATCCAGCACTTCTGCAGTAGTCATGGAATTGAGTTGCTGTCCTGCTCCAGACAGCACATCCAGTTATACCCTCATTTTGTGACTCTTAATCCCTAGCATTTCCAGGGTCTACAGCCTGGCTTGTCACAGCTTGGTAAGCATTGGCAAACTCCCAAGTTCTCTTGAAGTAAAGCCATTTTCAGCAAGCTTCAGTGCTGCACAGCATCCTGAGAGTTCCTGCATGTTCGGCTCTCCTCTTGTCATTTCTGCTTGCATCAGCTGCTCAAAATAGGCTTCAATTTGGTTATCAAAGACCTTTTCATCATCATCATCATCATCATCAATGGAATCTTCTTCTGAGCTTGCAAGACATGAGAGTTTCTGCAAGGCTAAGAGGATCACTTAAGCTTTCACCTTCCATCAGCCTTTCAGAAGGTTCAGATGGACCAACCTTGTTGTTCTTACTGTCTGGAATAAAGCATTTTCCACTTCCAGTTGTAAGCAAGGGATCTTGACTGCCACCTGACTGCTCCATGACATTCTGCTCTTGCTCTCCACATCTTGAGTGGCATTTTCTCACACTACCAGAAGTTGCCTGAGGGTCTTGAACTACCAGCAAAGTTGAAGGCAAATCTCCCTCTTGGCTCAGGAATCTGACTGACTACTCTGAGAAGATCCTGATGGGAGATGAAGGTTTCCCTTCCAAATAGGATGTACAGATAGCAGAAAGCCTCTTGTCCCAGCCAGTTTTACTCCTGGCGACAGTTGAAGCTGCAACAGGTAAGCCAGGGTTTGAGGAAATAGGAATATTTTCAGAAATGACACTTGCACTGCTATTCCATGAATGGCCCAAGGAGCTTGGAAAGATCTCATCAGCAATATTTTGGAAGTTTTCCATCATTTTACACAAACTGCTTAAAAGAGCACTCTGATTGGCAACCCCAGCAGCCCTGGTCCAGCAGCATCTGAGGAGCAGCCAGAAGAATCAGCTTTGCCTAATCCTCATTAGAAATGAATCCCATGGACTGTCAGTATCCCAAAGATGGAATGGCTTATAAAGAACATGTTCTCTCAAGAAAACATGGGATACACTATTTTTTCCACAGGTAGAATCATTAAGGTTGGAAGAGACCTTTAAGATCATCAAGTCCAACCATCTCATTATCTGGACATGATTCTGTAGTTCAGCTAAGTTTGGGAGGGGAATTTTGTTAGCAATTTGCTAGAAAGGCCCAATGGCAGCTTTTTGTCACCTCAGGCAGTTTCTGCAATGCAATAGTGACTCAAGCATCCCTAGGAGCTGCAGCCTGCTAGGAGAATCCAGAGAGTCTGGAACCAATCTTGCTGCATTGCCTTGCAGATCTTTTGCACTTTCTTAGCTCCATTCATCATCAAAAAGCTTAGACCTCTCTTTTGGGTGTTTTTTTATACATAACCTACAATGGCTGTGTCCAAATTGTCTGCTTAAGGAAAGGAGTGAGGGATGGGAGCTGAATCCCACACAGGTCTCATTTATCCCTAGTGTGGAGTAGTTTAGCACTATCCTGGCTTCACTGGGCACTTAGCAAGCCAAACTTAAGCATCCCTGCATCTCTTTTAGTCCTGGCCATTGCTCACAGGGCACTTTGGTATTCAGTGTCTCATCCTTCTCTCAAGCAGGGGATGAGGAGAGAAAACTCTTTGGTGTGTCCCACTGAAACATCTGTAACAGCAAAAAAAGGTAATAAGTTCAAAATGTCCAAGAAGTCCTGGTGATGGAAGTTGGGTTTGATGTGAACAATAAAAGGTTGTTTTTCTACATGATGTTTGGTTTGCCTGAGCTTTTCATCTTTGGGGATAGCTTGAGATAAGGTGTGCTGAGTGTGGCTGTGGGGATCTGAGCAGAAATGAGGATAATATCCTGGAGAATATTGCCTGGATTCTGGCCAGGTGTCTGCAGACAGGGAGCTGGGGGAAGATGCTCCCAGCTTATTGCTGGGAGTGCAGCTCTATCCATGCCTGACTTCAACAAGCTGGGAAATTGGGACTATGGAACAAAGGCACTAGGGGAATTGGAAGCATTGGAGCTGATCTTAAAGCTCTGCCTGTGTCCCAGTTAAAGCTGTGAGAGCTTTATGAGGAATATTGCCTCTCAAGCCAAAAGAGGAGGGTGAGTACTTGATGCATTTGTTGCAAGAAAGAGGAGGGTGCATCAGTTAATTTGCTTTCTCTTGTAATGATGTTTTTCTCTGTATCTCCTGGATGTTATCCTTGATGTTTGGATAAAGCTTTCTTGTGGGTTAGACTAATCCTAGAGGATGCTGCTAGCTTCAGCTTCCACAGGAATGTCATGGTCTGGGGATGGTTTAGCAGAGCATGCTGGAGCAACCTGTTCTGCTTCTCACTGATGGGTTCAAAGACAGAAAATCCCTTGCTATTTATTGTTCTTTAGCCTAAAAGTGCCATGAAGGAATCATTTCCTTCCTGCTGAAGGAGGAGAGGGAAAACAGCAACACTCCTGCTTCTTCTGGGACTCCAACTTCATGGCTGAGGCTCACTTGCACCTTGCAGCTGGAGTGTTTGCCAGCACATCTGCACTGCTTCAGCATCCAGAACACAACTCAGCTCCTGGGATTTTGGGTTAATTCTTCAGAGTTCAGCCTGCAATCTGAGCAAAAATAGGAAGGTTGCCCCAGATCATTTCTCAACGTGAGGCAAAAATCTCTCTAGAATGCCAGAGGCACATTTCCATGCTCCAAAGTGCTGCTTACTTGTTCCTTAGCTTGAGCATTCTTTCCTCTTGGACTTGGGAGCAGACATTCCCTTTGGATAAGGTAATCCAGCAGCAGAAATAATGCAAACATGTTTGTCACAAGCCAGAAAAAAGCAAGTTCTTTGTTCTGGTCAAGCCCAATGATTGAATAGAGAATTATATCCAATATCTAGATGAACTCTTTCTTTGAAACTCCAAGAGGGATTTGGTGAGGAGAGGTAACAGAGAGTTTCTTGCTCATGGAGAGAAGGAAGTGACATTTTCCTCTGTCTTTAACAATGACTTAGCTCTGGAGATGTCCTGGTTGTGAATTGGTACAGATTAAAAAGTTCAGTCCTTTGCCTTATAAAATCACAGGCAACAGCTGCAAGGAAGAAGAATCCATGGAGCCAGGAAGGATCTTCAGTAGAGGTAAGAGAAATGTGATCTGAGGGTCAGAAGGTCATCTTCTTGCAGATGATTTGTTCATGATCTTGAATATTAGGAATATTTGGCTGTAGGACAGTGTTGGATGGCAAGCACCAGCTAGCAAGGGAACTGGAGTGAGCTTGGGCAGCAGTGGCTGAATGGTTTGAAGTCTTACTGAGAAGAAAGAGAAGAGAGAAATAAGCTCTCAAGATGTACTTTGATTGCCAAAACATCTCATTCTGATCTTTCACAGTTCAGGGAGGCTCTGGGCAGAATGAATTGCCAAAACTATAACTCTAGGAAGCCTATTAGAGTACAAATAACTTGGGACTCATCCAAAGGGCAAGGGGGCAAGCCTGGAGGAAGTTGAAGTCAAATGGCATCACCTAAAAATAGACCTAAAAAGGAGGAGGTTGCTTCCTCTGATGAATATTTGGAGACAATGCCCCCAAAGGCCATGCTCTTTAGGAGCTGTGTGATGCCAACCATGTGTGGGCTGGGGATACACACAGGAATGGGCTCTGGAAAGATGCTCTGAAGGATTCCTTGAGGCCCTGCTGCCAATTGGCAGTTGATGAGGTTTCTAAGCCCCCAGCCATTCCAGCAAATGCCAAGAGCTCCAGACCTAGTGGAGTGCAAGTGTTAAATTGCACCAAGGGAGGTTTAGATTGGATAGAGAAGGAGGAATTTCTTCCCTGCAAAGGTTGTTAAGTCTTGGCCCAGGCTGCCCAGAGAGGTGCTGGAGTCTCCATCTCTATTTCAAACCCAACTAGAGCCCATCCTGGGCAAGCTGCTCTAGCTTCTCCTGCTCTTGCAGATCTCCAGAGGTCCCTTCCAAGCCCTAACACTCTGGGATTCTGCCTGTGTTCACCCTGCCACCAGCCACACAGGATTTGTCTGAAGCTTTGGGGTATGGAGAACTCTCTCTACAAGCTAAATATAACATGGGCCATGTCTTGTAGTCAATCCCTCTGCCTTTTCCCCCTCACTGCTCTTGTGTCCTTGTCTCTGCCTAGCTAGAACTGACAGCTGTGGCCTTGCAGCAGGGTGTGTTTGGGAGCTGCAGGGTTTGGATGCCAGGGGCTGGGATATCATGCTCACAGGAGACATTTAGCTCTGTGCTTAGGCTCTTGCATTGCACTGCCTGCAGCTGTGAGGCTCTCTCTGAGGTGGTGTGGGGTCAAAGCTGCCTCCTCCTCCTCCATGGCAGAGCTCCTTGCTGGATCACTTGGCACTTCCTAGAGCAACTATTGCCTGATATGGAATAAGAAATGCACTGTGGGTGAGGTCTGACAAGCAGATCTTGTTTGGCTTTACATCTGTGCTGTGGCTGTGAAACTCTCTCACCCTGTAAATGACATCCTTGTGCTTCCAGAGCAAGCTTGCTGCCAGCACAAAATGCTTAGAAAAGAAGGAAAACCTGACAGGAGGTTGGAGGAAGGTGGGAGTTGGTCTACTCTTCTAGGTACAAAGTGATAGGACAAGAGGAATCAGCCTCCAGTTGCAGCAGGGGTGGTTTAGATTGGATGTCAGGAGGAATTTCTTCCCTGAAAGGGTTGTAAAGGCTTGGCCCAGGCTGCCCAGGGAGGTGCTGGAGTCACCATCCCTGCAGGGGTTGAAGAAACATCTAGATGCTCTCCTTGGGGTCATGGGTTAGTGGCATGGGAGGGATAGGGATGGTTGGACTTGATGATCTCAGAGGTCTTTTCCAACCATAACCATTCTATGATCCCAGGAATTCTATGACCAACTTTTCAGGAAGTTCTCAATGCTCCAAGATTTATTCATTAGGACAGAGTTGCTTTTGGAGAGCTCCTGAATCTCTTCTCCAAACTGTAGGGAAATGAACCTTCCCAGCAGTTAGCAATACATTTTATTCCACCTGCTCTTGCTTGCTTACCAAGGAATTCACTGACAAATCCCAGCTCTGTGGCTGTGGGCAGGAAAGGGTTACATTTCCACCAGGAGAATGGGAGATCAATGTGTTCAGGAAGGCAGCATCACCTCCTCCAGAGCATTGGAGCCTGGCAGCAGCTGGCAGCATCCTGCAGCCTGCTCCCAGGAGCTCAGTACCAGGCACTGGCTGCATCCCCAGTAATTCCAGTCTGTAGAGGTCATCTTGCTGGGGAAAGCTGACTAGAGCAATGTCTATTCCTGCTTCTGCTCCTATTTATTGTCCATCTTGTTCTGTTTTACCTCTGAGATGTGCTCCATGGCTGTGTGTTTGGTTAGCAAGAGCTGGGATAGCTGGACTCCGCATAAGAACTTAGGGATGGGTGTTGAAAGCCCTAGCTAGCATCCCTGGGAATGGTGAGTGCTCAGCAGCTCTGAACATGGGTGAAATGAGGCAGATTCTGAGAGATCTGTTCAAGTGGCTGCTCTAGAAATCATTCTTGCTGGGGGTGAAACAGAGACAGCAAAAAACTATGAGGAGGAAACATATCCTGCTGCTGATAGTGAAGTGATACCATAGCTGGGACTAAGCTCCTTCCATTAATCTCACTTAGCAAGTGCACAGACCTTGGTCATGGTTAACAAATGACTTGCTTTACCTTCAGTTTTATCTCCACTTCAGACTGCTTCCACATGCTCTTCTGACTCCTCCTTTCTGTCTGTTCATGTAGTCACCTAACACTGATAAATGTCCTAAGGCAGTAATGTGCTCTGGGACTTTCCCAGAAGCTGGAGGATGTCCAGAGAAGGTCAAGGAAGCTGGTGAAGGGTCTAGATAGAGCACAAGTCTTCTGAGGAGCAGCTGAGGGCACTGGGCTTGGTTAGTGAGTGGAGAAGAGGATGCTCAGGGCAGACCTTAGCTCTCTCTACAGCTGGAGTGAGCTGGGGGTCAGTCTCTTCTCCCAAGGAAGAAGCAGTAGGAGAAGAAGAAATGGCCTCAAGTTGCACCAGGTTGATTATTAGGAAGACTTTCTTCACTCAAAGGGTTGTGAAGCAGTGTAGAGACTAAAAGAATGTGAGTAAGGCAGAAATTGCTTTGGGGTTTTAATAGGAAAAGGAGAGCTTGTTGCTTTTTTTGTCTGCTGCAGACAGTGCCCTGGAAGAGGTCAGGGCTGTGTTGAGATGTCTAGCAAACAGTTTGCTGGTGGTTGCTCACAAAGCAGTGTCACATTCCTTTGGAGCTGCTTGCTTGCTTGCTCCCAGCTTGACCAGTGAAAAGAATGAGTAAAAGAAGTTCCTCTGGAATGTAGCACAGCTCCCAGACAGGATCCTGAAAGCCTAGCTGGGATGGTATTGCACTCTGCTTTCACATTGGTTGCCTTTTTATTTACTCCAGGGGACTTCTTTGAAGCACCAGAGGCTCTTCTGCAGCATTTGCATCTCTCTTATTGTGTTTGCTAGGGTGCAGAAGAAAAGGCTCAGCTCTGAGGAGAGGCCCTGGCAAAGTGGCTGCCATTCAGCAGCCCTGAACCCATCAGCTGTAGCCCTGAAGGAGCAGCATGTGCCTCCACACAGGCACAAACCTCATTTGAAGGGAGAGTGGCCCCATTTCTAAGCAGCTTTTACCCTTATTTTCTGACTGTGCATTAATCTCAGCACATGCCCTATTCACCAAACCACTTTGCTCTGCATCAAAGGACTGGGGGAAAAGGAGATATTTTTTTTGCTCACTATGGGAAGAATTATCAACTTAATGCAGCTGCTATTTCTCTAGTTTATCTACCTCAGCAAAAGAGAGCATTGCATCACAAGGGGAAGGTCTTACACCACTGAGGTGTGCATGGAAATGACTGCAAGCTCATGGTGTCTCAGTCTCAGCCAGCAGATATCTTTCTGGAGATGCAGAAGGGCCAAATTCAGCCTGGAAAGAAAGAATTACAACTGATTTTTTTAGTCAGAATTCCAAGCACAATACCCTAGCTCTACACTCGACCCTTCAGCCAATTTGTACTTCCAGTTGAATTACATCAGAAAAACCAAAGGGATATTCCCCTCCCCCCTTTTTTTCATTAATTTCTGGTGGTAAAAAGACAGGACAAGATTAAAATGGATGCAACTAATCACGTTTAACAGGCATGGCATAAAGCTTTGAAGAATACAACTTAGCTAGCATGCCCCAGGTACTTCTGGAGGAGGAGGGACTGCTGTCCTAAATAGAAGTGTATTTATGATGGGTGGCTGGCTATCTGCATTCTGGCTCAGTTCCCTGGAGTAAGAAGCTGACCACATTACTATTTGCAAACACAGGGTTCACTCGAGTGGTACTAAAAAGAGAAGAGGTGGGGCAAGCAGAGCTTTAAAAAGAAAAAGAGGAGCCTCTCCAAGTTTGTATGGGAAAAGCCACCGAGCTGCGGAGGAGAATGGTACCTGGAGACCTCTCTCCCTGTGCTCCAGTGAGGGTTGTGGGGAAGAGTTTCACCAATTCTCTGCTTTTTAGGTTGAAAGAGCAGCTTTTCTTCCTGCTGGGCCATTTGCTGTGAGCTCTGCAAGCTTTGCTTTGGAGCTGTGCTAGATTTGTGGCAAGAGTGTCAGGCATTTCATACTTGCCTTCCAAAGAAGAAAGAAACAAAAGACACAGAGAGGGGGGAAAAAAACCACCAACTCTGCAGTGTGTGTGGATGTGTGTAAGAAGCCTCCCAGGAATTCCTTCAAGGTTGTAGTCAGGCAGAGTAAGGTCTAAAGTGACAAGAAAAGCAAGGCAAAGATCACCTTTGGGATCGCACTAAGATGGCTGAGGATGAAGTGGGAGAGCACCGAAGCCTTTTGGGATTACACCTCCTCCTCCTGGCCTGGATATGACTGAATACAAGCTGGTTTTTCTCTGGTAACTGCTCAAAAAAGCCAACCCCTCAGGATTATGTTTCTTTTCCTTGTTGCTTTTTGGCCAGTGGTGTTTCAAATTGGCTTTGTCAGCCTGGCAGCAATGCAGCACTGGACCTGTCCTGATGGCTACAGGTTCAAGGCTGAAAGCTCTGCTTGTCTAGGTAAGTTACTGAGCACTCCCACACTGCCAAAACTGCATTGCTTCTCTCTGAATTGAGCTTGATCCTTTGCAAAGAGTCTTTTTATTTAACAGATTGCTTGTTTGTTGTGCTGGCAGAACTGATAAATCAGCTGCTTCATCTCCTCCTGATGAAAAAAGCACCTGTGACTTGCTTTGTCTTCCAGAAGTCAGTCCCTTCCCTGGCAATTTAATACCAGGCAGCAGGAGAAACCTGGAGGTGATCACTAAAACTCTTCTGTAGTCCCCAAATTGCTTGCCCTAGCTTTAGTGTCTCGGTGCTTTCAGTGTATGTGTGCACACATTGGTGCTCCTAGATGTGGAAAATGAGTGGGCTAGGTGTATTTTGTGTTTCTATCTGCATGGAGAAACAGGGAATTAAAGATATATATGTTTATATAGATATATACATGTGGGCTAGATAATTTGATATATATGTGTGGACTAGGTAACTTTATATAGAGATATATATATGGGCTAGATAGATTTATAGATATATATATATGGGCTAGATAGATTGTTATATATATATGTATGGGCTAGATAGATTTATATATATATGGGCTAGATACATTTATATATATATATATGGGCTAGATAGATTTATATATATATATGGGCTAGATAGATTTATATATATATATATATATGGGCTAGATAGATTTATATATATATGGGCTAGATAGATTTATATATATATATGGGCTAGATACATTTATATATATATATATGGGCTAGATAGATTTATATATATATATATGGGCTAGATAGATTTATATATATATATATGGGCTAGATAGATTTATATATATATATATGGGCTAGATAGATTTATATATATATATGGGCTAGAGAGGTATATATATATATGGGCTAGAGAGGTATATATATATATATGGGCTAGAGAGCTTTAAAACCTCTTCTTTGTGTGTTTCTTTATGCATGTCCATACGTGAGCTTCTATCTGCTAGCATATGTCAGACAAGAGCTGAGTTGCAGGTGTGTTTGCTGTCGTAGTGCTAAGGTCTGAGTGAAAGGAGAGACACTACCCTGAGCATCATCACCTTCACTCATGTGGAACATGTAAGATGCAGGTTCCTCTTCTCTGCAGAGTGTAAGGCAAAGAAGGGTAGAACACAGGAAAGGTTTAAACAAGCAAACCTAATGCTTGGAGTGGATGTTTTTGCCTTCAATTGCTTGAGCACTCCGTTCTTAAGATGATTGCAGTGATCTAACAGCAGGTGCCTCTGTGCATCCTGCCAAGAAATGCTGGCTTGTTAGCAGAAAATAGGAGTGTGCATATTAAATACTCTTGTGTTGAGAGAGAAGGAGCTAGGGATTTTTGTCTACAAGTGATAAACCAGACCAAAGTTTTACCTGAATTTCTTCCCTGCAAGGGTTGTTCAGTCTTGGCCCAGGCTGCCCAGGGAGGTGCTGGAGTCACCAGCCCTGCAGAGGTTGAAGAAACATTGAGATGCTCTCCTTATGGCCATGGGTTAGTGGTATGGGAGTGATAGGGATGGTTGTTTATGGTCTTAGATGTCTCTTCCAACCTTAATGATTCTGTGAGAGTGGGGCTTGTGTCAGCTGAGATCTTTCACCTCTTGATGTACATCACTGTTTCATCAATACAGACAGAACCTGCCCTGCTTTATTTCTTCTCTGTCGAGACTCAGCTCCCTTCAGCTGCTGTCTGAATGGAAGGACTTTAGGTAAAGCACCAAACCAGGGTGACTAGTAGCTCAACAAACTGCAAGAAATGAGTCTTTTCTCTAAAAACTAACATCACTCTGGCATCCTCTGAGCAATTCCATGTGCTAGAGAACAAATGCAAACTGAGATGGTGCTAGGGAATCAGAGAGCACAGATGACAGGAGATGATTTCACATGAGATGTAAGACTGAAGGATGCTTTGTTGGGATGGATTTCCCCCTCTTCCTTCCTTTGTGTGGATGCACAAGTTGTGTTCTGGCTTTAGGCCTGGATGTGTGATATTTGAGCTCATTCATTGCAGGAGATAGAGGGGGCAGTGGAAACAAGTGGTAGGAAGGAAGCTTTGAAGGGAATAGTGGGGCTGGAAGTGGTGAGTGGGAGTCCTGACTCATGCCACTGAGCTGTCACCAATGCCAGCAAGCTGAGCTCTGTGGCTTGGTGACCATTCTTGGCGAGCTGTCATAAATACACCAATTGGAAGATGTCCTTTAGCATTTGGGACCCTGGTGGCATCTTGGCACCCTGAATAGAGGTGGTGCCTGCTGTTTGTTAGTGAGCTGTTACAAGCTCTGCAAAGTGTGTGTGGGGGGTTCTTCTAGAGCTGCTTTCCATGCTCTCACTGGAGATGAAGGTCTAGGTCATGCTCTTCTTACCATTGCTAAATAACTCACTTCTTAATGATTTCCTTTTCTTGCTGGGCATATTCCAAGATCAAAGCCTTTCTCATCCTCTGGAAGGATAATGAAATCTAAGCCTAAATGTCTCACATGATTTGATACAGTTATTTTAAGAGAGATTATTTGAATCCTGCTTTGGTATGCCAAGGGAGGAGAGGTTTTTCAGGGGGGTCCTGTTGTCCCACAACAGCAACACTTGTAGGAAAGACATCATGGGAGAGAGCAGGGCAAGGTCTGGTGAATGAACATAGCAATTTGGCAGCAAGTTATGATAGAGCTGGAAGCCTCTCTGCCTTTTTTGACCCTGCCATGTTGATTTAATAACTTATTTTAAGCTAATGCCACAACTAGGAGCTCAGTTACTTGGAAATAACTCCTCTTTATTTAGACCCCAGTGAAAATATAGAACCTCCAAAGCAAAATGATCTGGGCTACACTGGAATTAATTATTATTCCTGCCAGATAATAAAAACTCTTATGTGCATACTTAATCCTAGGAGAGCTTTTCTTTCTAGCAGATTTGACCATGGGAGTGTAGCACATCTGGAGGGGATAGACCTTATGGCTCTTGGCCTCTGTACCTCTTTAACAACACTTCTTTTTCTTCTCACATGATGTAGAGATGCTTTTCCCACTTGAGATCAAAAATATAACCACTGAAGAGGCCCCAAGAGCAACCTCTTGCATTATCAGTGTTAGACTAGATGCTAGGACTTAGTTAGTCTTGGGTTATCCTAACCCCAAGAGCAGCCTCTTGCATTATCAATGTTAGACTAGATGCTAGGACTTAGTTAGTCTTGGGTTATCCTAACCCCAAGAGCAGCCTCTTGCATTATCAATGTTAGACTAGATGCTAGGACTTAGTTAGTCTTGGGTTATCCTAACCCCAAGAGCAGCCTCTTGCATTATCAGTGTTAAAGCAGATGCTAGGACCTAGTTAGTCTTGGGTTATCCTAGCTAAATATATTCTATCTGGATACTTAATGAATTTTCCTCATCTATGCTAACTTCTGGCATGATCTGAGCAGACCTTGTCCCTTCTCCAGGGCTAACAGAGCTGAGTCCAGAAAGGTAGAAAATGAGATTTTAGTCCCTTGCCATTTCTCTTCAAGATGTCTACAAGTGGTCTCTGAGTTTTATTTAGTTCTAACTTTTATTCTGTTTTCTACCTGATTAAATCATATGATTGCTCTTGCTGGCCTAGCTAAGCTATCATCATCTCTTTGGCTCTGGATTGGAAGAGTCCAAAAGTTGCCAAACACCTTAGTGTAGTCACATTGTTCTTTCTTATCATAGTATTTGAGTATTTCACAGCCTCCATCCTCTGGAAAAATGGTGAGGGATCAGATTGTAGTATAAACCTCACTTAAAATGAGAGAGAGAAGATACTCCTCTCTTTTATTGTGATGGAGATCTCTCAGCAAATAGCCATTTCTGGCTCTCTTCTGGTCTTTGAGCTGTATGCTTTTAACAAAAATAGATAAAATGGATAGTCTGCTTGCTTTTTAACACAGAAATGTCATGTTCAGCCTTGTTGGAAAGATTATGGTGAAGGCTAGCTGGAATAAATTGAATTAATCCCCAGTCCAACTTCCCAGGAACCAACTTTGAGTGAGGTTATTGCACATATTTTTCATGTATAGCATTTCTATCTTTTGGGCCACAATGAAACACCAACTCCTGGCTCACTGTGCTTGCTCTGTGTCCCTGCCTGGCATACTAATGCTTCACCTTCTCCCATCAGAGCATTTCTCAGGAGTCCCAATAAAGCAGCATATTTGTATGCAGAGGCATTGAGAGCTGCCAGCCTCCTGATGACATGACTCACTGGTTTGTGCTGCCTCTCAAAGCAGCTCTTCTTGCATAAAGAAGCCTTTGAGAAGGAAGCAGGACCTCATTCTTCCTTTCAGGGATGCCTGGCAGACAGCTTTTGTGCTCACTAAGCTCATTTCTTTCCCAGGGTAAAGTTCCCACTGAGGGGGGGATGTGGTTGCCAGGGTGTGTAGAATAGCTGCAGCATGGGATGCAGCTCTGCTCTTGGCGTGAGCAGGTGAAGGCACTGCTGCTTCCACATGATGGCTGGGCTTAGGACTCAGTGCCCCTAAGCTGTAAGGAAGTGTTGGGTTTTGGTGTGTATATATATGTATAGATATGTGTGTATATATATGTATAGATATGTATATATGTGTGTGCATGTGTGTATATATATACCCATGTATATATGTATATATGTGTGTATATATATACACCCATGTTTATGTGTATGTATGTGTATGTTCACATGTGTATATATATGTGTGTATATGTGTATATATGTATATATGTGTGTACATGTGTGTATATATATACCCATGTATATATGTATATATGTGTGTGTATGTGTGTGTATGTGTATATGTATATATGTGTGTATATGTATATATGTGTGTATGTGTGTGTATATGTATATACACATGTATATATGTGTCTATATATGTGTGTATATATATATACACTGTGTCCAGTTCTGGAGTCCTCAACACAGAAAGGCCATGGAGCTGATGGAGCAGGTGCAGAGGAGGCCACGAGAATGCTCAGGGGCTGCAACACCTCTGCTCTGAGGACAGGCTGAGGGAGCTGGGATTGTTCAGCCTGGAGAAGAGAAGGCTTCAGGGNTTAAAGAAAGGAAAAAGCCTGTGAAGCACAACAGCTTCTTCCATCCTCAGTGCTGTTGTGTCTCGTACTGCAGTGCTGGCTCTGTGGGCACATCCTGCTCACCACTTTGGGCATTCTCCAGTGGCCAAGGTACCTTCAGCCCCTGCACCTCTTGCCTTTTATTGGGCACTTGCTCTTCCACTGTGTTTCCTCTCTTCAGCTGGGCTGATTGCATCCTTTTTGGTATGGATAGGGTTTGCTTTATCATGTGGTGGACATGGGAGGGTTGATAACCCTGAAAGCTTCTCCTGTAAATGCTTGTAGCCTGATGAATCAGTCTGCTTTTTCCTGGGCAGTTTTGTACACTCCTATCAAGCTGGAAAATCCATCCACAGGTGATTGTCCTCATGGTATATAGCTCACTAACTTCTGCTTGGTTAAAGCATGTCTGATCTTGACTTGAGGAGATCCACTGGTCTTTTTCACCCCTTTATGGTTTTTCTTGGTAGCTAGTTCACTTAGTGAATAATATTTCCTGTTGGAATGTGAATTTAATGTCTACATTTGATTTTTCTAGTCTGATTATCAAATCATTAAGGTTGAAAAGTTCTTGACATCCTCAAGTCCAACCCTTAACCTAACACTGCCAGGTCCACCAGTAAAAATAGCCCCAAATCTACATTGTTTTGGAACCTTTCCAGGGATGGTGATTCCATCACTTAAAGCATCCTCCTCAGTAACATGTTAAGAGGTCAGCAGATGGACACAAATCCTATCTTTCCCAAATCAAATCAGAGTATTTCACATTGCTTAGTCAAATGACTTTTCTTATTGGCAATCTTACATCTGGACAGTTGCCTTTTAGCATCTTTATTTGTGATTTCCTCAGAGAAACAACATCAGGTTTATTGTCACAGAAGTGTCTTAGCTATCCTAAACCACATTATAGCCTTTCTCCAGAGCCTTTCACCTGCTTCTGTGCTGGGGACTAGATGAGATTAATTGCCCAGTTTATTCAGCCAGCTTCTCCACTTGAAAACCAGTGTGTGAGGGAGAGATCTGAACAGTCTGCATGCCTTCAGATTCCTTCTGCTAACTCTGACAAGGAGCTCAAGTCACCCAAACTCCTCCCATATGGGAAAGCCTTTTAGTTTTGATGACATCCAGGCAAAGTTGAGCTACTTTGCCCCCAGCAACCTGCACCTTCCACTTTCTGTAGCCCATTATTCAAC
Source organism: Bucco capensis (assembly GCA_013396975.1). Lineage (NCBI taxonomy): Eukaryota > Metazoa > Chordata > Aves > Piciformes > Bucconidae > Bucco > Bucco capensis. The sequence continues at coordinate 258,556 of VWZO01017880.1, forward strand.
TCCTAAGCTAGCCAAACCCTTTCCAGAAGGGATTTGAGGGAGTTACTCCTGTTAATACTGTGGAGAATGGCATGTACATCCCTAGTCCATGTGGGAAAATATGCTGCTTGTTTGAAGAAGATTGGAAGGGGTGGAATTAGAGGAAAGGAGACAAGTTCCTAGGCCCAGGGAATAGCAGAAATCTGCTTGCTTTGCTCTCCTTAGGTTACTGAGAGACAAAGATTCTTCCCCAGTGCTATGAGCTGGTTTAATTAAAGTTCCTTGTAGTTATCCTCAGTTATGTGACCTCCTCTGAACTAGAGGAATCCTCACCTAGCCCTCACAACCTCCTGAAGCACTGGGGTCATGCACTTGGTACAAATGAGCATCTAAGGTCAGTTATGAGAGGAGAAACTTTCCTTCCACTGCCCTAAATTCTTGATCCAGGAGAAGAGGGGGGGAAAAAAAGCCCCAAATAATTGTTGTGAGCCACTGACATCAACTAGATCTTAGGCAGGGCAAAAACTGCTCCTTAGAGCAACACAAGAAAGAGATCAGGATGTGGTAGTGCCAGATGTCAAGAAGATGCTATCAGATGGATTTGTTTTCATTAGGAACTGAAGTGTTCCTGGGACAATCATTCCTGGTACAGCCAAAGGAGTTCATTTTCCTCCCCCTTAGGGTAGAATAAACTTCTTAGTGATCACTTCTTTCTGGATTAATAAAGTTCTTAATTTAGGTCTTAATTGTTGCTACCTCAAGCCCTGCTAAAACACCATAAATATAGCAAATATCTCAAACCTGAAGGCTGTACCAGTTAAAAGGAGTTTAAAATAAGTTCATTATTAGCTAACTCTGACAAGGATGCTCTTTCTCTTTGCTGCTTTGGCTAGCTGAATGTTGCTGATCTCTTCCAAACCCTGTTGCAGATATTGATGAATGCCTTGAAGGTGGATTGGGAACCTGTGGCCAAACCTGTGTCAATGTGCCAGGCTCTTACCTCTGCTCCTGTTTGCCTGGCTACACTTTGCATCTTGACAGAAGGTCTTGTTATGTGAATGGTAAGGTCATTTCTGCTTTGATGACTTAAAAAAAAGAGCTTTATCATTAAAATAGGAAAGAATGAGTTAGATCCTGAGCTTTCTCTTTGGCTACCATAATACCAGTGAGAACTTGGCAAAGCAAAGATGCAATGCTTATCTCCTAATTAGTCTCTTTTTGTTTTCTCCACATGAGACCCTGCACCTTTCCTACTTTTCAGCCATGGGAATGCCATCTTCAGAATTGACACAGAAGGAACCAATCATGAAAGATTGGTAGCTGACACTGGTCACTCCACACTGATGGATTTTCACTATCCAGAGGAGAAAGTCTATTGGGTTGACTCTGAGAGGAGACTGCTTCAAAGAGCTCACCTGAATGGCACAAAGCAAGAGGTAAAGTCATCTGTTCTCTGGAATTCTCCAAGGGAATGGGCATAAAACACTCCACAGAGGAACAATTCTGCTGTTCATAGAAACATGAAGGTTGGCAGAGACCTCTAAGCTCATGCAGTCCAAGCATCCCTATCACTGCCATGCCACTAACCCATGGCCCTAAGGAGAACATCTAACTGTTTCTTCAACCCCTGCAGGGATGGTGACTCCAGCATCTCCCTGGGCAGCCTGGGCCAAGACTTCACAACCCTTTCAGTGCAGAAATTCCTCCTGACATCCAATCTAAACCTCTCCTGGTGCAACATGAGGCCATTTCCTCTTGTTCTCTCACTGGTAACCCTGGAGAAGAGGCTTAACCCAATCCTGCTCATTGATTAGCACTTCACACTCTTAGCTTTTGCTGTTGTAGTAGTTGTGGTCCTGAGTCTAGTTGTGGTCCTGAGTCTAGTTGTGGTCCTGAGTCTAGCATTCACAAGACACTTAGCATTTTCTGTGGCTCAAGTGAAGGGGAGTTAAAAATGAAGGAGATAAAGCTTTAGTTGGCCTGAGTTTTGTTTGAAGACAATGTTTCCATCACTTTGAACTTCATTCTTGGCCTTAGGGAAGTTTGTCTTCCAGGTTACTGTACCTCAACCTGGCACAAATGGTGTGAGGAGCATGGGCTTGAATTCCTTTCCTTCTCCTCCAATCTTTTCCTGGTTTCTAGGGTTGCATCAACGCTTCTTTTAGCACTTCAGCCTTTGTTCAGAAGCTGGGCAGTGGATTGCATGTGGCTGATTAAGAGAGGCAGCCTATTGTGGCTGAACTTTACTGCTGAGAGCCTTCTTTTGTTGGAGAGAAGTTGGCAGTCTCCATGTAGCCACGTGGAGTCTTCACTGATGGATTTTACACGGAGTTTTTGAAGGATCAGGCTGCAGCAAGAGGATGAAATGGGAAGCTTCACTCGAGCTCTCTGTTCCCTCTCCTGAAAGCCAACTTTAGGGTAACCATTAGGATGCTTTATGGTGCCAGCATTTCCTTTTGTTCTTTCCAGAGGCTGTGTTACATAGACAAAGGCATCTCAGGATTTGCTATTGACTGGATCAATCAAGACATTCTCTGGGCCAACAGACAGAAAGCAACCATAGAAGCCACAGACATGAAGGGGAGGAAACGTCGAGTTCTCCTCAGAGATGTTGGGCATCCCACCAGGATTAGCCTGGATGCTGAGCAAAGGTAATTGGAACCAGGCTAGTCATTTCCTTGACATGAGCTCAAAAGATGCAAAGTGCTGTTTCTGGGCTGCTGGGCTAGTCTGTGCCCAGTGTCTTAGCTACAGTCCAATATCTCCTTGAACTTTGACAAAAGAGGATCGAAGAGTCCCAGGCATAGGAGAGATCAAGAGAGAAGTGCATGAGAAAAGGCTAAGGCAAAATCTATTCCTCTGGGTCATCAGGGAAAAAGGTTTGCTAGTGAGGATTGCTGAGGGAAAAGAGGCAAAGACAGCATAGTTGCAGCTCAGCAGAAAGCAAGAGAGTGGAACAGCAAGGGGAATGAATGACGCCTTGTGCTCCAAACCTAGCCCAAGGTCTCAGTGCTCTCTGCATGCTCATTTCCCTTCCCACATGAAAGACATCCATTCACATTCTGTGCACAGCAGCAGCTAAAGGAGGAGTGTGTGGCAGTGGTGTTGCCTTGCAAATGTGAGGGGTTTGTTGGTTTGTTGTTTACTTCTGTTTTCCTCTTGCCTGCAGGCTGTTCTTTTGGGCTTCAGATGGCACAGTTTCTAGCATACGCCGAGCATCCCTGGGTGGAAGTGGTGATGTGCACAATATCTTGAGGACCACTCTCAAAATCAAGGCCATAGCACTAGATCTCGTTGACACAAGGATCTACTGGATCCAACATGACCATGGGAAAGAGCTGTGCCATGTTGGATCATGCAGCTATGATGGTGGAGCTCTTCGGGTGCTCAAGAACTCTGGCAGGTGAGTTCTCCTCAGCTCCTCCAGCATTAAACACTCATTTTCCTGGGGATGCTGGCAAGTTCTCTTCCTCATTCTCCCTTTTATTGTGTCAGTTGATAACACAAGAACGAGTATAAAGTGTAGCCCAAATAACTCTAAGAGGAAAATGAAAGAAGCCACTGTTTTAAAGCTAACTCTCCATCTTCCAAGCTTTTAGCAAATGATAACTCCTTAATCCTTGGAAATGAAGGTTTCCTAGTGGCCTCTTTGTGCAGAGAAACAGAAGCCAAAGGCAGAGATGCAATGATTTTGCTGAGGTGCCAGTGACTGAGCTCAGTTGGCTGGGCTGGGTTCAAGATGCTGAGGTAGATCAGGTTGGGTTGGTTTGTGCCTGTGAGGGGTTGCCAGCTGCAAGATGACACAAATACATGCTTTTGGTGGCCTGCTGCTTTAAATATGGAGCACAGCAGTTGTAGGTGATGAGCACAAAGCTACTTTCTCCCTACATTGACAGCTATCACACTGGATTGTTCCTTACCCTTTTCCCCTTTCTTGCCTGGTGTTTAGCTAAGGCATCAATATTTTCCCTTTGAACCTGTATGATACAAGTTTCCTTTTTCCCACCTGGAACAGGTGGTGGAAAGTGGAGATCAACAATCCTTCTTTCAGCATTCTTTCTGAGCCCTTTTGTGGTTCCTGCTGGTTGCTCTAACTGACCAGCAAGTAGAAACTCGATTGTAGCAAGGAACACTCTGCTCCTACCCTTCCCGAACACTCTGCTCCTACCCTTCCCGAACACTCTGCTCCTACCCTTCCCGAACACTCTGCTCCTACCCTTCCCGAACACTCCGCTCCTACCCTTCCCGAACACTCCGCTCCTACCCTTCCAGAACACTCTGCTCCTACCCTTCCAGAACACTCTGCTCCTACCCTTCCAGAACACTCTGCTCCTACCCTTCCAGA